>OY288110.1:72094401-72694401 GCA_958431115.1 Syrphus vitripennis
TCTGAGATAGCATATCTCAGCGCAATGTGAACGCGGCCATTGGCCTCGTTCACAAAGTTATCCTAAAGCAATCCAGATTGGTTTGTGTTGTTGTAAGTCTTGAGAAAAAACAGCTGATTATAAACTGTTTTTTCTCAAGACTTATACGGTATTCACACCAAGCCGAAAACACGGTTTTCGCCAAAACATCGGTTTTCGATGAAAACCTAATCGAAAACACAAGTTTTCGCATACATTTTTTGTAGCTTCAGGTTTTCATAAACTACAAGTTTTATATAAAACCAGTCGAAAACTTGTGGAAACCCATAGATGAACTAAATCAAACACACCTATGGAATATTCAGCGCCCAAAAATTGACAAGAAAGAAATTGATGGAATGCTTTCAAAAGAAATTAAAAACAGCTGACTGTAAATATTATTTGAGTTTTTGATTTGTTTTGTTGATAAAATTTTTGTGATAAGTAATTTCTTTCTTCTGATTCTCATGTAAGAATTTTCAGATAAGAAAAAGAAGTTTAACAAAATATTCACGTTTTCTTCAATTTTCTTTTCGTGTATATAAATTAGTTTAATTTGTTTAGCATTCATTTATTGTTGTAAATATGTGAACATAAATAAGTTTTTAATTTTTCAATACAAAATTTGACAGTAGTGTTGTCAAAAAATTGAAATGACAAACGAAAACACGTAATATGCAGTGTGAACGCATTTCGTGTTTTCGAAAACTTTTAGCTGAAAACCGCGTTTTGAGTTTGGTGTGAAAAGGCTATTACGCACCCTATATGTGGCGTTTATAAATACGACTGTAGAGATGTATAATATCACTGACAGCAACCTGAACCTGAATAATTCTTTCAAACAAACAGATCTCCTCAATGGCACTTCGTGACAGTTCATCAGCTGATTTATTTTTGGAACTGGATTATATTTTGTTGTTTACAAAAGTTAAAACAAAATTGTTTATTTTCCTCGAACGAGTTGTGTTTTTCTTTTTAAATATGGATCAAAATACTCAAAGTTTGTTATATTTAACATAATCTAATCAAAAAATCATCATAATTATTGATACACATTCATTTTTTCAAATAGTTTCTTCAGCTGAAGAGGAGTTAAAGAACTTTGGAAATTTTTTGACCAAACACGATCAACTTCTTAAAGAATTACTTGCTAAATCCCTAAACAACACGAAAATAAAACCACAAATTGATAAATTCAATCAACCAATTAAAGTCAACTACGACTCGAATCAAGAAAACCTACCGCTTCTAAAATTAATCGACTCGGATAGATTGTTGAACAAGAGCATCCTCACTTTTGCTTATCTATGCAATGAAATCCATGAAATTGTCACCGCAGCCAAAACCATGCAGATGAAATTTCTATACATCGACGAAGATCTATGTACCTTAGAACTCAACGATGAGGAAATGATCAATACGCTTGATAAAAGTGAATCTGAATTAAATAATCAGCAATACTTACAGAAAATGAGTTCTTCGTTGGAATTCTTGTGCAACATTCAATTCTTAGTTCAGCGTTGTATTCTTCTAGCCAGCAACGTTTTGCATCAGTGTGGTGCATTCCTTGCATTTGAAAATCAAGTTTTTGAGTTTAGATTTTTTGTAAGTTTGTTTTGTTTTTGGGTTGTAGTCTTTCATTTATTGTTGATTTCAGAACGTTTTTGATAGCTTGGGAAATATTTTGTTTCATCTCTTGATTTTTGATGAAATTCTTTCGAGTTCTAATTTTCATCGGTTCTGGTCGTCATATAAAAAGACGGTTGAAAAGATCACAAGAAACAGTGATAAGTTGGATTTTTGTACAAAAGCTGAGATTGTTGGTTTGATTAACTGTCTCAACGAATTGGAGTTTCTTTTCTCGGGTAATATTTTTCAGGTAAGTTTTTTGTTAAAAACTTTTTGAATTTCTATTTCAAAAAAAAATATATATATACATATGTACATTTTTTTCTCTTAAGGAGATTTTTGATTTAAACACAAAAAGTTGAAAACAAAAGTTAGGAACTAGAACTACCAACTTCTTTCAGGATTATAGAATGTTGCTATACTAAAGGTTTTAAAAAAAAGTTGAATACATAGTTTCAAGAAGATTTATGATACACAAGTTAAGAACATTAAAGGTAACATTACCCTTGAATTAATAATTCGCATTCATAAATACTCCTCAACTTCATATAATGACTTAAATAAGGTTCATCACTAAAGGTAGAGTTTAATTTAAATTTTACCAAATTTTGTAAAATTTAAATTTTCTTCCTATTTTGTTTTCCGACTGGTCTAAAATTTATATAAATCTGAACTTTTTTAACTCTCTATCTAATAGTGAAGTTAGCTTAAAACCAATAACAAAATGTATTTCTTCTTTATAATATTTCCAAGAAATATTACTTTTAATCAGAGTATCGAGTCTGTTTTTATTTTTTCTAAACGAAATCGATTTTTTGTGCAAGATTTCAAAACGAATTACAAAAACACTAGAAACGTTTGAGATATTCCATTATTTGCTCTGTTCAAGGTTTAACATAACTGGCCGTTATTGAATTTAAAAAATTATTTTTAATTCAACAATAACGGTACCTCTCATACAATTGATAAATAAACCGTATGGATGCTTCTCCATTCGTTCATTATAAAAGCTTCCAGATACATATATAATGGGTCTTCCAACAAGAAAATAGGGAGCTGTTATGAAATATGAACTTATAACTTCTTTTGCCATGATTTTAATTAAGTAAAAACTATGAAAATTTCCATAATGCATCGATATAATGCCTACTCTTATACTCTTAAAATTCACTATGTTAAGGCACTTTAGAAAAATCAAAAAAAAAAAAACAAAGAATATCACTAGAAAAATCATAAAATTCGTCATTTGAATTGCTAAAATAAGTTTAAAAAAAAAATATGAGCTCAAGATTGAGATGTCATCTGATGTTTTGAAAATAACGATTTTAAAATAAAAAAAGTAAAAAGTCTAAAGCTTTTTTCAAAATAAAATTTTTAATATAGGTACTTATAAAATATGTTAATAATTTTTATAAAAACAAATATGTTTAAGTTCTTAGTAAATAATTATTTCTACTTAACACATATTTTCAAAAAAAAAACCTTTTTTTCTAAATAAAGGGTGTCCAAAAAAATTGAAAAATCTGAAAATTTTTTTTCAAAAATCCATAAACTATTTTTTGAAAATTTGCTATGCAAAAGATTGTAATCCTTCAAACCAAAATACATATAGAAATATACGCAAATACAAAAATCAAAAAAATTTCATAAAAAAAGTTAGAGCCATTTTCGAAAAAATAAAGACCAAAAAAAGTATTTTGTTTTTTTTTTCGTTTCTTTTTTATTATTTTATTTAAAATCTTTTTTTCGTTCTTACAGAGCTTTCTCGATAGTACTTTTATGATAAAAGAAAAAATTGGACCTAAATCTCTCAGTCAATTGGGTTCACAATTCCAAGAATACCTGCGAATAAAACTAAACAAAATCGAAAAACTGCCAACGGATCTGTGTGACTTAAGCGAAACTCAAATGATAGTTGAAATTAATGCTTTATGTGTCCTCTGTCATGATTTTTTTGGACAATTTGATTTAAAACAATTAAAGATGATACAAGAATCCAATAACAAACACTTGGGAATTACATTGATTGGGAGTATTGTCTGGACACCAGCAGATTTTTTGAAAAAACACGCCGAAACTTTAGTTAAACCATATGAAAAAGGACTTAACGACATAACAAAACAAAGACAAGTTTATCTTGATAATCGCGTTCAAAATTTACAACGAGACTGCAAGCTCTATTGTAGTCAAATATCTTTGTGGATAATTAATATTAAGAATGCTCTCAAATCTGCCATATGTGAACTTAAAGTGGAACAATTTAAAGAACATGCCAATATGATGTTACAAGGATTAAAATATTCGGGTCAATTGAGTTATATTATTAAAGCAGTTATTAATATGCATGTTCTTCAGCAAACTACCATGACTAAAAATACTTTGCTATCTGTTTGTAAATTTATCGAAATGTTGAAGATGATTCAACTTGTATTCCAGAGTGATGTCGAAAGTATAGCTAAAACTATCAACTGCATTGTTCAGTATTTGCAATATAAAGCTTTGCAAATTATTTCTTTTGCTAAGGTAACTTTACTTTTATCGAAACATCAAATCTCCTCTTACCAAATACTCTAATTAAAAAAAATTCTTTATTTTACAGAAAAAAATCACCAGCTCAACCATGCACGATAAAAATGTAGACGCCTTAGCTGCACTAAAAATATGTGAAAAGTGCTTACAAGGTCCAGCTACCCGTACAAGAATATTGGTTGCTTACCTTGCCGTTAATGCCACCAACTCTTCTGGTCGAACACTTCCCAATGATCAATATGAGAGATTCACAATTTTAATGCATCGCATCGAACAATTAGCTACATTCCAGGAAAATTTGAAACAACTCTGTGATACTTCATTTATTTATTGGCATCAGTCCCTCTTGTCTGCATATCTAAAGCAAATAGTTGAAAAGAAAATGGATTTCAATTCATTTCAAGTAAGTTTTTACAAGTTGATTATATTGCTTTTTAAACTTCATATTTTTTTTGTACAGTTTCTTGTGAAATCTAGTAACGATTGTGGACGATCGCTTGACATATTGAAATTGGGCAACATTAAATTGGCTGACATCTTGAAAAAATCCAATTTCGAAAGTTTTAAAACTGAAATCACAAGTAATTTGTGTGCACAAATCGAAACATTCCTACGACTGGAAGTTCATTCGAGTTTGCAATTGGAGAAAATGAATCCATTCGATCAAAATATCAACGATTACAGGGATCTAATCAATATTTGTCCCATTGAATTGAATGGAGAGTATGTTATTTTGCAAGGTACAAAATAATTCTAAATCCAAATCTATATTTTATTTAATGAAACAGTTTTCTTTTAGATCACGTTGAAAATTATTTGAGCAATATGTTTTATAACCTTACGACGATATCGTTGCATGATTGGAAAACTTACGAAGAAATGCGACAATTGGGTAACTATAGACTGAATTTGAATCCAATAGAAGACTATTTACCGAACCAGACAATTGAGCAGGTACGAGTGGTATTTCTGGGGCCCTGTTCCTGAAATCGAAAGCAGAAAAACGTTATTACTTTGGCGATAATCACTTTCGCTTCCTGAAATAGAGCCCCGGACTTCTTTATGAAACAATATATAATTTTACTATACAAAATCGAGGCTTTAGCCGAACCTGAAAAAATAGATTTGGTACTCCGTCTATTGGTCTGAAAAATTATTATTCTTAACTGTAAAGTTGACCGTTATATCTACAGGTATATTTATTATGTACAGTTTTCCAATAATAAATGATCCAAACTTTATCTGGTGAACGGTCAGGTCATAACTTCTTAAACTTTTAATACATGTCCTTTTAAACCCTTTTTTTTAATTTTGTTCAAACATTGTCAACATTATTTGGCCACAAATAAATAAAAAAATCGCATGACTCAAAAATAGTTATAAAATTTCAATCGGTATTTTTTCTATATTCGAAAATAGGATACACCAACTCCTTTCCACTGCTCCTGACAAGCTATTATCTAGCCTATTAAATAATAACTTGGTTCCCGTGAAAACATATTTATTCACGATGCCAACAAATTGCCCTTAATTTCTTTTCGAAATTTATAGTTGTCACACCACAAAGTCAAAAAAAAATTAGGCTTAGCAGGAAATAATTTTTAAGCAATCCCTACTTGAAACATAAAAAAAGCTGCATCAAAATTCAAATTTTTGTTTTGAGATTATAATTTTACTGGGCAAATTCAAAAATTTTTATTTGTTTTATAACGTTTGATTTTGTTAAAATGGATATACTATATAACTTTGACTCTAACCTAGTCTATATACATTTGAAAAAGTATAGAAAAAATATAAATTAATTTTCTTTCCTAAAATTCAACATGTATTAAAACAAAAACCTAATAGTTTGTTCGATTCTTCACTTCGTAAAAGCTCCAAGAATTTTGATAAAAACCTTCAAGAAAGTTCATCAAATTTTACAAAAAAGTTTTAGATTTTCCAAAAAATTTTCATTAAAAAAATATCGTTATCAAATTAATTGATTGATTTTTAGTTTTGATCCTACAATGCTTAACTTGTATGAAAAGTTAGTGTTAAATTAAAAAAAAATATGTTTTTGACAACACAATCGCAACAAAACAAGATTGTTCGATTATTTTCATCGGTATCTTCGAAAGCGATAGTCTAAATCAATCCAGCTTCATTTGACTCAGAAAATGTTCTTTAGTACTCAAACACTTTTAGAACCAAAGTACGGGAATTATTCAATTTTTTTGTTTGTGTTTTTTTTTTTAGGGTATAGATGTTCTTGAAATCATGCGAAACATTCATATTTTTGTTTCAAAATACGTTTACAACATGAACACACAAATATTTGTTGAACAAAAGAGTTCGAACAAACATTTAGATACAATTGGTATCCGACACATTGCCAATTCATTACGAACTCACGGAACTGGTATCATAAATACAACCGTTAATTTTACCTATCAATTTCTCCGGCAAAAATTCTACACATTCTCGCAATTTCTATATGACGAACAAATAAAATCTCGTTTAATGAAAGAACTTCGTGCTTCAGTTGAGAATAAACAGAACTCCCGCAAAGCCTATCCATACGAAAGAGCTGATGCATTTAATAAGGATATTCGAAAGTTAGGATTATCTCAGGATGGAAAGACATATATGGATTTGTTTAGAACTGTCTTATCACACGTCGGTGAGTGTTTAAATTTATTTATTTATTAATTTACAAAAGTTTTGTTCAATAATTAACTGATTGAAAAGAAGAATTATAAAATTTATACTAAAAATGTATTTGTTTCTGACAAGGAAATACAATGGGTTACATTCGTCTTGTTCGATCAGGAAGCATACATGCTAATTACAGTGCAAGCATTTTTCTTCCCAAATTCGATGAAAATCTCAAATTTGTCGAGTATGCCAAGAAAGATCAACTAAACGAAGTTACTATATCTGCCGCAGAAAATCTCGAGACGAATATTCGAAACTTATCGGAGAGCTTCTCTGATGGAACAGACTACTTTAAGGTTTGTTCTTAATTATGAAATGATTATGTACGTTCTTCTATGTATTTTTTTTTCTTGAATTGCAGATTTTAGTTGAAGCTTTCCAACCGTTTTTCAGCAATCCAAATAACATTCACTTAAAAAATTTCTATCTCATCATACCAGCTGTTACACTGAACTATGTTGAATATATTTTAAATGCCAAAGAGAAAATTCACAAAAAAGACAAACAAGAAGCTGTTCTGTTTGATGATGGCTTTGTCGTTGGACTTGCTTACGTTTTAAAATTATTAAATCAATATTCTGAATTTAATTCGTTGCATTGGTTCGAAACAGTAACTGAACGTTTTGAAGCTGAACGAAAGAAAATCAATTTGATGCGAAATGAAATCAATTCTAATGTTGCTGGACGCAAAGATGAAAATGAGAAACTTCAACAAACGCTGGCATTGACTGAGAAGCGGATAACCACACATCAGATGGAATATAATTTACTTTACTATAATCTTTGCAGTGCAAAGATATTCTTTCATTAATAAAATTTACTTTTTTTTTGTAATGCAATGGAAAAGTTTTATGTGCCTAAAAGTTAAACTTATATAAATAAATTATTAAAAAAATATTATATTTGAAATACATTTAAATACTTAAGACAATAATTGGCAATCAATGCAGAGCCTAATGGACAACCAGGGTGAGTTTCTTTTTGCTCCAAACTGTAGAAATTCAACTAAAAAAAATAAGTTCGAAAAGAACCGAAACTTGTGGAATGAAATGAGCAAAATATTCTCAAAATATTCTCCATCTTTCAAATAAAAAAAAATAAGCTTCTTTTGTACCTACATACTTACCTAAACGTTGAGTTTTAGCCGTGAATATGTTTTTGAAAATTCCATTGATCTAGACCATAATTTTATAACAATTTGTCCCAATGTGATTCGACCCTTTTAAAAACACGGTTCTGGCGACAATCAATATAAAGAGCTTTAACTTCTTAATAAAATACGTAATTTTTAAAACAGGGAAAACCAGCCACACAATAAGGACAATATGAGACATACTCCATGAAAAACAACAAAACGTTGTGCACAATTTTGTATGACGAAATTTCTAAAAAAAAACATCACAAAAAAACAATCCAAATTTAATACAAATATGATGATAAAATTACAAAATAAATAAAATATGAATTTTATTTTATGAATGTCTATGTCATTTAATATATCGCCTGTTCACCATTTCTTCTGTTTCCACTGTTTTTGCTTTGCTGTCATATAACCGTTTAGACAAAACATATTTACGTTGAAAACGGCTGTAGCAATTTTGATGACATTTTTAAGTGTGAGGAGAGGGAATTCATTTTTTTATTCTCTCAACAGATGGCCGACCCTGAGATAACCGAAACCTAATTTCTCAATAAATTTTGCGAACAAAAATCTATCCTATTTTTATTTTTCTTCTAACATTGCCATATTTATAACCTTATTTTATTTGGCCAAAAACATTTTTCAAAAAAAGTTATTAACGGTATCTACAACAGAACCTGATTTTTCGTGGTCGATTTTCTTATAAGCAGCTTGATATATTTTGATCATTTTTTATTAAAGATGTCCTATATAATCTTAATAATATGGCATATGAAAATATGTTTTTAGATTTTTGAAAAATGTCTTTTGAAAACGTGTGGAAAATTTTTTAATTGTATATTAAACACCAATTCTTTTTTATTAAAATTATTAATACATACTGGGTGTCCCAAAACTAAACCTCAATGGTAATGGTAGTAAAAGAATACTTCATCATTGTAATAATAAAAATACCAAATTCATATAAATGATTTTTAATGGGCATATATTTTGTTTTGTATACATACATATATATATTTTTATAACGATTCAGTACATTGATTATGTTTTGTATTTTTATTTGTTCCATAAAACCATACATTAATTTAAACAACACATAACATTCATAAACATTAAACATACAAATTGTTTTATTTAATTGAGATCGGCGTTTCTTGTCACACTTTTTGATTTTTTAAAATTATTTCGTGGAGATGTCGTATTCATAAAGAACAAATGAAATGACTAATTTCAATAAGCGAAATTATATATCACATTATTAAAAAAATGAATATTTTCAAATTGCACTTAATTTTTAGTTTTGTAAACAGATTTTTTTTATTTTTATTCGCTAAATTATCGTTAGCGCCAAAAACAGATTTTATCGTAAACGGCAAAACGAAATTTTACATCTGACTAATTAAACCACTTATGCCTCAGGTCAGCATTGGATATTGTTAACTATTCCTTAACTCAAAGTTCTACGAAAAAAATTAAATAAATAATTTTAACTGAATTTTTTTTCTTTGAAAATTTTGCTTACCATAAAATAGCGAAAAGGGGCGATATGTTTTCTTTTTTAAAGTTCAAACGACAAGTTTTCGGATCTCAATAAATTGACAATGTATAGATATAAATATATATATATATAATTTTTTTTTATTTTTAACTTTTTGACAACAATAAATTGTTCATTAAAAAATTTTAAATCATGCAAAAAATGTAATTGCATTTTCAAATTACAATCAATAAAATTGTAAAAAAAATAACTATAATATAAAGTGTATACTATTAAAATATTATGATTATATAAAAATACATATAAATGTTTTATCTATAAAAATTATCTAAAATAAAAAATAATCATTTCCAACATAAGTTTTTTTCAATAAACTTGTGTGCTCTTCTTAATATATATAAATAAGGCATACAGTTCTAGGTTTAAGATTTTAAGAAACAAAATTCAAGTCATAATAATGGGGAAAACATAAACTTCCCCAATTATATAAATTAGCAGTCCAGAAGAAAATTGAAAAAAAAAACAAAAAATAAATCAAAACTAGCTGCAAATGGAAAAAAATTGAATTGGGTGACCGAAGGAGAGGAACAGTAATAAGAGCATATGTAAGAAAATACCCCAACTGCGTACTCAGACGTGTGATTTCTCAGCGAAAATATTTAACTAAAGAAAGCAAAATCAATACTTTTAAAAAACAGTTTTTAAACTTTTTCAAAAATTTAATTTGATATTTTCTTCTGGATCAACTATATTTATTTCTATTCCGTTTGAAACTACCCTATACCTCCCTTTCATAAATTTATTTTAAGTCTCAAGCATAATAAGGAAGTTTTTGTTTGATGTATTTAGTTGCATATATGCCCCGACATAACTTCTTTTTTTTAAACATACACTAAGAGATTATTTACGAACGAATAAAACAAATGCATAGATACTGTTAAGTGTACTCATTGTGTGTGTGCTAGGAAAAATATTTTGATCAGTTGTTTGTTTTTTGCTCTCATTTGGTTTTTAAAATATTTTAAAAAAAAAAAAAATCAAATGTTACCCCTCAAAGAACTTCCATTCATAACAGTTATGTGTATCAAAAGTGACGATAGTTCGAGTTCTTCGCTAAATTTATTCCTCAAAATAACACTTCTATAACCAGTTCGTATACAATTAACTGGATAGACGGCTTGAGCGATAAAATGTGTTTCGGCAAACATATCCTCATCCTGCACCTCGAAACGTAACAATGCAAAATGTGGATTGCGAACGGAAAATTCACAAATTTCATTCCATGTCGGATTGTATCCATTGTCGTTAACTTTAGTCTTATGTTTGATGCCACTGTCAAAGCTCGCACCGATTATCTCTACAACAACCAGTGGATTGTTGCTCTTGCCGCCTCGGAATAAATGTCGACCACCTATTATTCGTATAGTTATGATTTTCTCTTCAGCTGGACTAATAGCAAGGGGGTTATTAGGATCGAAACCTTCTACACACATGAATTTAGGCTTCAAAAGATATCCACAATTGCCGTTATCCCTAAACTTGGCCTGATTCATCTGCATTGCCTTGTCGCCGGTCTGGTAATTAAGGGCAATCATTTGTGAACCAACATTCCAGAATGGTACAGGATTGAAGTTCGACGAATCTAATCGCTGACCCTTGGGATAGACACGACTTATCTGATTTCGGTGATAGGCCAGGAAGAGTTGAAGGTTTTGCTGGAGAAATTGTTTTTCTGCTTTTGTCTCTGGGAAACTGGACATTTCATAAAATACCCAACCATGCTCCTTGAAAGGTACACTCCTAAAGTAAATGATAAGATCTGACATTTCTTTGGCCACACGTGCGCTGCGTTCTTTTTTTCTCCTCTCGGTGGCCAATTGGTTGGCAATTTGGGCTGCCTCTTGAATAGCTTTTATCCATTCAACTGCCTGTTCTTGATTATCAAAGCCAATTACCAGGGCATTTTGCATGGTAGGTGTCTGAATATGCATCTTCACAAGGATGCCCTCCTCGTTGGATTCATAGAGATTTGCAATCGCTCCATGGATTTCAATGGAATCAGTTCGTGAGAAGCTTTCATTTGTACTACCCTCGTCGCCTACAAAGCAATTATATTCATCGCTGGATGCATCGATGACCTTGACATAGTTTGCCGGCAAATGACGTTGAATCATTCCACCATAGTCTCCACGCCACCACATGGTATTATTGCGCTGCACATTAGTTATGATTGCATGTTTTGGGAATGATAATTCATCTGGTTTGTCAGCTTTGTAGCAATACAGGGCTTTACAAGTTACACGATCATCCAAACTGGGATCCATGTAGCTGGATGCATCGTTGAAATCACCTCCATTACTTTCATTCACCAGCGACACTTGACAAGCCAAGAGTTTTTGTTTCAATAGCTCCTGGGATACCGGATAAAGCAACTTAACATTTCTATAGAGTGGGTTTCGAGTGAAATAGTTCACTAAGCTAACCAGACTCTCGAACTGTGTCGTATCAACGACATAAAGACGCCCCTCCTGAAGAATTCGACAGTGCTTGACCTTTCTGGTGATAGTAAAAGAGATCACAAAAGCATTGGCATTCTGCACACTATTACGAACAAGAAAAGATCCCACATCTAATTTTGTGAGCACTTGTTCGGCTTGTTCTTTGGTAGTATTCGGATGAAACCACTCTTGGGTTTCATGTTTCTTTGGTTGTGGAACTGGTTCTTTGAGAGTGATGGAAAACTCTGAACTACGCAGCATATTTTTGCGATAGTACACAATCAGACTGTATAAGCTGTCAAAAATAAAATTATCAACCAGATAATATTTAGTCATGCCATTTTCGTGCTTCAGCTTGATGCGACAGTGATTGGGTCGATTGCGACGCCAAAACGAAAGACTATAATCTCCCACAAATGTAGCCGACTCACGGACTAGGAATGTTCCATCGCCAAGGTGCTTGTAAGCATCCAACAATGCATCAGCCTCTTGCCGCCCTCCTTCCAACTTACCATGGAACCAATTCTCACCGAAGTGCAACTCGTCATTGACTAGGTTTTCTTTAGGCTTTGGCATTAATGATGACGATGAGTGCTCGTGTTCTTCGTCACGATTCTCATCAGTTTCAGATGAATAGATTAATTCTTGCTGGGTCAGGACAATGTGATAGATGTTCCAAGATTTGTCCACTGGATCTTTGTAGTAGAGCATACCTTCTTTGATGATATTGCGTGTATTTTCACTGTCATCTGCAGAGCGAAGAGAAACTCCAGATCCTCCACCAACGCTGCTCAAGCTCGAGCCGTCTTCATACTCGGGAAGTTTCTTGTGTTTAAGGATTATCTTTCGTCTAAGTTGGTATGGCGATGGCATTTGAGTTTCCAAACGATCGCAACGTTGTGTCAGCAACATATCCCCAAATACCTTGAAAGAAAAGATTAAAAAAAACACATTAATATTACAGAAAGGAAATCAATATTAACTTATATTCAATGATCAAATCAGATAATGTTTCTAAGTAAGTGTTCTCAGGTTTAAGAAAATTACGTAAAAAAATCAAAACATCTTTCATCTTTGAATAGCGCTAAGTTGAAATTACAAAACAAAAATTATTTTTTAGTTTATTTTATTTATTTATATATGCTCGAAATATTAACAATTAAAAGTAAAATGGCCGAATCGATCGCAGATTCGATTACATCTTGTTTAAAAGTCTGGCGTCGAATGCGAGAAGAACAGTTGGTCAAACAATCAAGGTAGCGGATCACAAATTTGAAGTGGTGCAATCGTTTAAATACCTTGAGTCAATAGTAGCAACCGATAATAATATAGAAGAAAAAATACTCGGGCGGCTGCTCAATTGGAACAGAGCCTACTAAAGTCTGTTAAAGCTCTTCAAATCCAGAAATCTCACCATAACTTCAAAACTGCTGCTGTACAGGACCATGGTCCTGCCAGTACTCACTTATGGATCCGAGACTTGGGTGCTTAGCAAAAGACAAAAAGTCTTAAGGACAATTTTTGGTCCCATATGTGAGGTAGGACGATTCCGGAGACGGTACAATCATGAATTGTACGCAATCTACCTTGAAATGACAAAAATTAAGCTCGGTAGACTGCGCTGGCAGGGCACCTAGCTCGCATGACTGAAAAGGAACCGGCTCGGAAAGTCCTTTGTGGTACATTCTATGGCAGACGGCAGCGTGGTAGACTATGCTTGCGCTGAAGAGATGGCGTAGACCAGGACGCCCAGCATTGGGTTGCGCAACTGGATGGCGTCGGCTCAAGACCGGGATAGGTGGAGAGACTTGTTAAAGTAGGCCAGGACCGGACCCCGGTTGTGGAGCCGATGATGATGATGGTGAAGATTATTTTTTAACGTTTTTCATTTATATTGGAGGTACCACCATTTTCAATTTAAAATTTTAATACTTTTTAAATGGTATTAAAAGCACGATACAAGCCAAATATTAAATTTTCAAAAAAATGTTTCCGTCACACTTTCATCTGATTTATTTACACTAACATCGCCTTTGTTTACTTTACTTGTTTAAAAAATATACATAAATGCATTTCCGTTACTTCCCAAACTCAATTTTACTTGCCACTATAAGTACTTATGTACATATACTGAAAATCTTGTAATCGTAAAAAAATCGAATTCGAGATTTTGATCAAACTTGACATTTATTTCAAAGATGGTTAAGACAAAAAATTAATCTATCTATTCGGCTACACCTCAAATGGGTAACTGAATTTTTAAACTTAATATGTATTGATTTTTTGGGTATTGCCCAGTTTTATCTTATTTTATTTTAGATTTAATTCTTTATTTAGCTTCAGCTATTAATTACATTATTATTATAAAAATAATAAAAAAAGAAAAACTTACAGATAAATTAAGAATAATTAGATTTTATATATAATATTAACTTTTTTTTAAATAATATCACATTGTTTATTAATTTTAAATCACTTGGCAAGTTATTGAATAATCGAAAACCCTTATGGAACAATATATTTTGAGCCTTATTCGAAGTCAGAAAAGGTAATCTGAAGTCGTCTCCGTTTCTTAATGGGTATGGTTGTACATCAGATACATAAACTATTTGATTAAACAGATAATTAGGTAATAAATTATTTTTTTAGCTTAAATATAAAAATAAGTACATTCATCACAGTTCTTTGATTAATTGTTAACCATTGAAGAGCATTAAGCATTGATTGAATGGGTGTTAAAAGTTTGCACAATAAAATACACCTCATTCCTCTTTTTTGTAATTTTTGTAATTTTTGAGTCATTTGATTAGATCCTAAAAAAAGTATTGTAGAACAATATTCAAAATGTGGTTTAATCATTACATTAAATATTTTAATTGCACAATTTAGTGATAATCTTTTTCTTATTCTTTGAAAAAATCCTATTTTCTTTGCAATTTTCTTACATAATATATAATACATAATATATAATCAATAAATTGATAAAACAAAAATATGGAAAATATTTCTTGGAATCTTGAAAATATACTGTAACGAAATAGAAGGAGAAGCTGGGGAGGGAAAGAGACGGCGACAGTACCCGCTGAAGGGGAAATATGAAAAGGATTCAGAAGGAATTGGATATCTATCTACGAAACAGAACAGTTGTACTGAATTTGAATAATTTGGAATAAAAGACAATACTTGTTTAATTATTTATTTGAAAGCATCGAACTTTTCTTTTAAAAATACTCAATTTTTTGTTAAAATTTAATTTTTTTACATATACCTACATATTTGGCAAATAACGCTTTTTAAGTATTTCAGACAAAAAATAATTTTAGCTTGAAAACAAAAAAACTGTTGAAAAATTCAAATAGTTAGTTTAGAGAAGCGGACAACTAAAAAAGTATGTATGCTTCTTCTTGTTCTAAACATGAATTTCGCTAAAAATTGATAGAAAGATTTTTCAAAATTTAATGATGAGCGTTAAAAAGAATTTTCGTGATGGAATGTACGAGTATAATAAATCAGATGTTCTTTTCATTTATGGCATCTAAACCAGAAATCGATATTCTTTTGGGATACGAAACCGGAGGTTATCGTTTTAAAGCAAAGACACTATGTATGTTAGATTTATCAACGGAAGCTTATGAGGCTCCCAATTAACTAGTTTTTTTGTATTTTAGAAGTGTAGCTGGCGACGGGATGATTCCTCAAATAGCTGTAATATTCTCAATTATTTTATCAGTATGTAGATATTATGTAGATACTTTAACATTGTGATAATAATTGTTAACTAAGATAGTTTAATATATAAAAAATAAGAGTTTATACAAAAAAAATTGTTACTAAAGGGCCATCTAACGTTTTTTTTTAACTAGTGCTTATTTCGTGAATGGTAACACTTAGCTCTTGTCTGATTTGACAGATAATTAGTTTTTATCTTTCCGCTGAATGAATATGTGTTGTGTATACGCTTGAACAACTGACCATCCAGTGCGTTTTCGCTTCGCTAAGTGGGCTTGCGATCGACTTAGAGAAAATGCCGATTTTGCCAAAAAAAAATCATCTTTTCAGATGAAGCTCATTTTGATTTTGGCGGGTATGTAAACAAACAAAATTGTCGCATTTGGGGTACAGAAAACCCGCACGCACACATTGAAAAGCCGATACACCCAGAACGAGTCACGGTCCAGAGGCATAATTGGGCCAGTTTTCTTCAAAAATGAGCAAGGAGTAGCCGTTACATTCAATGGCGATCGTTATCGGGTCATGTTTTGTTCACAAAAATTGAAGAGGACGATATTGCCAACATTTGGTTTCAACAGGACGGCGCTACGTGCCACAGAGCATTTGGACCGATCGTGTAGGCTACTGGAACAAATCATACCAATAATATAAAAATAAATTACCTCAGTAAGTGCTTGCGCCATATTTCGCTGTTGCTCCAATGAACAATTCTGTTCAATCGACAGTATAACTGGATACTCCGACGTAACAAAAGCATGTTCCTTGATTGTTTTAATGACATCTTTGAACTTTATTTTCGAAGTCATTGTGTGTCCATGAAAAATATATGGTAAATTATCAGGACCGTTCCAGCAGTCTAATTCAATGCAACGACATCCCATGCGCAGTGCTCGGGCATATGCTTCGGTAGAAGATTCGCTCGAAAATTGATCTCCAGTGAGATAAGTGTTGTGAGACGAAGCAATCCAGTAATTGGACATGGATTGTTTCATGTCCATGTAGATCTTGTCACGATTTCGATCCCATAAGTCATTTTGTTTGGAAAAGAGAAAATCGAAAAATTCAAACATGGTGAAGTAGGGCTCCTGAACATCACGTTCGATATCCTGAATGAAATCACGAACGAAATTCGAAGCCATGATTTCGTCATGACCCATTGGGTCTTGTTGTTCGGTGATAAGGAATTTCTTGAACTCACGCAGAGTCACAGTTTCCGAGTCATTGGAATATTTGCACTGGTTATCGAGAAAGCAGTCGGCAACGAATGTCGTTGGCACAAGTAGACGGCAATATAAGCGAGAGAAGTCATCGAATCGTAGATCACACTTGCGGCGGATGTCTTCTTCGGAAAAGAACTCCATCAGTTTACCAGTGGTCATTTTGCAGCTGACTCCAGCCAAGAATGCTTTGAAGTCCTTCACTGAAACATTAACTCCTTCCTTGGAGTGCTGATTTGCATTCTCAATTGCATAGTATTCTCTTCGAAGCCAACGTTCAACTTGCATTGGATAGGGAGCTACTATGGTATCCTGAACCATGTACTTAAGACCTCGCACCCAGTTCTCGCATTCTTGTTCGGATAAGGCGACAATGGAGAAGGTCTTCAGCTTGAATGAACTTCCATAAAGAACAACAAAGCACTTGGCTGTTTCAAATTTCTTGGTCTCCTCAGCAAAATTTCGAAATTCCTTCGAATTCTTTCCAACACGAATCTCCTTTACCTCACGCAGATCCAACGAACCTTCAAAGTCTGTGCGAGTATTGGAATTCACAGGCGACCACAAAAGCTGTCGAGTTTCGCGAACAAGTATCAGTTTCTTTTGCTCTGGGCGATGTTTAGAGAAGAGCTTGGTAACGATGGTTCCACGTTCGAGATGGCAAATGGTTTGTTCCATTTCACCCAGGGTGGGTACACTGATGGCACTGAAGCAGTTCATAGTTCTATACTTTGTTTTTTAATATTTTATACTTTTCTTAGTTTTTTTTTTGTTTTTAATTTTCCATATTTTTTCGTTTTGGCGATTTTCAGCCTGATGAAAGCTGCCAGCTCCACACAATTTTTTTGTTTTTTTATTAGTTTGCTAAATAGTAAGTATAAATTCAAATAAGATGTTCAAAAAAGAAATTGTTATTTAAATGGTGGGATGTATTAATATCTTAAAAGTATTTATAATTGAATAAATAAACAAATTAAACTGAAAAATTTCTTTGAAAAGAGGCACTTAAAGAATTTTTTTTGAAAACCAATCAGTCTGACAATCTGGTTAGAAAGAGATGAATAGGGAAAGTCAGAAAAACTATCTGTTGCTTCTGTCAAAAAGCTAAAATTTGTATGGGTTTGTTTCATTTGAATTCGAACGTCGCAGTTCGGAACCTCGTTGACATAAACAAAACAAAGACAGAGCATTTTGAATACCGAACAAGCGTTAAGTTAAAATGTATACAATTATTTGACGTTGAAGCATTTTAAGCTAAAGACGTTTAAGAGTTAATTATAATAGTCGAACGCTGTAGGTCTAACGATGTTGAGCAGTGAATAAAAAGAAACTATATTATAAAATTTCTAGCTTTCATTGAGTTTCTTTAACTTTTATTTTCACGCCAACATGAAATATAACTGTCACTTGTTGATGTAAGGAGAAAAAGAAAGAATGATGTTTTATTTTGTTTGTGTGTAGTATGGCCAACTTATTCATTTGAATGTTCGGAAAGCCACTTTTCTTTGGTTTTTGACTTTAGCTCGACAGTGATGTCCTTCTATTTTATGATTTGCCCTTTGGTGTGAAAATTGATTTATTGATTTTCTGGTGCAGACTTGGAATACGTTAAGAACGTTTGACTTATAAAACGAAAGTGATTTAAATGTTTTGCTTGGGAATTGCTCTTGAACGGAAAACTCTCCATACTGATTCACAAACACGTTCACGGTTGAATAAAAAATTTAAATTTGTGTGCATTCACTACATAATTCATAAAAATATGTACTGGGCTTTTAAACCTATGTTGACAGCTCATAGTAGTTTTCTCTTTCAATTTCAAATCTATAAGGGTGGTTCACAATCGAATAAATTGTATGTTTGGCTGAAGGCGTTTATCTAATTTCGAAGGATTCTCAAAAAATTGTATTCACCAAAATTGTATATACCGTTAAGACTTGTGCTCAATTTTTAAAAGCATTTGATGCACCCGGTCATTTGTTTTTTCCAGCTACATATACAGCTTTCTCGAAAAATCTCACGGCAACTCGGAGCAAAAATTTTTGCATTCACCACTTCAGCAACACGCATTTTTTTTCTCAACTGAATGCTTTCATTCATTAGTTGAGATCTGAGAGTGCTGCATCCACTTCACAAACAGCTAGGGATGAAACGATACCTCCTAGGTATCGAGTACTTGTACTCGATACCGGTATCGAATGAAAGCATCGATACCTACTTGGGTATCGGATGAAAAGTATCGAGTATGTACTTGTATCGAATCAAAATTTCTAAGTTCAAGAATCAAAATATAAACAAATATTTATTTTTCAAATTTTAATTTTTAATTAAGAAGAATCGAAAAATTCTGTTTGTTTAATATTTGATAAAAAAAGAAGTTTTTCTAGATGTTTTCCGCTTAAGCGGTTTCTTGATTTGCTGATTGTTGCACCCGCTTTTAAGAAAAAACAATTTTGTTAGCTTCGCCGCTGGAAGAGTAACCAGTTTTTCACCTAGACGTTAGACAAAAAACAATTTTGATATCTTCGCCGCTGGAAGAGTAACCAGTTTTTCACCTAGACGTCAGACAAAAAAACACTTTTCACGAGAAGCCATACACTTTAGTTCAAACGATACTTCCATTCGATCCAAGTACTTTCATTCGATACCTACTTGGTATCGTAACCAAAAGTATCGATTCCAAAAGTACTTGGTATCGAATGAAAAGTATCGAGTATGTACTTGAAGTTACTTGTATCGTTTCATCCCTACAAACAGCTAACAGCGCCACACTGAGCGCTACCATCCACCGAGCACACTCATTTCTATTTTCGTGTGTTTTTGACAGGTTCTGCTGTGCGAATTAAAAATTGTGTATTTCTATTTTTTATTTTTCACATGTAATCGCGGCAGCAGTAAGAATAAAATGTAATTGATCCAAAAAACCACAAAATACACTTTGTTTTCGTAAATATATTAATCTCCTCATACTCCCTATAAATTCACACCCGTATATTGATATTTCAAAAAAGAATTAAAAAAAAAATTACAAATTCACTATAAAAAACTCGTATCTATTTTTTTAATTTATTTAAGTTGCTCTGCGCCTGTGAATCCTTTTATTGTGACCAACAACAAGAACAAAACCAATCATCATAAGAACACGCCAATTTGTAATAAAAAAAGGACAAAAAAAAAAAATACTTTGAGTAACTTTTTTTTTCTCTAATTATACAAAGGAAGAAGAAAATTCGAATAAGAAATCGTCTCTTGTGTTTCCTCGCCTCGCTCGTAGTTGTCGATGATCATTTAATTTTTTGTTCCTTTCTTATATTTTCTTTTTGTTTGGACAAAGTCTCCATAATATTCTAAAAAAAAGGTAAGAAAAAATGGTAACTCGCAATTATTATTGCAATAAAATATACAAATGCATACGGCGGCGGCGGCACACTGCTCTCCTCCCGCATTCATAAACACTCAACGACAAAAATCGGCCTTGTTTGGTTATTGGTTACATATATAGATTTTTTTTTGTTCCATAAAGACGTTGGTGCGGCAGCCGCGGTGACAGCATTTAGTCTGCATTTCAAGTGACAAAGAAGGCAGAAAGAAAACAACATCACCACTTATTTACATTACGTAAAATGGATGTGGTAGAAGCCGACCCACTAATAGAAGCTATGGATACTCAAGAAATCGAATATGTGGTTGATGAACAGCAACAATCCTTGGCTAAGCTCAAAGACACCGATGAAAATGGTAAGTGGTCATAAAGAATTGTGTACTCTTAAAAAAATATATATGTACCTATTCCTTCAAATAACACAGATCCAAAATGCGATCAATTCCGTGCCGAGGCAA
The DNA here is from genome assembly GCA_958431115.1 of Syrphus vitripennis. NCBI lineage: Eukaryota > Metazoa > Arthropoda > Insecta > Diptera > Syrphidae > Syrphus > Syrphus vitripennis. The sequence goes on from OY288110.1 coordinate 72,115,201, forward strand.
CATTTTCGTTCGTTGTCAATAACATCTCTTCGCTGAAGACGACAATTCTATCTCCACCCACATATGTCCGGATGCTCCCCTGGAAGATCATGGTCTTGCCCATTGAACGATCGATGGGATTCTTTTTGCAGTGTAATGGGGAGAACGATTCAACAGCTTGGTCATGTAATGCCATTGCTGAGCTTAGGCTAAAGTGCTTCAAGCCCAATGCTCCACCATTTACCAGAGCCAGAATAAAGCATTTGTTCTATAACAAAGAAAATGACTACGGATATTCGAATTTCATAACTTGGGCCGATTTGCAGGATCAAGAGAAGGGCTATGTGAAAAATGATTCGATTGTCCTCGAGGTCCATGTGATTGCAGATGCTCCACATGGTGTTTTCTGGGATTCGAAGAAGCACACAGGTTGTGTGGGTTTAAAAAACCAAGGGGCCACTTGTTACATGAATTCTTTACTGCAAACACTCTATTTCACCAATCAGTTGCGCTCAGCTGTGTATAAAATACCAACTGAGGCAGATGACAGTGCTAAATCCGTGGGGTTGTCATTGCAGAGAGTATTCCATGATTTGCAGTTCGGTGACAAGCCTGTAGGAACAAAAAAACTGACCAAAAGTTTTGGTTGGGAAACACTGGATTCTTTTATGCAACATGATGTTCAGGAGTTCTTGCGTGTGCTTTTGGATAAGTTGGAGTCGAAGATGAAGGGAACTTGCTTGGAGGGTACAATTCCTAGTCTGTTTGAAGGGAAGATGTCATCATACATCAAATGCAAAAATGTCGAATACAACAGCACCCGTTACGAGACATTCTATGACATTCAATTGAACATCAAGGACAAAAAGAACATTTATGACTCCTTCCTTGATTACATAGCATCGGAGACTCTCGAAGGAGACAATAAATATGATGCGGGCGTACATGGCCTGCAGGAAGCTAGTAAAGGTGTCATATTCACTTCGTTTCCACCGGTATTGCATTTGCATTTAATGCGTTTTCAATATGATCCCATAACAGATAGTTCGATCAAGTACAACGATCGCTTCGAGTTCTATGAGCAAATCAGTTTAGATCGCTATTTGGCTGAGAAGCAAGAGACCCCAGCAGATTATGTACTGCATGCAGTCTTGGTCCATTCGGGTGACAACCATGGCGGTCATTATGTGGTGTTTATCAATCCAAAAGCCGATGGGAAATGGTTCAAGTTTGACGATGATGTTGTGTCGAGCTGTCGCAAAGCCGAAGCTATTGATCAGAATTATGGGGGCATGGATGAGGAAATATCATTCCATGCCAAGTGCAGCAATGCCTATATGTTGGTTTACATTCGTGCATCAGAGCTGCCAAAAGTTCTAGCCGAAATTCCGGAAGATGAGATTCCCAAAGAGTTGGTTGAGCGTTTGAATGTTGAAAAGCAAATTGAGTTGATACGTCGCAAGGAGCGAGCCGAAGCTAATCTGTATGTAACTGTGCAGGTTATTTTGGAGGAATACTTTGAGTCCCAGCAAAAACGCAAGCTCTTTGATTTGGAGAAGGTCCATCCGCGTATTTTCAAATTAAAACAAAACCAAACAATCGACGATTTGGTTGCAATGTTTGTGCGTACATTTGGTGTGGGAAAGGATCGTATGCGCATTTGGTCATTGGCTTCTTCGCATTTGCAAAAATTCACATATATCGACTTTAATCGGGAGGGAAATCGTACCATAGACTATGTGGCAAATTCTCAAAAGCCATGGAATATATTCCTAGAACTGGCTTCGCCAGATTCTCCTGATCCCTTGCTGCCATTCAATCCCAAGCGGGAGGTTTTGATTTTCTACAAATACTATGATGCAACGAATAAGCGCCTTAATTATATCGGTTGCAGTCAGGAGGATCTTCGGCGACGTTTAATTGAAATCATACCCGGTATCAATACAAGTTTGGGCTTTGAAGCTGGCACTGAATTAACTGTTTACGATGAGTCAAGTCAAAAGAAAATTTTAAATTTGGAACAATCCCTCGAGGAGGTATTGCAAATATCACAGGATAATTTACAGGAATACATATTGATTTTTGAAAAAGAACATGTTGGCATGAAACTAGAATTACCGACTGTCGATGATTATTTCAAGGACTTACTATATCGTGTTGAGATAACATTTTGTGATAAATGTAACCCTAATGATCCGGAATTTGTGCTGGAGTTATCTAATCGTAATACATATGATCAGATGGCACAGGCAGTTGCGGAACGCCTTAATACCGATCCGAATAAATTGCAGTTCTTTATGTGTAATCATAGTTATAAGGATGCTCCGGGGAATGCTATTCCATATACACACAAGGTAAGAACTTTTATTTTAACATTAAGTTTATATGTATTAGATGTTATAATGTTTTGAAATAAGCAAACTTGTAACGTTAAATTGTTTAAAGTTCCGATCTTCATGATTATTATTCAGCCCTATCATCGTATCCGTTCGGAGAAATCTCCGATCGGAACGTTTATTTTGTTCATGGTATCCGAATCGTAACAATGAAATAGACGCATACGGAAATTATTCCACAACAATTTTGCTGTCGGAGACAATCGGAACTTAAGCATCGTCAAGCATTGCATGTATTTCACACACGTTGTTCTGATTTTGACATTTCATTGCCAGGCATCGCATGAATTCGAGAAACGTTACTTCGATTTTAAACGCAAATTTCAATTTCTTTCGTAGGAATGTCCGATTTATCAATCGGAACAGCTACCATGATACAAAATTCGTACATTTCGTAGAAATCGTAGAATTATCATTGAGTAAAACAATGTAGGTTTCGATATGACAACAATCATTATTGAAAGCTCAAAGTCTCGTGGGATCACAACAAAATTCAAATTAAACAAAATATTTTGAAAAATCTTATGGCCTCACCTAATGACATTTTTGTAAAATATTTAGAACGAAAAATTTAATACGATATTGCTGGCTGATGATTCTAATCAAGGTTTTGCAAAAATAGTCGAAACGCTGAAGCACGCTTCAATATCGCAGGTGATTTTTTTTTTCTAAATTGCTATTTTATGGAAGCCGAAGATTGTACTACTAAATCACATGTTAAAACATACATTCTTATTGTTTAAAAAAAAAAACTTTAAAAAAATGTATTTTCATTAATTTTTTTAAATGTTAATTTATGATAATGTTTGAAAATCTGTAATGATCGGAAATAAGCTTAATACTTTGTATAATACATGAATAATAATAATTAGCACTTTTATTCGATTTAAAAAAATAAGAGATATTTTTGCATGTGCCAACTTACCACCTTTGAGGTAGTCAAGTAGCGATAGCAGATAAAAACCAACATTTAGTTTTATACTTATGCTAATTAGAAACACCTTAATTGAAGGTATTGCCATTTTGAAAAAAAAAATCTATTAATGACCAGGTTTTAACTGTGCCTCACCTGAGTATTGTTTTGTTCCATATGTCATTGACACTTTTTCGAGAGAAAAAAGTTAGTTTTTTGTATGTACATACTGCCGTCACAAGCTAAAAGGACATATCTCTATTTTCATAGTTTTGAGATAAATTCATTTAACTTTTGCTTTTGGTTTTGAATTTTTGGTTAAACATATTTCTAACCCAAGTGTTGTTGAACCGGTTTCAAGTGACTGAACAATATATCAGTCAGACAATATGACTTCTCAGTCACATTTTGGTAGTTATAGTTGGTAAATAGTAGTTGCGTTAAGTGAGGTTAATCAATGGAGATCACGTCAACGACTATCGTTTAGAAATTACGAAATGATACGAAAAGATTTAGAATATAATAGTTTAAAAATTAAAAAGAAATTTTATACGACAACATTAGGAGATAATGATGAAGTAACTCAACTGGACTATGTCATATGCTATTTTTTTATACCGATATGGGTGTTCCCTTACAGATTTATTTTATTTTTTGAAAAAACATGCAACAGAGATTAAAACGTGGTCCTCTTTGTTTCATGCGCCAGGATTACGTTTTTAACCATTCAAACCTTAAATCTTAGGCACTACAAATTTAATAGAAAGAAGAGTATATGCGAATCAACCTTTTACATTTATTAAAACTAAAGACTTAATTCGCGTTTCTATTCTACAGCATAGTTTAAATAACAATTTTTCTTTTTAGGGTTTAATAAAAGATCTAATCTTATACAGCAAAGCAGCCCCCAAAAAGATTTTCTATCAAAGACTGTCCTTGAGCATACACGAGCTTGACAATAAGCGTCAATTCAAATGCATTTGGGTATCAAACGATCTTAGAGAAGAAAAGGAACTAGTTCTATATCCCAATAAAAATGAAACCGTTAAAAGTCTCCTCGACGAAGCTGCTAAGAAAATTCAATTTCCGGAAAATAGTCGAAAGAAATTGCGCCTCATGAAAATGGCAAGTCACAAAATTATGTGCGTGTTTAAAGAAGATGTCCCGCTTGAGAATTTGCAAAAGGGAAGCGAAACAGTCTCCAGTCAGAACAACCAAAAAACGTTCCGCATTGAAGAAGTCCCAATAGAAGACACACAATTAGCTGAAAACGAAATGCTCATACCAGTTTCGCATTTCAGTAAGGAAATTTACAATTCATTTGGGGTTCCCTTCCTTATTAAGTGTAAGCACAATGAAACCTACGGAGCATTGAAGCAGCGAATCCAGAAACGCCTAAACGTACCAGACAAAGAATGGGAGAGCTATAAGTTTGTTGTAATTTCGAATGGATCCATAAGTGATGTCGTCGATAGTAACCTAATCGATTTGGAGGTATTCCAACCAAATGGAACAACACAGGCGACTGTTGTCGGTGGTACCCCACTGCCTTTCTTTGGCCTTGATCACATTAATAAGTCCCGAAAGAGAACATCTTTGAATTTCTCTGAAAAGGCTATCAAAATTTATAATTGAAGAAAAACAGCAAAAACAATATTATAATAAATAAACAGAACACCACTGATTTGCTTATTTGAAACTATAATTGAATTCTTAAAAATACAAGCAAAACAAAAAACAATTAAAATGCAAAAAATTCAAAATTTTAAAAATAAAAACTCGAAAAAAAATAAAAAAAATAAATTTGTTGTACATCCTTTAAGCACCCGAATGAGATAAATAAAAAGTTCCCAGTCTTGTTTTCTGCCGTTGGTACATGTAAATATGTGTATTGTGCTTTTGTTATAATTCTTTCTTTTGTGTTTTTTTTTATTTTTTTTGTCGTTAAATTTAATTATATTTTCTTAACAACACACAACTATTAATGCGAAAGAGAAGAAAAATTATTCTTATTGAGGAAATTCATAATTTACAAATAAAAAATTAATCAATATGCTAAACCGAAGCAATTTAAATGGAGTTTTATTATTTTATTTTAAGGTAAAAGATTTTTGTTAATATTTACATAAATAATTTTTACCAAACCTTATTTTACAGAAAACGAAAACTGTCAAGTGGTCTGAAACCTTATCAAATGTTTCAAAAAATTTAAGAATTAAATTCATCTAGATCAATATTGCTCGAAATGCAGATTGAATATGTATTTATAAATGTAATTATAAAAGTTGGAAATGCAATTCATCTTTTGCATACCTATAAAACTGTTTTTACTTCTGATTATAGATATAGGCCAAGTTTTGCATTTGTAAAAAAATCGAACTCCACATATTTATTTAACCTAACACTACAACATTGCAGAATGCAAAAAAGTTGACCTCTTAATTCTATCCGTCTGCCTGTACCTTGATCTGCACCCCCACTGAAACGATTTTATTCAAAAATATTTTTCAAAAAACCGGTTAACGATACCTTCCACAGAATCGGATCTCAAGCTGTCGATTTTCTCATAAAAGGTTTGAAGAAATGTGATAAAAAAATTGATGAAATACGTTCTACAGCAATGGATATAGAAAGAGCAAACTTGGAAATTAAGTTTTCATTTTTTAATCGAACCTTGCAGGCGAGGAGTTACGAAACGAACGGCAAAAAGCCCATAAAAATAGTAATCACGCATAGAGCGATTATGAGAAACGAAAATGAAATAAATAAAATTTTGGCACAAAATTGAAAAAAAAAATAGTTTTTTAAAAACGTAACGAAATTCACGCTTTTTAAAGAATGTCAAAGTTCAAAAACTAAAAGCTCGAAATTCGAAAGTTGAAAGCTGTTTTGGATCAATAATTCGAAAAGTCCAATTAAATGGTTCTAAGCCCTTTGTATATAAAAAGCATAGTACATACTATCATGGCGAGTATTTTTTAATGTTGCCCCGACCCTCGTAGTGGCGCTGCAAAATTTGAGGTACAAAATTCGATTTTGGAAGTCTTTAAGCGTCGGAAATTGGTGGTAGGGTCAAGAGGAGAATATTTTTTGGATTATTGCATCCAAAAAATATCAATTAAAACCTCCATAAGTTCTCCGCAAAAAAAAATGAGTAAGGTTTCCGACACACTTTAGATGTCGCCCCATTCGACTTCCACCATGATAGTACTATAGTTTTTATATACAAAGCCTTCCTTATACCTGACAAATTCATTTATGTATGTACGAGTAGTATATAGAATTTGTTTTGCAAAAAATCCTTTGTATGAATTTTATGCTTTTTTATATTTTTCTCTGCTGACATTCTTGTTTTTGCGCAAACTAAAATTTTTTTGTCAAAAATAGACAAACGAATTTTTATTGAATTGCATACTCAGAAATTTTCGGACCCTTAAGTGGTGGGGCTAACTACCATCATTTTTTTAAATCTTAAATAAGATATTAAATTTTGGCCCCAAGCATGTAGGTGGCAGGGCGCAGCATGCCCTCCATGTCTGACTTGCAACATTTGTATTTGTCGAAAAACTAAAGGCTTTAAGAATGATAAATCACCCAAATTCAATTAATTTAAGAATATTTGGTATTGTTGATTTACACATAAATTTTTGGGACCATTTTTCACATTTGGTTTGAGCCAATTTTAAATTTTGGGGGCTTTTTTCATTTTGTTTTGGGTGATAAAAATGGCCCCAAAATAATGAAATCAACCCAATTTACGAAATTTCATTTATTTTTTTTCCGTTGTTTTTAAATTTTTGGGGTCATTTTTCATTGGAGCCATATATTTTGTATTTCAAAATAATTTTTCTTATCTTAAACTAACTTAGAAAATGAAATCAGGTAGAGCAATGATTTAAAGGAATTTGATTCCAGTCCAAGACAATTCCGAGGTAGAACTACAATTTTTCAGCCAATACAATTTTACTGTAAATACAAGAAAAATGTGTTACAAACTTAGACCATCTGTAACCTTATTGTTCTATACTTATAAATATCTGCATTTTCTACAAGTCTAAAGCTTTGAATTATTCGACTTATAATGCAATAAATAGACAAGTTGATAATAATAATAAATTTACATTAAAAAAAATCTTGTATTTATTGTTATCAAATTATTTATATTCTTAAATGCAACAATTTGTTTTGTCTTAAAACTTTCGTCGTTTAAGAATATCTGGTCGCCAATTAACGGGATGGCTCTCTTCTGTGGCCTCGTCATCTTCTTTGTAAATTTTAATAGTTTTATCTGCCTCAGCAGTAATAAGTCTCGATCCAGACTGATCAAATGCCATTGCAAATATACCAGCTTCGCTATCCATTGAACCTGGTTGTACGGGAGCTTGAAATCTTTGGAAATTATAACCAGTTCGCCAGTCCCAGAAGAACATGGTACCATTGTCTCCACCAGATACTAAAACACCATCTTGATTGACAGCCATGCAGTTGACTATTGCATTGTGACCAGATACATTTTGGACGAAATTTCCCTCTGGACAACGCCATTGTTTGATGTTATCCGGCGATGCAGATCCAAACATGTATAACTTTGGATGGATAACGAGACTACGAACACTTTTCTTATGGTTTGTCAATGTGCAGACACTCTTACCAGCCGCCAAATCCCACAAGCGAATCGTAGAATCATGACTTCCAGTTATAATTTGTGGATTGAATTCTTGAGCAATAACGCTCGCGACAGTATTTGTGTGACCGGTGAGTGTGTGAATGTTAGCTTTTGTTCGCATATCCCAAATCCTAGCGGTGGAATCACGTCCAGATGTAGCCAAGACATCAATTGTTGGATGGAGGGCTAGCGAGTAGACTGCTGATAAATGCCCATGGTAGTGCCGAATAACTTTGTTGTATTCCAAATCCCAACATTTCACTTGTCGATCTTCACCACAGCTGAAGAGATATGGATGTTTATTGCTGACGGCTAATCCACGAACTGTACTGACATGGCCAGTGAGGGAAAGCTTTAGTTTTCCACTAGCTAGATCCCAAATTTTGATGACACGATCACCGGCACCAGTTGCAAACCATTCATTGCCAGGTTCGACAGCTATACAACGCACCCATCCAAGATGACCTAAAATCCAAATTTATTTAATATATCGAAGAGGAATAATTTTTTAAATACATATTTGGACTTTTGGATCACACACACAATTTCAAGGATAATTTATAAAAGTCATTACCTGATATTACTCGCGATAGCTTCCATGGGGCATGCCAAGTTGGTTTTGGGATACTTGGTGCTTTCTTAGGTATCAACTGCATTCCACTATTTGTGGTTGTTGTAGTTTTAATAAGTCCAGCAACAGTTGATTGATAGGTTTCCGTTACTGGTACTAAAGCTTGACTATTTGGATCACCACCGATAGTTCCTGAAGATCCCGGTCCATTCGTTATCGCAAGTTGTTCTGGTTCTTCAGCACCTGTCGTGGGGTTAAGTTGTTTCAATTCTAGAGCTTTGTTTACTCTTTCGAATACAAGTGAGTAGTTGTCTCTGGCTTTTACTGCTTTTCTCATTTTGTCCCTATATTTGAATAATATAAAATAATAAAAATTATGTAGAAACTTTCATAAATTAATGCAGTGATCTTACAGTTTTTCATCAATTTCAGGAAGAGCACCTTGATTTGAAACAAACATATCGTGGGTCCTCTTTAATGAACGAAATACCAGTGTATGAACACTATGTCTTTGAACTTCTTCCATGTTTTATTTCAAAATATTTCTATTTAATAATTTCTTAAATATTTAACAATTTATTTTTGATTTATTTTGTTAACGACGAGGCAAAGCAAACGTTTTGTTTGTGGAGCCTAAAACGTACTGTCAAAGTGACAATTGCACTGTCAAACAACAGGCAGCGCCATCTGGCAACTCGAGAGAGTTATTTTTCTAAAGCTACCTACAGACTTATGGAGTTTTCAATTGGCAATCCGGAATTGGTTTTAGATTCGGAATCTCAATTGAACATTTTTTTTTCGATTCTGAAAAACTTGAAGTTTGTTGTAACTGTATTAGCATTTCAAGCAATCACTTCACAGTTCGCTCAATTTGTAAACTTAAAAAAATATGACATTTATCAAGTCTGACATTTAAATCTCTGAATGTATGAGTGATTCTGTTTTTGCTTCTGATTTCAAATCTAGAAGAGAAATTCCCTTCTTTTCAGAATCAGAACCGTCACATTTGCCCAGTTGTACGCATTCAGAATGCTTTTTTCTGCTTCCAGATTGCCAATTGAAAACGCAAAAAAAACGATGAAGACAAAGTTACAACTTTTTGCTGTTCATAAGAAATTTTCTGTTCTAAACTATTCTGGGACAAAATTACTATATCAGTGAGCTCTTCACTTCACTGAATTATTTAAATCGGTATTACGGAGCGTTTTTTATTAACAGATTTGATCCATATAAATCATCCAACATTATTGTTTTAATATAAAGAGACGAGATCATGTTCAAAAATGCGAAGGAAATGAAAAAAAAAATATATAAGATAAAAAGAGATAAGTATGTAAAACATAAAATCATTGCTGTCATTTTGATCTGAGTACTGAGTTCTTTTATCTATGCATGTTTCGCGATAGTAAAATAGGAGCTATAGTTACCCGTTTTATAAACGTTTGTTGGCTCCCAAAATCAAAATATGAATGCTTTAATTACAGATTAAGTATAATAAAAATTCAAACTGTTTTTGTATTCTTTTGTTTATTTCATAAGCCTATATATTGTCCAAATCCATTTAATATTTTCAAATATAGTCAATCATGGCCGTAATCATATCAAAAGCATCTCTGGCAGTTGGTTCAATAAAAGTACTAGGCAATAAAAATCCATGAACACCATTATCAGATAAGTGAATTGTATAGCTAAATGGTATACCAACTTCAAATGATGCAAAATAGTCGGAAGAACCTTAAAATATAAATAAAATTATAATTTAAACTTCTTCTAAACTTAAAAATGTAAATTATACCAGTTTTGCTTTCTATCAAGTCATTGCTGGCATCTACTTTGTATCTGGAGTTGCTCCCTTTTTTCCTTAGAGTATCACTAGCAACCATTGCCACATCGAGTAAATCATCTAGTTTATCCGTTTGGAATGATGAATTCAATTTATTTGGATACGATATTATTTGGCCATAAGCTTGCAGAGATATAAAAAGCTATTTAGATTAAAAAAAAAAATATTATAGCACTACAAATCAAGATGAAATTAATTTATCAAACCTTTATCTGTTTTCGATAGTCCATTAGAAATTTTGAAATAGCTCGAGTTTCTGGTTCTGAGAATGATGTTGATCCAGCAAAGAATTCATTACAGGGTGCTTTCGAGCTGCCTTTTCTACCCCAATTAAAATGCCAGTTATGGTTTAAGTCGACACCAAAGCATACCTTTTCGGATTTTTTCTTTTGCAACCAAGTCATAGCGGAATTAATGATTCCATTTGGTTTGGCAATATTACGGGAACGTGATTTTTTCCACAGTCGATTGAATTGATGGCTATATTCATATCCATCTGGATTAGCAACTGGCATAATATACCAAGTTGTGTTCTTGATGTATTCCGTTCCTAAATTGGTTTCTAAAATTATAAATAAGATTAAGGCTTGATATAATGAAACTAGATTTTGACATCGCAAACATTCTTAAAAGCAAACATTTACAAAACAAAATTGGCGCATTCACCTTCCTAGTTCATTGGCCTTAATGTGAACACCTTATAGGTTTTAAAGGAGATGACGTAATTTTGTGCCATGAGCCTGCAGGGACAAGAATGCTACCAAAATAAAGGTGAATACCTGTACATCAAAACTGCGAAGTTTTCAGAAAATCGTAGGTGGGCATTTTGAGATTTTCACGTCTTAGGTTCATTGATCGGATGCACTTTTTGATTTTTTTTGCCATTTATTAGCAAATAAATTCATACGTCATAGGAACCGTATCAAATAAAAAATGTGTTTCAATCTTTCAAATGGCGTTAAAATCATGAGCGTCATCACTTTTTGAATAAAGAAACAATGGACTCTTATGTACCAAACAATTCAACTTGACAAAAGAGCCTGATATTGCTTTCGGAGTTTCAATACTATCAATCCATTATTTTCCGTGATCAAGCTTAACAAGTTCCCTTTATGAACTTTCAAATATATAAGTATGTAATATGTATAGATTCTGACTTGGCTAAAAGCACATTTTTAATGATATTTATTTTCAAACTCTTCATATGGAAAACATTTACGAGTATATTTGTGTCAAAATTCGTTGTGTGCACATTGAAAACAAAAAATTCAAATTTTTTATTAAAAGCAATGGATAAGGAAAATATGTTTTATAAATGTAAGCTCAAATGCATCTGTAATCAGAATAAAAATCAGCAATCCAAACAACAACAATATAAATACCAAAATGAGGAGGATATTCTTACCAACATAGAGCAGAGAACTTTTATTTCTTTTTCAATTGATGTTGTTTGTATTATGGCGTAAGTATTATAACCAAATATGTGAGTAGATGCTGATGGTGCTAAAAATGATTTGCCTATTTGAAAGGTTCATATTTTTTGGATCTGTAATCTTTTGGTTGGCTATCACAAGAATTGTAATTGACAGTTTGAAAAGAATATACCATTCCAATCGGTAAGTAAATTCTGAAGATCCATATCACAAAGTATTATATTCATCGAAAGTTCACAAAACTAAAAATCCCCAAACCAAAATCCTTAAAACTGTAATAATTTCTAAAGGGTTTTTGGTCTTATCTATTTCTATAAATATTTATTAAGTTATAACATTTTCGCATTAGTTTGGCACTTAGTAAAATACATTATTGCTGTTTCAAAATATAGAGCTGCTCTTGCTGTTACAGGTGCACGAAGTTTTTTGTTGCTGGGATTTTTACAATATTGTTGCTTTCTATTACAACTCGTACTCTCATGAATAAAAGAGCTTGGAAACTTCAACATAGTCAAGAAAAAATGGAGCCAATTAAGAAAAGTATGTCAGACAATCAAATAGGTATGACTAATATTGTATGTTTTATTTTATTGAAAAAAAAAAATAATTTTCCTAGAAGTTGTGAACACTCCAAAGTCTTTAACACTTCCCCCCAAACCAGAAGAATATTTAAAAGTTACTCTTAAAGACAAACACTTGAGAAATATGATCAACGAAAATAAAACTGATATAACAATACCGAAGAAATTCACCATGACAATCGTAGACGAGAGGAAAAAGGAGGTTTTCAAAACATCTCAAAATTTTCTCCTACCAGAATTGGCAACAGATAAGAGAGATCCTCTACCATTGGTTGTTAGTTTGAAAGACATAATATTGGAAAATTATTAAAATTGTATGAAATATATAAATACATACATATATTCGTATATGTATCCCATTTAAAGTAAACATCTGATTGAAATGAAAAAATTTAAGGAAGAAAAGTTTTAACATTTCTGAAATTTTTCAAAAGTTATTCCAATTTTTTTTTTGTTTATCGAAACGCCTTTACAAAACTGCCGAGTCATTTGCTCGCGCATTTGCTCTCGTAACTACTGAAAATTGGGTTTCACTTCTTTTGGAAGGTTGCGGTAGGAAAAGGAAACGATAGTAGAGGCGAGTGTTTACATTTATCCCTTGATCCAAGCTTTACGTTCATTTGTCAGAAACTACGGCAATAACGTCTTTCGTTTGAGCTAGATCTAAAAGACCTCCGAACAAAAGTTTGGGCTTAGATTCGAAGACTTTTATCTTCGAATAAAAAATAAAACTTCCAATATTTTTTGCTTGTCAATCGATTTGAATGGAAAAAAAACAGGAACAAAATATGTATAAATTAAGAATGCTACGACATTTTGCCGCCAAAATGTCACTTTTTCACGAGATGTTTTTGAGTCCCTTTTGGCAATTTTCTATTGAGTCAGCATAACTACCAACGAACTTTCTCAGATTTGTCATCAATTATAAGGAGCGCTTCCAATGGCCGTAAAATAAGAGAAAATTTAGCAGAGTGATTGAGTTTAATTTGCATACAAAGAAGCAACTCAAGAATGTCTGGTTTTTCATTTAGAGGTGAGGTATCCACCAATTCTCTCAGAATTGACATCAATTTTATGGTGTATTTCCAATAAATGATTATGAATAAATTTGGTAGGGCCGTGGAGCTAAAAATAAAAATTCCGATCTTGAGATTTTGCCTTCTTCCAATATTTTTGGAATTATGAAATTTGTTAGAGTGGTAGGCAGATTTAAATAACAAACGTTAAAATTGAAAATTTCAATATGTATTATGGAGTAGGGACTTAATTAAAGAATTATGGAATATGTAGTAGAGCATTTATGGAGTAGGTATGCGCGTTTTCGAGTTATATGCTAAAGTGGATTCAATATTTAAAACATCCAGCCATTTCCGAGTATTCAAAAATAAAACATTTTTGAAAAAAGGTTTGAAATCAGACCAAAAACATGCATTTTTAAAAAAAGGCAAATTCTTTTATATAGAGATATAAACAGTAAACTATATACATATGTGTTACAAGATAGCCGCTAAAAGAAATGAGATCTAAATCTACTCAAAGTTCTTATTTGTTAGACACTTGGGCGTATACGCATTTTTCAAAAACATTTTTAATTTTGTCTGCACAGCGTCTGCTGGTTTTCTTACTAATCAAATATGAATAAAAAGATTTATTAAAAACGAGATTCTAAAAATCTACAATTTTGTATTCAAACATTCAAAATTCTGTATTCCGTATTTCAATGCATATTATCTATAATAAAAAAATTTGGCGACCTTAAAGAAAGCCCATTTAGAGCACGGTTTTCTAACTATCAAAACTATTTTTAAAATATCATTCAAAGTAACTATTGAGCATTTCGCAAGATTTTGGTCTTTTGGTTTAGAGTGATTTAATGTAATGAGATGACATATTTCTTGAGGAAGAAGGAAGTAAGAAAGAAACAAAGCAAAAACATATCTATTTGATCAAAAACATAAGGGGCTACAGTTAAGAATGGGGTGTAATATAAAAAAAACTAACAATATAAGAAGATAACTCAAAGATTTATACTACTTTAAATTCAATTATTCTTGTTCAATTAATTTTTTGTAATTCTTTTTCTTAATAAAATAAATTAAATTAATTTTATAAAACTGGCTAACAGGGAAGATTATTATCATAACTCTTTTATGAAAAAATATATAAATATCTTATTTCGCTTTTATTTTGATTGAAACCATGCCTACTGCCTAGCTTTAAATATATAATTAGTTTTCTGAATGAAGATACACTGCACCAAATTTTTATAATAATTATTTAAACCTTGATATCAATAAAGGTCATTTTAACTTTCACCTTCCTTAAACGACATCATAATACAATACTTACTATTGTTTTTCATAATTTTCAGCAACTCATTGATCATCCATGTTGCTGAAGCTGGTGCAATCCATTCTCTTCCATGGACACCTGCTTCTACAAACACACTATTAGCTTGCTCCGGTTTTTTACTCAACTTAAGTTTCTTTTTCATCGGTGGTTTGTCGTTAGACTTTTTCGAAACATCTCAAAATTTTCTCCTACCAGAATTGGCAACAGATAAGAGAGATCCTCTACCATTGGTTGTTAGTTTGAAAGACATAATATTGGAAAATTATTAAAATTGTATGAAATATATAAATACATACATATATTCGTATATGTATCCCATTTAAAGTAAACATCTGATTGAAATGAAAAAATTTAAGGAAGAAAAGTTTTAACATTTCTGAAATTTTTCAAAAGTTATTCCAATTTTTTTTTTGTTTATCGAAACGCCTTTACAAAACTGCCGAGTCATTTGCTCGCGCATTTGCTCTCGTAACTACTGAAAATTGGGTTTCACTTCTTTTGGAAGGTTGCGGTAGGAAAAGGAAACGATAGTAGAGGCGAGTGTTTACATTTATCCCTTGATCCAAGCTTTACGTTCATTTGTCAGAAACTACGGCAATAACGTCTTTCGTTTGAGCTAGATCTAAAAGACCTCCGAACAAAAGTTTGGGCTTAGATTCGAAGACTTTTATCTTCGAATAAAAAATAAAACTTCCAATATTTTTTGCTTGTCAATCGATTTGAATGGAAAAAAAACAGGAACAAAATATGTATAAATTAAGAATGCTACGACATTTTGCCGCCAAAATGTCACTTTTTCACGAGATGTTTTTGAGTCCCTTTTGGCAATTTTCTATTGAGTCAGCATAACTACCAACGAACTTTCTCAGATTTGTCATCAATTATAAGGAGCGCTTCCAATGGCCGTAAAATAAGAGAAAATTTAGCAGAGTGATTGAGTTTAATTTGCATACAAAGAAGCAACTCAAGAATGTCTGGTTTTTCATTTAGAGGTGAGGTATCCACCCATTCTCTCAGAATTGACATCAATTTTATGGTGTATTTCCAATAAATGATTATGAATAAATTTGGTAGGGCCGTGGAGCTAAAAATAAAAATTCCGATCTTGAGATTTTGCCTTCTTCCAATATTTTTGGAATTATGAAATTTGTTAGAGTGGTAGGCAGATTTAAATAACAAACGTTAAAATTGAAAATTTCAATATGTATTATGGAGTAGGGACTTAATTAAAGAATTATGGAATATGTAGTAGAGCATTTATGGAGTAGGTATGCGCGTTTTCGAGTTATATGCTAAAGTGGATTCAATATTTAAAACATCCAGCCATTTCCGAGTATTCAAAAATAAAACATTTTTGAAAAAAGGTTTGAAATCAGACCAAAAACATGCATTTTTAAAAAAAGGCAAATTCTTTTATATAGAGATATAAACAGTAAACTATATACATATGTGTTACAAGATAGCCGCTAAAAGAAATGAGATCTAAATCTACTCAAAGTTCTTATTTGTTAGACACTTGGGCGTATACGCATTTTTCAAAAACATTTTTAATTTTGTCTGCACAGCGTCTGCTGGTTTTCTTACTAATCAAATATGAATAAAAAGATTTATTAAAAACGAGATTCTAAAAATCTACAATTTTGTATTCAAACATTCAAAATTCTGTATTCCGTATTTCAATGCATATTATCTATAATAAAAAAATTTGGCGACCTTAAAGAAAGCCCATTTAGAGCACGGTTTTCTAACTATCAAAACTATTTTTAAAATATCATTCAAAGTAACTATTGAGCATTTCGCAAGATTTTGGTCTTTTGGTTTAGAGTGATTTAATGTAATGAGATGACATATTTCTTGAGGAAGAAGGAAGTAAGAAAGAAACAAAGCAAAAACATATCTATTTGATCAAAAACATAAGGGGCTACAGTTAAGAATGGGGTGTAATATAAAAAAAACTAACAATATAAGAAGATAACTCAAAGATTTATACTACTTTAAATTCAATTATTCTTGTTCAATTAATTTTTTGTAATTCTTTTTCTTAATAAAATAAATTAAATTAATTTTATAAAACTGGCTAACAGGGAAGATTATTATCATAACTCTTTTATGAAAAAATATATAAATATCTTATTTCGCTTTTATTTTGATTGAAACCATGCCTACTGCCTAGCTTTAAATATATAATTAGTTTTCTGAATGAAGATACACTGCACCAAATTTTTATAATAATTATTTAAACCTTGATATCAATAAAGGTCATTTTAACTTTCACCTTCCTTAAACGACATCATAATACAATACTTACTATTGTTTTTCATAATTTTCAGCAACTCATTGATCATCCATGTTGCTGAAGCTGGTGCAATCCATTCTCTTCCATGGACACCTGCTTCTACAAACACACTATTAGCTTGCTCCGGTTTTTTACTCAACTTAAGTTTCTTTTTCATCGGTGGTTTGTCGTTAGACTTTTTCGATTCAACTTTCGCTATCACCAGAGGACGTCCTTCATATGATCTTCCGATATGAATTAATTCCACATATTGTGAGTTTCGTACTTGAAGTAATTCCAAGTACTTGATAATGCTATCATAGTCATAGTATCTATTCCATGACATTATAGCTTTGCCCGAGTTAGGCTTCTTAGTAACTATATCTTCCTGTTTGGCTTGCTCGTATGAAATAACTTTGCCAACATCAAAAATGAGAATTTCATGATCGATGTTTTCAAATTCCAAAGTGCCTTGGAAGTCTATAAGCATTTTTGGAGGTATCACAACGTCAGTAAGACCCCTGAAATAAGATACTTTATTTTTATTTAAGAACGAATATATTTTCAAAAAAAACCCACCTTAAAGAAGGCCCCTTAAGCCATTGCAGTCGAGAACCTTCTTCGTCTCGTTTAATTTCCTCAAGTATTTTGACCTGTGAGTCAGTCTTTGGTTTCAAACGCCAAATTTGGTATTTATTGTAGGATATTTTTCTTGGAATGTCTGGATTTTCTGTGGTTGTTTCTGTTAGCGGACTATTTGTTGAGGTCGAGTTGATAATATGCTGCGCCAAAATTCCTATCCATTTATGGGGATTTTTTAGTGGCTCTGATATTGTTAAAATTGGTACAGATGTTGTGCTGGTGGTGGTTGTTGTAGTTCTTTTAGGCCTTGGTTTTCCATTAAACCATCCAAAGAACCATGCTAAAATAAGTAATTTTATTAAGGTCTTTAATTAATATGGTTGTCACTTTTATTTGTAATTAAACATTGCCAAAGTGGTTGGCAACAAAAAAATGTAAATCTTAAAATTAAAAAAAAACAACAGTAAAATTTAAACAGTACAACTTCTTGTAAAAGCGATTTTAATCCTTTTTGAGTATCTTTATCTTTATTGATGACTGTTTGTTTACTAGTAAAATATTACTGAAACTGAATTAATAAAAATTTGATTTACCAATCCGATACTAATAAATATAACAAAGATTCCGATAATTTATCATACAAAAATTTGTTGTTAAAGAGTGTTTATTTATTTTGATACTCATGACAAAGTTCTTACCGTCCCAAGATCACGTAGGTAGAAATTTGAATTTGCACTGTTTTACATACAAAATTCGATTGCAGGATATTTACTACGTATGACAGATGATGCATCAGTTTTGAAACAGTTCTTGGTTTTTTTTCGGCTTTTATGAAATAAATATGAACAATTTATTTATTATTATAAAAATAAATTCATCTATCTTTTTATTTGAAAACTTATAAGTACCCCATTATAACATTGAATCAGTTTTTAAAATTGTTCTTTATCCTTGATTTTGCTAATAGTACTGTATAATACTGTAGATAATTTAAAGCACGCTTATATGCTATTGCAACGGCTCAAACAAATTCTTATTGAAATGAAATAGAAGGGATATTAAATTTTCTCAAAATTCTTTGATTTTGATAAAAATTTGCAAAAGTTTCTAAAAATTATAAAAAGCGTTCGACCCAACAATTTATGGTACCTACTTTAAAAAATTAAATAGGTACATGAAATTTTGTAACAAATTCAGAAATAACGTTAGAAGACGTGAGAATTTTGATGAAACTTTTTAAATAGGGTAAGTAAATAAACCAACTCCACGAATGACACCTTAATGGAAATCCGTCGGAGAATTACCCTAGGAAACCGCTGCTACTTCGGTTTGGCAAAACAAATAGGTTCATCAAAACTCCTTACACGTAAGACGAAGTATGTACAATTGTACATGCTCTACAAAACCCTTAAATTGCCAGTCCTGCTATACGGCGCTGAGTGCTGGCTGATAAGTGGAAAGGGAGAGCTCTTACTGGGCTCTTTCGAAAGAAAAATTCTTTTCGAATGGAGGAAAAGATACAACCGCGAACTCTATGAGCTGTATAAAGATGTATGGATGTAGTCCAGAAAGCCAAAACACGTAGACTACATTGTTCCATTATTGACAACAAGGTTCCGCGCTAAGAGAATCTTTGACTCCTAGCTCCAAGTTCGAGACGACAAGAAAGACCGAGCCTGCCGTTTAAAGACCAAGCCGTCGCAGACACCAGAGCTCTTAGTTTGGATGATTGGAAGCAACGTGCTCGGTATCGTAGATGATGGAAAGCCATCGTGTCGCAGGCAGAGATCCTTCATGGGTCGGGAGCAAGTAATTAAACCGTAAGAGCACCGCGTTTACGATGATTTTCCGAGTTTGCATGAATTCCCCAAACATATACCAATTTAAAAATCTGACTCAATGTGATAAGTACCACGCATTGTTTTAAATAAAAAGACAAATGAATTTATTTTTATAATAATAAATAAGATGTTCATATACATATTATGTATGTGTCTCAAAAGCCGAAAAAACAAGAGTAAGCATTGTTTCAATGGTGATGAATTTGATTTTCCCCGTCCCACATCCAAATATTTGTTTATGAATCATTAACGTTAAACTGGAACTCATCTCTCATACGTAGTATAAATCCTGCAATTGAATTTCGTATGTAAAAACAGTGCAAATTCAATTTCCTACCTACGCGATCTTGGGAAAGTAAGGACTTTGTCATGAGTTCTAAAATAAAAAAACACTATCAGAACAAATTTTTGGATGGATTATTTTCGGAATCTTTGTTATTATCGGAATGATAAATTAAATATTTACTTGTTGTTGATTTTTTTAGTATTTTTTTTAGTTTTATCTAATATCTACAAAAACTCAAAAAGGACTAAAATCTTTCTTAAAAGAAATTATACTAAGATTCCTTATTTGTATCTAGTGTGAGAGTCGAATTTTTCCAAACAAACTATTTGTACTTCTTTTTGTATATTATTTAAATTTTAAATCGCCAATTGAACCAATTATTTATATTTCTAAAACTACAAAATATATTTTGATGAAGTAATATTTTTATTTAATAACTGGTCTGCATTTAAGCTTAGTGTGTTTATAGTAAAAAAGTTTTAACGTCAAAAAATCATTCCCATAAGAAATACATGTATTTTTTTAAGTAAAAAATAAATTATGGTAAAGTGGGACGTCATTAAACAAAGAGGTTATGCTAACAGATAAAAGTTAAAGACATTGAGTTTAAATTGAAGCAAGAAAAAAACCTCTATTGGAAATTTTTTCCAAATTGGAAAAAACTATTGCAATTACAGTCCTTTAAAATGAAAGACTAGGTCTTAGTTATACAACCAACAGGAACAAAGATTTTATTAATTAATAATATGAAAGAAAAATTTTCATTACGACAGAACAATAATATAAAAACGATTTTCAATTAAACACAATAATAAGTTAAAAGTAAACATGTGTTAAGTATCTAATAAGTTTAAAGTAACATATTCAATATTCATAACTTCAATAAAAACAACGGAATGTTGGAAAAATTTAAACATTTTTTTGGTTCACAATAAACGATCTTTAAATTTAATTAAAAAAAAAATATAAAAATACTTAAATTTTGGAATGAAACTCTGGAAGAAATCGTACTATACTCAATATTGGTATTCTTTTTTTAAAATGATATATTTCTGCAGTTTCCAGAAAGATATAAAACGTACCAGAGATTGTTACAATAGAGCAAATTTCAGATTTCTGAATTTCACGAAAACGGTAAATTTGTTTTTTGAAAATATTTAATGCAAAAATTTTAGCCTATGAAATTCTACACAAAATTCGTAGGGAGCAACCAATTTTGGAAAAACATAAAAGAAAGAGTGTAATACATAATGTCCATGCTATTGCCATTGTGCAGGATTTTTTTTTTTAAGTATATTACTCTCACGAAAAACAGTTGTTATATGTTATGTAGAATTTTATAAGCTAAGAATTTTAATGCTTAGTATAAAGATAATAGTTTTTGTGTCTAGTGTGTAATATGTCATCCATCTATTTATTTAATTGACATATAAGTTTCGACCAGATTTTTTCCATATTTAGTTTTTGTACATGAAGATTGACAGACTTTGGACTAAAACTGGTAAAATCTTGCAATGAACCTAATATAAGATTGAAATTCAAGTTCTTTACTTCATATACTTACGATCACTTTCCTCTTCACTAGCAAGAGGTTTCTTAATTGTGTCATAACTAAACCATGATTCAAACCAGCCAGGTTCCTCCTCCAATTCCTCTGCAGGTGCTGGCGTAGTATTGGTGCCTCGCCGTCGCCTTCTAAATCCAAACCATGAACTAAACCACGATCCTATTGAATTTCCTTCATCTTCATCAGCTGTTACAGCATCACCATTTGAAACTGCATTATAAACAGTATATTGGGGAAACTTTGGCTTGCGGTTATCATTATTGTCTAATGGCAATGATGGGGGCTTCTGAAAAATTTGTTCAGCCCTATCAAATATCCCATCCATAACCCATTGAACTGGTGTAAATAAACCACGAATCATTCCAAAAACACCATCATCTTCACTTTCATTATCGTAGTCATTATCACTGTAGTCATCTTCGTCATCGTATTCATCACCACTGCCATATGGTCTTCGACGACGACGCTTCATTCGTTTCCTTGTGGTTTTTTTGTGGCGATAATTATCGTCTTGTTGATTTGTCTTCTCGGTTCTTTCAAGATAATCATAATCGGATATATTATTATCAAAACTAGATTCACTGCCTTGATTTTGGTTTGAGGATTCATCGTCGTTCTCTTCACTACCATCATCATCATCATCGTTATAAGAAATTCCCCCAAAGCTGTAATCATCGTCTGCTTCATCATACTCATCGTAGGCGGGGGGTTTCTTCTTTTTAATTTTGGCGTTAGACTCCTTGCACGGAGGCTTCTGATGTTTTGGTGATGATGATGACGCTGATGGCGGAAGTGATGGTATTTCAGTATGACTGGTTTCTTCGATAGAGTTTTTTGGTGTCCTAATCTTTGCTGGCACAGGCTCAAGATATTCACTAGTCACTTGAATTTGAGTAGAAAGAATTTTCTTCGATTTCTCTGATGACTCGGATGAATTGATGGATCTTATAGAAACTTTGCTACTTTCGAGGTGGGAAACTGTGCTTGATTTATCTGTATCGTTTAGAGATCTTTTTGTTACCTTGTGCTGATGTAAATCATCCTCTGAGAAAAAATCACTTTGCGATCTACTGAATGCCGTGTCGAGCTTAGATTCATTAAGTTTGGAGTTATTTGTGGATTCACTGAAAACCGAAGCCAACAAATCCAAGCCACTTGGTTTTTCCAGTTGTGTGTCTAGATTTGTGTTTTTATCTAAAGAACTAGGAATATCCTGAAGATTTTTCAACTCTTCTTTGGCCTTTTTTGATTTTCGATGGTGTTTCCGTTTTTTTTCCTTGGCAATCCGAGTTCCATTTTTGTTACTAAAAAGTCTATTATTAACCAAAGGTGAAGTGGGTTTTTTAACCCTATTACCACTGCCAATTTTAACTATTTGTGATGATGGCCGTTTCCCTGAGCACTTGGCTTCATAACTCTTTTTCAACAGATACAAATCCCTCTCGTATTGTTCCTTACTCACAAAAATCGGAATCGTTCCACTTTGCGATAGTTCTGTTTTATTTGTATTCACCCCAACCTCAGTAATAGCATACACAATTCCAGTGACAGGATTTGTGAAAAATATCGGTAACGTAGTGTTATGATTCTTATTTTCATTCACTTCCGCGACACTTTCACTGGAATGACTAACCACCGCGGCACCTTGTGTATATCCTAGATGGCTGTTTTTATCATCATTTGAACTTAAACCAACCGAGAATGGACTGTCTACCACCGAAGTGATCGGCCCTAAGGAATTTTCCTTTGGTTTATTTAAATTAAACTTTGGTGTGAATTTTTTCGTATTACGTTCGTTCATAAGGATATCACGAGTCCATGTTTTTTCACGTAACAAACCATCAAATTCTTCTGAACTTGGATGATAACCATATTCGTAGGATTCCACTGAATAATATAAAATCCATAAATAACAACCGGCAACGAAAAATGAGTTAAACATGATTTTGTATGAATTCTATCGCGTACAAAGGAGAATATGCGTAACTCTTATTCACGCGGCGACGTTTCAAATGCAAATAAAACCAGCTTCATCATGATGATAACTTCTTCTGCCGGATAGCGATGGACTAAACCAAGCATTGCCAATTGATTGTGCGACTTGGTTTTTTCTGTATATGTATGTATGAACATACGTAAAGCTTTTACCTTTCTCCTTTTGGTTATATTCACGTGCAAGAGCACATAATATGTCATTTTGTGTACAAGAGTTCAGAAGAAAATACCATACCCTCCCTTCTTGTATATGGGATGGTATCTAAAGTTGTACTATCAGCAGTGGTATGATCATAATTGTCAGGGACGTAACACGTAACATACCACTTTTGAAAAGAAGGCTTTTTAAGAAAGAAAATAGTTTATATTATTATTTTTTAAATTGATATGATTATTTTTCAAAAATTTTTATTTTTATGGTACATAAAATGGCATCTCCAATTTTGAGTTCAAACTTCTGTTTTAGCTTATTTCAACAATTCAAATAATGAATGCTTTTTCTTATTTTTTTTTAATGAAATTCTGTTTTTTTTTTCTTGTTTGTTTTAATAACCGAATTTATAAAACCTTTTTAACAATTTTAAAATGGAGTTACATACAAAATATGTCATTTAAAACGCTGATAAATATTTTTGAAACCGACTACGAGTATTAAGTATACCTAATGATAGTAGGATCAAGTTTAAAAGTGTTAAATACACCCGGGTTGCAATAATTTCCTACTTGCGCTCTATATGAAATATGCATTCGACACTCAATTTTTAAAAACTTTTTACTAATAGATTTTTTTTTGCTAGATATATATATTTGAAGACTTATATTGCAGATCGTGTTTTTTTTTAATTTTCGGTGTTACCGTAAAGTATTTATAATTTACTTATAAAAAAAAATATTAATTAAGTATATAAAAAAGCATTTATTTTTTTTATATGGAATTGAGTGGAGTTCCGTATGGTCTCTTTTAATGGCACAACAAAACCATTGAGTTACGTCGAATTAGCCAAATTTTTGGGTTTCGGTCAGTTTTCAGGAGAATATGATAACAGATCAAAAGTGAACTTTGGCTCAAATTCACTTTATTTCAAATTGGTAAAACAGTTTGCTCTAAATAAGTAATTAAGGTATCTAATATGCTGTGAATTTAATTTTGTTTAATATAAATGCAATCATATATTTAATTGCGAATATAGTTTTTGCGTTAGAAGCCAGTAATTTATCCATTGTCATCCATTTTGATATCGTGGCCGCTACAGCCAATTTGTAGCTGAATGTATTTCACCCAGGCAATAAGCGGAAAAAAAGTTATTTGACCAAATATTATCTACAAAAAAATTATATGATTTTTTGTTGTGAAAAATTTGAACGAATAATGAATACATGTTTAACTTTCATTACTTCAACTCAGCAAAACGGCTAAAAAGAACAGCTACTTCCATTAAAAAACAAATGTTTTTTTCACGAGCTGCTGACTTTTGCGAGGAATCGACGAATACTTCTAAGATTATCAACTAGCAAGAATACAGTGTATCTCACCCTATATCCGTTTGGATTCGGCATACAATTGAAGATCCCCTCAATTCTTGCAATAACACGCACACATGAATGGTTGAGAGTTGTAAGCCATTTAGGCCCTTGTTCTATATGAACTGTCGGATTACCATATTAAATTTAAATCTAGCCAAGATAAAAAAATATAGATTTCATAATGTTATTAACTTAAAATTATGCTCGCAGTGTAAAAGGCTTAAAGTTAATTGAACATTTTCAAAGCAATTTTATTTTTGTTCAACATAAATCCCATTATGAAAATGTTTGTAACGTTTGCCGCAATAAAGTTTATTTTGGTTGGAAAATTATCATCATCATATCAGCTCATTGTGGTTTTCTATTGGATTTTGGAACAGCTCTACTGCTTCAAGCATTTTCCACTTTTGACGAATAATGTTATAATTTTTTATAATTCCAAAATGTAAGTGTATATTTTTAAGTCATAAATAAGATCCCATCTCAAGGCTTTCATTAAATAAATCTGATGAAATGAAAATTTATTTGTATTGCTGTGTCCCGGTCTACTCCTTAAATTGAGAACCGAAAAAACAATCTGAAAACATTACTCGGAACAGCCAATCCAAGGCTTTTGGAGTAATAGCTGTCAAAAAGGAGTAACTCAGAACTCCCCAACGAAAACGCCATTAGCTGCTTTTGGATTTTTAAGTTCAAAATAAAATTGCTAAGAGCACTAATTCCTCTTGCGTCAGTTCATGACTCTCTCTAGCGCACCTAAGAGTTATTAGTGTTTTTACCAAATGTCAAAATTTCAGTCTTCTAATGGCGTTTTCAATTGGCAATCCGGAATTGGTTTTAGATTCGGATTCCCAATTGAACAGTTTTTTTTCGATTCTGAAAAACTTGAAGTTTGGTGTGACTGTATCAGTATTATAAGCAATCACTTCACAGTTCGCTCAATTTGTAAACTTAAAAAATATGACATTTATAAAGTGTGACATTTAAATCTTTGAATCACTTACACATTCTGTTTTTGCTTCTGATTTCAAATCCAGAAGAGAAATTCCCTTCTTTTCAGAATCAGAACTGTCACATTTGCCTAGTTGAACGCACTCAGAATGCTTTCTTCTGCTTCCATATTGCCAATTGAAAACGCCATAACTCTACTCCCAAAGATGATCAAACAAAACTCAATTGTTCACTTGTCATTTTATGCACCTCTAAAAATATCTTCTTGAAAAACCACACAATTTTCCGTATTTAAAAAGAAAAGTATTCTATTTGAAAGCTTGTAAAAATCAATAGTTGGTTTAGTTTTTATCGAAGACAAAAGTGGTTTTAGCTACTCCTCGAATTTATTCCTCGACATAGCACTGTCTTCCATATTTTTCTGTCAAACAAATGGAAAACGTATGGTTGTTTTTCTTATTTGATATTCATCAATTACAACGTTTCAACAATATAATTACCTTGGGCAGCGGTGAAGCGTTTAACCGATATTAATGCACTCTTCCTCACCAGTGACAACTCTCTATATAAAGAGGTTTAAGTTCTGTCATGGATCATCATTGTTATAATTATTGGAAACAATTTCAGTCCATGGATGGATGGGATATGCTCTGAATATGAACTTGAACTTGTTTTACATTTCCGTCGCAAAATATTCACCGTATTTTATGAATAAGTTAACTGGCGACTAGTTTTTTTTACTGAGGATGTTTTTATAATTTAAAAATAGAAGTGATTACACGCTTGAGCTGTGTATCTGTTGATGCCACAGGTCATCTGATGTTTAGGACTGACTTTTTTAACTATGTATTTTGATACGAACAAAAATGGAAATTTTGGTGGTAGATGGTTCCATTATAAAGAAAGTATAAGTTTCTTCGTTGGGTGTGTAGAAAGTGAAAAGTTCTTCAGTTAGTTTACTTTTAAAATAATTAAAAGATCTCTACATTCAGATTCTTATCCCCGCTCCCCAAAGTTATTAAAACTTTTACTTTGGAAATTATCTCATTGAAGATGAAAGACAATATCCAATTGCCCATAAAGATCTCAAACGAATAAGCTAAAAGGCTTCATTCGAGCTAACACTCATGGGAGAAAAATATCAAACACCATCAATGGAAGTGTAAATCTTAAGCACTTCATTAAGCTGAAGGATTACTTGGTATTTAGTTGCAAAATGAGTTAAGGAGATAATGGATGCTTGGCAAATGAATAAAAGCCAATGATGCTATATAAGTGTAGAGTTTGGAATGAAGAAATAATCAATAAACGTCCACTGTAGTTCATACTCAAACTTACAGCGCTAAAGACTTGACCGATTTGCTTAAAATTTTGTATGGGGCATTTTATATGACTTCCTAGAGCGAAAATTCCAGGTTTTAGGTTCATTCCACAAACTTTCAGACTGTTTCTGACTAAACGTTAAACTTTTTTGAGAGGGAATACAATACGCTCAGAGGACGAGCGGGAGAAAAAAAAGTAAACAAAAACTAAATAGAATGTACATTGTACATGAATGATTTGATTAATTGAATTTGATAAAAACTGAATTTAGTAGAAGAAGAGATTATTACTTTCAGAAATCATTTAAATTTAATCTGTTTTTCAAAATTCTGCCTATTCAAAATTCTACATGACCAAAATTCTGTAGGTACTTCAAAATTATGCTTTTAAAAATTCAGTTTTTAAAAATTTTGAGAATCGGTTGTAACGATGAAGCGTTTTAATAGTCTAAATTAGTGCGTAATTTACAGAATTTTTGAAAAAAAAAAAATTTGAAACAGAAAAAATCGGTGAACGGTCATTTATTTACTGGGTCGCCAAATAAATATTCTGATCAGAAATAAGAAATATTCTGTTAAATTGACAACTGACCAGCGACAGAAAAACAAAATTCCGAGCTAAATTAATTTTTGTGCTATCATCTCATATTTTGAATCTACTTTCAAAATATTTGATGTTAGGTTTTGTTTTCAATTTGTTCTACTTAAATTATTTTTTAATTTTGATAGAAAATTTAACTTGGTTCAATTTTACAGTTATTATAAGAATATTAAAAAGTGAGAGCGCGAAAAAAAAGGTAACCGCATGACTTGGCTTCCAAGATCGTGCGATTCAACGCCGCGCCGCCGTTAGATTATTTTCTGTGGGGAAGTCTGAAACGATCGACCACTTGGAGGACAACATTCGTCGCGTTATTGTCGATAAAAAGTGATCGAAAATTGGATCTCCAGATTAAATTACGTCCCAGTCAGCCGTGGCTGGGCGGTCATAAGCCAGAAATAGTATTTAAATTATAATCCCAAAAGATTATCTTCCGAATAAAGTCAATTTCATGTCAATTTTAGAAATTCATTTTTGTTTTATTCCATTTCAAGATTCTATACCTTAAAAAAAACACCCTTTATAAACCTGCAGCTCCATATTCCATATTAAAAATATGGCACAAGTTGCAAAACTTTTGAATAAAAATCTAAAAATCTGCTAGAAATTAAGAACATGAAATGATATTAACTATGAATTTGGGCTAATGTCATGGTCAAATGCATTGACTACAAAAAACAATGACGCCATAATGTTCCATCGGTTTTTGGATACAATTGATCGCTATGTGTGTCGTTTAGCAAATATAAATTTATTCAGCGGAATTTTTAATGTTTCAATTTTTATCTTTAAATTTTCGACATATTATGTTGTAGACAATTTTAATTAAAATACTAAAATAAGCTATTGAAAACAGGTTGAGGTTGAGACAGGTTAGTGTTCTTATTTTTAAAATAATTTTTATTTTTTTAAGAAAAACAAAACTTCGCCCACTTAAATTTTTCTACAATAAATTTCATCGAAATAAGACTTAATCGTTCTAAAAAAAAAACAGAAAGAATTCGTTAGTTTTTGTTCCCACTGTAATGCATTGTTAGGTTTTATATTATTATTTATTTCTCGAGATATTCTTTAAATCTAGAAAAACAACCTGTTAACGTGTGTTTCAAGAAAAATTGCTATCATTTCACACTCAAATTGATGTGTGTATAACATTTAAAAGTAGTCTTAGATTTCTAGACAATAATTGTTACCTTTTAACATGACTTTTACTGGGGTAAACTAAATTCATTCATACATACCTACTTTCAGTTTTTAAACAATTATTGAAGTCAATTACTGGATGGTTAAGATGTTGAACGGATATTAATAATAGAAAATAGCAACCAATCATTTGAAAATTAAGTTTTAATCAGAAACTGGTCCAAAGGAATTAATTGAACTAAGCTGGCACTGCATTTATGAAAGTAGATATGAGCCCTAAGCATCTCCTTCTCCAGAGTAATTGATTGATTTTGATGTTGTTGTTTTTTTTTACATTGGGATTTATCAAAGCTGATCAATTATTTTGTTGAGATCTCGGTGAAAACCATATTCTCAGCAAAAAATTGAAATTCGTTGCAAAATTTCCTAGTTTTTGTCATTAAAGCGTGAGAATATAAAGGGTTTTCCAATAAGATGTGTCATTTTGAATAGCCCACTATTTCGGTAGCTGTCACTTTTGAAGCTGTAGTAGAAACTACGCCATTAATAAAAATGGAACAATACACGCTTCAACAGCGCGTTGAAATTATTAAAATTCACTATAAAAATGGTGAAAATTTGGCAGAGACGGTTTGTAAAACTAAAACATTTTTTGGTCGTCCTGAAGCATCTTGTCGGACCGCGATTCAGAAATTGGTGGAAGAATTTGATCTGTTGGGACAAGTAAGCGATTTGAAGAGTAAACCCCGTGAACGTCGCTCAGAAATAACTGAGAATATTGCTGCTGTAGCCCAAAGTGTTGAAGAAAACTCAGGTTTGTCCATTCCTCGTTGTTCTTTGGAATTGGGCATTTTAAAAAGGTCATTACATCGTATTTTGCATAAAGACTTAAGTCTTAAGGCTTATAAAGTTCAGTTAACACAAGAACTCAAGCTGTCAGATCATCAATAACGTCATGTCTTAGCTAATTGGGTCCTTGATAAGGTCCAGGATATTGCTGTGTAAACGTAGCCGTGGTGGCTATTTGGCGGATGTTGTTTTCCATTATTAATGGCATACTTTCCTCTTTATATTGAAATAAACATCCCATCTTTTATGTCAAAAAATGGCATTTTTCTTTGAATATCAACATAACCTCGTATTAGAAAACTCTGTATTTTCGTTAATTCATTGCTCCAGCATAATTCTGTTAGTTAAATTAAATTAAAAGAATATCAATTACCCCGTAAACATATACATGAAAAATTGAAACTGGGCCGTTTTGAGTTATTATTATATTCTGCACTTTATTTTGTTATGAATTTTTTTTTGAGCCACTCTTAATTCAGATGCACCAGAAACCATTTCAAATCCCAAATACTTTCTGAAAAACTCTTTAAATTTCAACAATTATATCCGCAACAGTCGCGATAGATAAAACGAGGTTATTTTCTGATAATAGATATAAAGATTTTTCTAAAAACATGTCGTCATGAAATCAAATTTAACTAATAAAAAAATAATTCAAAACGGTAAAATGGCTAGAAGTCATCAGTCAAAAAAGCTTTTAATGGAGTTTTTTCCAAACAAAGAATTCTACAAATCCAATATAAATTAAATGCGACTACAAGAACTTGCTCCTATGCTAAAGTTAAAACAAGAATGTTTATTAGGGGAAATTGTGTGCTAAAATCTACCACAAAAAGAAGTTGGATCTCAGAACTGAAGTTCTCATCGGATGCATCGAACAAATACAAATTAATTGTTTTTTTTTCAAAAATCGTAAGAGCCTTTTTTGGAAAAAAAAATTTTGCTGTGCAATGTATATAAATTTTTAAATTTATTCTAGGAAAAAAAAATAATTTTGACAAATTTTTAATATTTAATAATACAGTACAGCCTCGCTAGTCCGGACACATAAGGTTTCTACCATGTCCGGAATAGCGAAATGTCCGGACTATAGAGAAAAAATTAAATACAATGGACTACCGAAAACTTTTCCAAACCTTTTTATTACAAATAGAAGTACATATACATATGCACATAATTTAAATCAAAGTAACATGCTTTCTTTTTTTTTGTAAAAGCCATAATAAGTAAAAACTTATGTTTTAAAAAATTTCAATAAGAAATTCAATTAACACCAAAAAAATATGCCTTATCCTTAAAGAAAGCTCACTATGAAATGAAACAGAGCATGAAAAATCAACGACCACAAATATAAGCTTCCGATGAGTAAATTTGCAACGATTTAAACGTCTACATAGATTCCAGAGCCAACTACAAGCGACAAAACTAGTAGGGAATTCCCCATAATTGTATAAACAAACGTTTTTTCCAAGAAACACAGTCAAATAATATGTGTATGCACATTATACATACGCATTTTAATACGCTGTCCGGACTGTAGAGAAACAAATTTGAAATTGTCCGAAACATAGTGGTGTCCGGACTACTGAAGTGTCCGGGCTAGCGAGTGTCCGGACTAGCGAAGCTGTACTGTATATCAGAATATTGAGCTTTCAATAAAAAAATAGATTTATTTTTCAAAAATCCACAAAGTATTTTTTGAAAATTTTAGTTTGCAATATTATTAAGATTACGTTCTTTTTAACGTTACGCCGCCGTTTATGAGAGGCAGCTCCGGTTTTTGAAAAATATTTTTTGATCATCCCAATCATTAGAGCCGAAAGATAATTTTTATCTTAGCAGTTATTATGAAACGTACCGTTATTTTTGGAGCTAAAAACAATTCAATTTTTCATCCAGTAAATTACTTAAAAAACTTAAGTTCCAGGTTTGAGGAAAATCAGTTCAGTATTTTAGGCTGCAGGTGTGCAGACAGGCACACAGATAGACAAAAAGGCACATTTGCGAGACCTCTATCATTAAATTGGTGAGGAGCAATCATAATAATGAGATAATTTTTGGAAAAAAATCAAATAGGTATATTCGAAACAATTCAAAAAACTGTATAACGAGTTTACTTGCCGAGCTCGTTGATATGTCATTTTGTTAATGAATGTGTAAAGATATTTTAAAGAATTAAATTAAAGAAAAATTTTAATATTTTTCAAGATGGTGGATTTTGTTTACTCATCGCCAATTACAAAACTTATGTTTTTAGTATAGAATAAAATAAGAAACAATTAGTACCTACAAGTTTATTTTTAAATACTTAAATCGTTTTGGAGTAAAATTAAAATAATTGTATAAGTCACTTTTTTTTCTGGGTATTGAACCAAAGATCTTGCGATTGCTAGCTAATTTGCTATTTAAAATATTAAACGACAAAAAAGAAAACATTTCTACTTTACTTCCTAAAGCAATAAGTTGTTCGTGTAATTGATGTGCATTTAAAGTGGTATTCATCTTAAAATAATGCGTAAATCTTATGATAACTCAATAAATTTTCTTCATTTATCTACATAAATTTTTGGAAAAACTATTTGTTCCGTTGCTTTTAATAAGATTTCTTAGTGTACATCTATATTTGAATCTTACTCTGTGCCAGTTAACATCTTGAAGAAAATGGTAGAACTAAGGTAAGTACAACTGGACCTAAATACCTACTCAATATTTAAAAACGTAAACGTATTTAATGTAACATTAGGGTCCTGAAGTGCAGTGTCAACCATTGGATCGAGTGTCAGCTCAATTGGTCAGATAACTTTTCTCTTCTCTCTCAAAATTTCACTTCTGCTACACCCTACGTGTTGAAAATATTAATTTTTTTTTTAATCTTAAAGAGTTTCCAATTTGTATTCAAATACCGCTATACTCATCTTTAAATCGCTCGCAAATCGCATTCATTTATGCATGTATGTTTTTTTTCTCATAAGCAAACACAGCCATTTTTGCACAAGAGAGTTGTTCTTGTGTCAACCATGTATCTATACTTTCAAGATTCGAATGGATCACCATCTCCGTATACTAAACAGTGGATGACAAAACCACATAATTTTATCAACAAAAAGATTGATAGATACATATTTTTTTGTGTTCTTGCAATTTTTTTGTTTCTTCATGGTGTACCTAATTGGAATCTCTGCAATGTCAGCCAAACTGTAGATCTCGAAAATGTTATATAATTTATATAATGTTAAGCATCTGATGTCACAGACCTCCTTATGCTGATGCTCGCACTGATTCTTCATATGAATTGAATTAAATGCCCTGAGAATTGTTGTTAAAACGTATGAACATAAAAAAATTGTAGATACAATACAATAAACATTTTTATATCAATTTAATTCATATACAAATAATTCAAGTAGGTACATATTATACGCTACTCGCACTCCCGAGAGAATCCGAAGCCCGCAAGTTGAAGCAGGCGGCAGTCATTCAGTGAGTCTTTTCTGTACTAAGAAAAGAACTTCAAGAACTGTGCGGTCGGTCGTTGGTTTGGGGCGACACGATATTCAAGTAATGCCTCTGCGAATCAATATCGAAATCAGTCAGTCTTAAAGGTGTCGTCAGCCGGTAAAGACACACATGTGACAACTTTTTTAAACAAATATTAAACTAAACAAACACTCTGGCCCGAGAGTCGTGTACTGTGCGCCTATATAATAACTAAGAATAGTATTTATCGTAATAGAATTAATATTACAAAAAAAAATAAAAATAAAAAAACACAAAATAAAAAAAAATAAATGCGACCGTTGTCGTACTATTTATTCATTCTGTGAAAAAAGTTGTGTGAAATACAAGAAGAAGAAGAAAAAAAGTAAAAGATAAATAAAATATAAAAATAATTCATGGGAATTATTTAGTTTTCATTGAGGAGCTATATTAAAAAAAAATAGCAAACCATAAAAAAAAACGTAACGAAATTGTTAAACCAGTTCCTGAATCATCAAGTGGATTACTCGACTCGTCACAGTTAGGCTTGAAGTGAGTAGTTTTTTTTTTTGTTTTTAGAATGCACATGCAACCATCAGCAGCGGTTTTATTTTAAGTCTCTTGCCTGTTGTATGTAAACAAAGCGGAAAAGTACTGGCCAAATGTCTTCTTAAGATTTCTCTTTCTCTGTTACTTTGGTTTAGCATTGCATATAACTCATGTGCGGATCCGGAGAAGGAATATATGTACACGTCATAAGCCCAATCCTTGTTTCTGGTTATTCTACCAAGAGCCAATTGTTGGGACCATAAAATTAAAAATTTATGAATTTACATACTATGCACACAATTGCAGATGGAGGTGCAGGAGATGTCAAAAATGCTGAAGCCTGAGAAGCAATAGTATAATATTTTTTTAGTTTTTACATGTTCATCGTTTGTGAAGCATTTTTGACATCTTTTGCAGCTTCGTCACATTGAAGCACTTACATATTTTCTACTTTTTTTTTCTGTATAAACTGTCAAATAAATATTTCAGTTTCTTTTCTCTTACTGTCATTAATATGGTCAAATTTCCAAACGAAAGACTTGCATGAACTGTCATATAATATGTATGACAGAAAACGCAAACGGAAGTGATTTTCGCAACTTGAGCTAAAATGACTTGTCAAAAGAGTATATATTTGAGTAATCCGTCTTTGAATTTGTATAATTTATGCTTTTTTGAACGCTTTGTTTAACATAATTCGTTCACGTTTTGTATTTAGGAATTGACCCTGTGGTTTTGGTTCTAAGGGGGTATGGAAATGGAGAATGAAAAGGGCATTGGCAGAAAGAAACAACTTTGGAAAGTTTGTATAAAAATATACATGGATGTTCAGAAATTAATCATCAAGATCAAGAACCTAGCTTCAAAAACCAAACACTGACTTTTTTGTCAGCTAAAAGTCTTGCTCTGAACAATTCTCGATCTGTGAAATGGTAAAACAATAAATAATATAAATGGTTCTTTTCTTCAGCTATTCAAAAGTGAAAAACTGTCAAAAAGAATTTGAATTTATTAATTTGACTGGAAAGAGGAGAATATTTATTATATCGTAATAAATGCAACTGAAGGGTCTTTTGACCTCACGACGAGTTATATGTAGATATATGTATGTACATATGTATGTACATTAGGTAGTCAAAAAAATATAATCTCTCTATACTAAGGTGGGCTTTTTACCCAGCTCTAGAGCTTTACCGATAGATAATACAAATCTATAGTATTCGTTAATCGTTATTCAGGACCTTTTCGTTAGAAACGAGATATAAATATTTATATTCTACTAAAACTGATTTACTTTTTCCTCATCGTTAACTTTTACATAAGCTCGGATGATCATTTTAAATATTTAAGTTTCGTTTCAGCAAATGGCCCTAAGCTATGAAGCTGAAGATCGCTGCATTTTTTTTCTTTTTTTTCTTTTAGAGTTGCAGCTCTCGAAAAGTATCAATGATATTGGAAAATTTTAAACACCAAAATGTTGAGCACAAAATTTCCCAGGGGCGATGTCCGCTACTTTTTAAAAATTTTATCCCGTTATATTTGTTTTTTATGGGTTTTTAAACTTTTCAGATTATTTTTTTGTTTAGACGTGCAGATAGACGAAACTAACGGTAAAAATAAAAAAACAAAAATTGTATCGTGAAGAGCGTCTTTTACTCTAGAGGCGATGTTCCTTACTTTTTTTTTTTTTTTTACTAAGCGTTTTTAACCATGAAACATAAAAACAAAACT
Organism: Syrphus vitripennis; assembly: GCA_958431115.1. Classification (NCBI taxonomy): domain Eukaryota; kingdom Metazoa; phylum Arthropoda; class Insecta; order Diptera; family Syrphidae; genus Syrphus; species Syrphus vitripennis. The sequence continues at coordinate 72,150,628 of OY288110.1, forward strand.
CACAAAACTTTATACCGTTATAACTTCGGATCACCTAACGGTACCAAAAAAAAAAGTAAATAGAAAAATTAGATTTTTTCAACTCTAGAGGCGATGTTTTTTATTTTTTTAAAATTCATGTTCTAAAGCCATTTTTTTGCATAACAACAAATTATAATAAAAAGAAAAAAAAACAAGACCAATATTGTTGTCATATAAATTCAAGGCTCACCCTTTAGTATATGCACTATGCAGTTCGTATTTTCTTTGTTATTTTTTCTCTTTATTATAATTTGTTGTTATGCAAAAAAAATGGCTTTAGAACATGAATTTTAAAAAAATAAAAAACATCGCCTCCAGAGTTGAAAAAATCTAATTTTTTTATGTACTTTTTTTTTTGGTACCGTTAGGTGATCCGAAGTTATAACGGTATAAAGTTTTGTGAGTTTTGTTTTTATGTTTCATGGTTAAAAACGCTTAGTAAAAAAAAAAAAAAAAAAGTAAGGAACATCGCCTCTAGAGTAAAAGACGCTCTTCGCGATACAATTTTTGTTTTTTTATTTTTACCGTTAGTTTCGTCTATCTGCACGTCTAAACAAAAAAATAATCTGAAAAGTTTAAAAACCCATAAAAAACAAATATAACGGGATAAAATTTTTAAAAAGTAGCGGACATCGCCCCTGGGAAATTTTGTGCCCAACATTTTGGTGTTTAAAATTTTCCAATATCATTGATACTTTTCGAGAGCTGCAACTCTAAATGAAAAAACAACTTCGGATGCAGCGATCTTCAGCTTCATCCTAAGCTTATAACAAGCATTTAATTTAACGTAACATTTAGCGTGTATAACCATACTTATTTAAGATAACATTTGTGATTTAAGTAAGTGTTACTCTTTATTGTTCATGTCTCAATTAAAACTTACAGTTTAAATTAAACTAATTACATACGTATAAACGAGTATGACGTTATCTTACAAATCAATCAAGAGTCAATCAATTTTTGTATTTTTAACGAATTCTAACAAAAAGTAACGAATGTAACAATATTGATTTACAAAGACGATATAACGATTAGCTCTTAAAAGCAGTTTATTTTCATAAGTCTTGTCTGATGCGAAACAAACTGTTCCATACAAAAATGACACACTGAAATATTTCTACTTTTTGTTTTGCAGCCACTCTAGGTCTGTTCCGTGAGCGAAATTGAAAACGTTTCCATCCATTTTTCGCACACAAATAATTTACCTCTCCTTTCCCATTCGAGACCAGTTATTCTTTTTCTTCAACAGTGTACTGGGCTATAGGCAGAAATTTGGTTTTTGGAAGTAGAGTCGTTGAATAATTCTGTATCCAAAAGGCAAAAGTTCTTAAGGCGTGTTTTTAGGAAAAAAACACACAAAGTTTCCAAAGCAAAATACTTTTCGCTGAACACATAATTAGGAAAGAACTGACCATTGAGTATATTTCGTTTACTGGTCCAAAACTGCCATTTTTAAAGGGTGTATTGTATTGTCTAAAATCTGTCTATCTGTTTTTTTAAAGGGAATTTTTATTATTATTAGTTATGGCACCCCTTTTAAAATTGAAAATTCTGCGTCCGCGCCTGACACATGCAGCGAAACCAAAGGCGGTAAAACATTTTAATTAAAGTGTGGAGCAGAAAAAAAACGTCCGGGGTAAATTTTAAATTTAGGTTCTTATCTCTCCTTTGCATTTTAAGTATGTACAATTGTTTAAAAATAACGAATGTTTACAGCTGACAATTTTAAAATATTAAAAGGCATAAAAAAAAGTTTTTTTTTTATTTTCTGATCAATCACAGAATTAATTAATTGGTCAAGGTCGTGATTTCTAGTCACGTTTTTCTGTTTTGTTTTTTTATTTTTCAATTTATTTAAATCAATCGAACGTTAATTTTTAATATCATTCATCAACAGTTAACATATGTTAATTAAAACGTGTGTATCAAAACTCAAAACGTAGTTACGAATGTATAACGAGTTGGTCATTGTTAGAGTTTGTATCTATTTTAAAAAAGCCGGTTTATCTTTTAAGCTTTATTTACCTACCCATTATTTGTTCACGTGATTTTTTATTGTTGTTGTTTTTTTTTGTTTGTGAATGAAGGTCTCATTCATTGTTGCAGTTTTGCATGGAAAATATAATAATATTAACCGGCAAAAACTAACTATAGGTAGGTATAGTCTATAATGTAGAGTTTCAAATGAGGTAAGTATTAATGTGGGACTTTTTTTTTAAATAGTCCAGTCAGCTTAAAATCGAAATCGAATGAAAAAACAAAAGGAAGTCAGTAACTGAAGCCACTATAAACAAAAAAAAAAAACTTTTAAAAAGCAGTAAGATTCAGGGCAAAAAAAAAAATAATTGTATCAATATTATTTCTATCAGAAATTAGAACTCATTGAAATTTAATAAGATGCTCATATTAATTTTTAGAAAAATACCACTTGAAATATACATCAATAAAGTACGAAAATCATATGTGATTGTTGTAATTGCTAAGTCCAGGTCATAAGATCAGAAAGACCCTTAGAAAGTGATTGTCATAAGCAAATCACTGCAAACATCAATCAGATGCCTAAATTTATTTATCTGATACAAATCTAGACTTTAAAAATTTCAATTATTGATATCTCAATTTTTAAAATTATAATAATTTTTTAAATCGACATTTTGAAAAACGACATTTTTAAAAGTCGATGCAATTTATGACACTTTTATTTAACAGTGTAAATAACCCTCTTAAAAAAAACTAAATTTCGTTAAGAATCCTTCATTTCTTTTTTTCATACGACGAAATTAAAACTAACTTTAATAATGTTAATAATGACCAGGGATTAAGATATTTAATCTTGGCACTTTAGTTGAAGTTACTTTTAATATACATCGAGCTTTCTAAAAAAAAATAATTTCTTATCAAGCTATTCCTTTTGCACCAACAAACCGCTTAAAACCCACTTCAATTCCTATAAAGGCAGGCCAGACTTACATAACCAATAATAATGTTTCAATAAGCGATTCCGGTGTGACGCAGCGTAACTCTTCAAATGACGATTACGTTAATCCAGACCTTTGCTTTACCTTTTCATTTATCATAAAATAAACAAAAGACAAGTTCAAAATAAACAAATAAAAAATATAGTTTTGCCGGCGCGTTAGTATGTATATTTACTCAAAAACTTGTCGTAATTTCTGTTTTATTTATTTTGTGTAAAATAATAAAAAACGATATTTCATGTACCCAATTAGATAATAAATTAAAGCATTTTATCAAATTGTTAATGTAAAATTTATGTTAAGAAATAATTATTATAAAATCTTGATAACATCTTTCAACTATATGTACCTAATTAATTGTCACAATGCACAAATGAGTTTCACAATTAAAAAAAAAAATTAATACAAATAGTGGTATCAGTAGATGTTGTTTTCGATACACTACGTAATTATAATGATTAATTATACGAGTATGATATTCAATGCACTTCAATAATCTTGTCATTTACTTGAGTTGTTTGACTATTATAAAAGTGTTAATTATAATATTAGTCAATTAGATCATAGGAAAGTTTTAAAAACTCATTCCATCTTAATTAGAGACTAAAAAAATATAAACATTTAAGGTATTAACAAATGTTACGGAGAATTAGCATCCATGTCCATTTCAATGAGTTTTTTTTATGGAATTCAATCTTAAATAATATAATGATATAGGGGTTTTTCAGAGCTATAGAACTTTGAATTGAAATAAAACAAAGATGCATTTTTAAAATTGATATGAAATTTACTTTAATCAAAAGATAATCTTTCGGCATAAAAATTTAAATATGATTTCTGGTGTCCGGCACGCTGGTGGAGGTCTAATTCTCGTTCACTTTTTCGAACATTTGGGGCGCAACGTGGTCGATCACGTGAGATCATTGGCGCAGACTTGTTGAAACCAGAGCTCCTGCACACCATGGTTGTTTAATTGAGGAACTAAAATGTCAGTAATCATGGATCTATAGTGATCATTATTGACTATAACGTTCTGGCCAGCATCGCGATTCCACCAGCCTTTAAAAAGCACACCGAACAGTCAGTTTTTCTGGATATAAGGATGTCTCAACATACATTTTAGAATTATATTCACTCCAAATACGGCAGTTTTATTTATTGACGTAGCCATCCCGCCAAAAGTGAGCTTCATCGCTACAAAATTCTCTTATGAAAATATGGCATCTTATGGTGGGGTAAATTTACACAATTTAGAAGCGTTGTTTGTTGAGTCTATTCAATTGGTCAAACCAAAATAAACAAAAAATCACTTAACAGCTGTTAAAATGGCCGCCAGTTAAAAAAAGTGTTGCCAAATTAAAGCTGTTTCTTTCTAAAAAAAAAAAACTTCGCAAAAATAGCTGGACAGTGATCTCGTTCCAGTTGCTTCTGAGATACTCTTTAAAAAATTGCAATTTTATTAATTTTGTTTTTTTTTTTTTAATTTTTTTTTGAAGATTTTTTGTTATTTTACTTTCCATAAAAGAATATAAATAAAATACTTATCTACTTATTTTCTGCCTTGATACCATAAACCATATCTGAAGTCTGGGCTAAATGTGTGTAATATTGACTTGATCTATAGAAAAGCTATTTAATAAACAAACCCTGATTAAATAATGAAATTATAATGACCTTGCTTGATAAATTTCTGAATCGTCTAAGGCGAGACAAAAATTATTGTTTGGAATAAGAAAGACAATATTATTAATCTGCCAGTGACTTCATTAATGGTTGTAGTATATATTATTTTTAATTTCACGTGTTTAAAATGGTTGATATGCATATATGTATATTTGTATTTACTTGATTCATAAAAATTGTTTAAATTTTTTATCTTTATGATGTTTTTCTTTTTGTTTTATTCGTGAAAAAGATAAATGAAATGAACTTTATGTTTATAAGAAATTATTGTAAAGTGTATAATAAATTTTCGCAATATTTAAGGTTTAAGTAAATCAGTAAATTACTGACTTTCATAAATAATTGATGAATGCCGCAAAGATTATGATTTATGACTATATGAATATTGTAATTGCAATACAAAAGGATATTATAAAATAATTGGCTCCATTTAATAAATTTGCAAATACACATGTGTATGTATGTATATGTATGTAAATTATTTTTTTCTTTGCACTAACAAGCCATTAATTCCATTTAAAATGGAATTGACTTTACTTATTTTGTTTTAAATCTTTTGAAGTGAGTTTTATGGATATTTTCCTCAAAAAATACTTCTTACTGACTACGTTCTGAAGGACACGTCTTGCATTCGTAAATAAATCCTAATACGAGATTTTGTTCAAATTTGAAGATGTGATGCTGTCTGTCAGAATATCTGTCTGTACACAAGGTTTTTTTTTTGCAATCCTAAAGACCAAAAATAAAGGTACCTTTATCAAATTTTTGTTGGTTGTTCATCATTAAAAAAAAATTACAAAAAATAGGTGCACCATTACCTTTGATTAAAGTTTTTTTTAGATTTTGTTTATTTGGTTTTGATTATAATCTTTTTTTGTGCAGAAATATCTAGAAATTATAAAAAATACATTAAACATTTGTAATAGTTCAAAACCCTTCTCCAAACAGCCGATAAAGGGTTTCAGTTGTCTAAAGATAAATTTTACACGAAATATTACAACTGTGGAATGTTTCCAAACGAAAATAGACCTACGCTAACTATAGTTTAATATAATATCCAAAAATTAAAGTCACATAACACGAACTAATTAACAATGCAAACATTTTGAAAAAAAAAATCGAATTAAAAAAAATACATTTTTTTAAAAATTTAGTATTCGAAAACAACAACAAAAAATAAATGTGAAAGTTGAAATATAATAATAATTTTTTATTTTCTTAGTTAGGACAAAGTAATTTTTATTGTTTATAGAGAAGATTGTAAATAGTTCACCTAGTATTGCGTATCCAAAATATTTGATTTTTCAAAATAAAACAAAAATGTTTTCTTTTTCAAAAAAAAAAAAAAACAATATATCAAAAAGAAACAACTAACTTTTTAATTTTATTTTAATTTTAATCCATACCAATTCATGTTCCTAAAAATGAAAGAATTTATGTACAAACCCATTTTATTTTAAATATCTATTCTAATGATTTCTTTCTTTCTACATCACAATTTCAAATTTCAAATTTCAAAATAATTACCTAATATTATTTTTTAATTAAATACTTTAACTCAGAATTTAAAACAAAATATGATCGCACATAGGAGCAAGTAATGAACGACCCAGTCATGCATTTTATTTTATCATACCACTGATAAAAACATACATAATATATGGTATTTAAAATAAAAATGATTACGAAATTAAAGTAGACTTATTCACTAGAAACAAAAAAAAAATAACTGTGTTTTTAAGAACATCACTTGTAATAATCACGGTTAATATTTTGGGATGTTATTGTACTAACGTTCACTCAAAAATTAATCTTAGCATACAGATTCATTTTTTCCTCAATGTCTAATTTTTTATTCGAATTTGAATCAAACAATTATGGATTGGCCTAGCGAAAGGCGGGAAAGTTAACATAAATAAACAGTATTTTGTTATTCCTTTTGTTTACAAGTTATCATAACATTATGTATTTTTGCGATAAGAAGCAATATTTCAAGGTTAATTTCGAGTACTTTCATTTTGTTGTTTATGCGAAAATTTAAACTTTTGCACAGTGAAAAATTTTAATGTTATAATCTTTTTGAATAACCGTAATGAATGATATGTAAAACATTTAACACTAATTTGTACAGTTTTGATTTTATAATTTTGTATTTTGCAACTTAGAATTTATTAGATTTTTACATTTATTGGAATATGGAATGTCAAATAGTAGATAAAGAAGTTTCACCTTTCTAAAGGCCGCCAGCTCTAAAAAATACACTTCGATGCAATGAATAGGTATCAGTCTCAATACTGGATCGAGAGCTGCAAATCTAAAAGTCAGAAAAATGCATGTACATACATATGTAGGAAAATAAAAAAAGTAATCAATTTATAAATTCATTACAATTAAGTTTAAATAGATTTAAACAGTTTTAAGAAAGATTTTTCAAAGCAAATTATAAGAGAATTTGAACAAAGAAAATGAAATTCAAGTGTTGTTGATTTAGGGTGTTAACAAAGTAGAGGGTGTTCCTGTCGTCAACCGTACATATATACTTTTTATAACCAAAATAGGACAGCTAAAATTATTTAAATTTTAAAAATTAGGGCTGGTAACTCTGAAAATCACAAAGAAAGTCATCAACTTTGGTTATTTTTGTCACTAAAAAAAAAACAATTATTGTATCTAATTTAAGATGTTTATTAATTTTACTAATAAATTTACTGTGTCTAGCATTAAAATACATAGAGAACAAACATATTTTAAAATATTTTAAAAGACAATAAGTTTCTGGCTATTTGATCTTTTATAAAAATTTTGTGAAAAAATGAAAAACTAAAAATATGGTACTTTTCCCCTTCCAATTTCGAGATAACTGTTTTTTTTATGTTATATGCAAATTGACAGTTTAAATGGCATGTAGGTACCGTTATTTTTAAAGCTCCTCTATAGGGAATTATCTAAAAACTTTAAGTTCCAAGTTTGAACAAAATCGACTGGCAGAAAGAATTTGCGTTTTATATTATCTTTATTTAGTGAATCCTAAACTTGCCCTATAGTATCTACCAATAATTACAAGTAAAACAATTACTTCGCAACGCTAACCCTCGGACTATGTATATTTTCCATTAGCCAAAAATAACAAAATACTTGATGTGAATAATGAACCTCAACATCACTTCATTTTACTCAGGCAGTGTAAAATACCCAGTACTTTTCCGTTTCCAATTTTGGGATAGTTTTTTTGTTTTTTTGTAAGGCATGTGTCATATGCAAATTAAAAAAAAAAAAAAAAAGTTTCTAAAAAGTGACTTCATTTATTTTAGCACATTTTGTTCAAACATGTTTAAAGAATTATCCCGAAAAAACTGATTTTGTTTGCGTCTGGTGCGCATATTAAACAAGCCATTATGTCACCCTTAGTTTTTGCAAGATGTTGTTATGTTTTTTTTTTCCTGGGGAAGAAGAAAAACAAAACATAACAAAATATCTTTTATTAATATTTATTATCAAAATAAAAAATAAAATACATTTATTATGAGTTGATGTATTTATATCCCAAAGAGCCATTTAATTTATACTTAAAATTATGTAGATCAAACTTAATCGTTATTTTTAAATGCCAAAAAATTTAAAATCCCATAATTTTGGTCAAATAAAATCAAAAAGAATAAACAAAACAAACAAAAAAAGTATAAACATTTATTTTGGCAGAGAAAAAAAATGTTTAAAAAAATTCAAAAATTGCAATATGTGTATTTTATTTTTGTTCCACTTATCATTTATATCCTCTATAGAATTCACACGCGCATTTTTATTATTTCTGTGGGCGAGGTTGGTTTAGTCTCGCGTGCAATATACTATATGTAGATGGATGTATAGTATATCATGAGCATCAGATAAAAGATATAAAATAAGTTATTAATTTGTAAAGCGAAATTCTTGAATTTTAACATCAAAATTTACATATTTTTATTTTGCAATAAATATCTTTTTAGAAGCTTACATGCATCCAAAAAATTTTAACCTTTTTCTCAGATTCTTTTTCCGGGATTCGGAATTTTTGATACCAATAAAAGTCTTCTTATATATTTTGTCTTTCTATAGATTCGGGATTTTGTCTTTAAGGATTCAGCATGGGGAGTTACTCCCGCTCTTACTTCACTTTTTCGCCCTTAGACTCAACCTGTTTGGTTTACCCCGTTGCGAATGATCATTGGCGATCCTCCCTGGTATTAAGTATTCCATGTCGTTGAATTTCGTTTAGTTTCATTATTCCAGGAGCTTGAAGGTCTCCTTTTCCCTTAAAATTGTATAAGTACTACATGACAGTACCAGCGAAATAGTTTGAACAGATGAGGAAACTCCACTAGTTTACACGAACATCCGTATTTTCTATTTTATTCTTTTGGATACGAAATGTATAAAAAAAACGTAAAAAGTCATAAGAAACTTTACGGTCTTCTAATTTTTATAAGTCAAATTTTCTACAAATAGGGTGTTTCTTAATTTTTCAATAATATTTTAGAGCAATTGGGCAAAAACTAGTAATTTCAAGTGGCCGATTGATGATTGTTTCCAATTTCGCTTCCCACACATATTGACTCTCAATCTTTTTTGAAATGATGACTGTCTCGCCCTTGCCCTTAAAAAATAGATATTGAGTAATTTTGTATAAATAAATACAATAGAATCATACTGGGCACTGTTGCGTATACGTACTTTTTTTGATTCAATAATGAACTTAATGTTTCAAGTGTTGTTGTACTATTTTTTTATTGCATATTTTTGGATTGTATAACAAGTTATTAAATGTCCATGGAAGTACAGTTATTTTATGTTCAAAAAAATAAGGTTATTCCTTCAACCGACTTGTGTTGCCCTGTGATGCCGTGAATATACTCATAGAAATTGTCAGCTAACAAACTTTGCCAACTGAATTTACTTGCATTATTTTTTTTATATTCTTATTATACTCGTATAAATGTACATTGTTACAAGTGATGAGAAGATTAAGAAATTTTACATTTACATAAAAATATCCGAAAAGTTAATTTGCTGCAATTTTAATTTAGAAAATAGAGAGTTTTGTTTGAAGATTTTTTAGCTCAGGTTATAGCTGAGTTAAATTTTCCAAGCTATATAAATAAAAAACTGGTAGGTACCTATAGATTGTTTTTTGTTTATAACATCTTATTAACGCACTGAAAATAACATATAGACAATAGTCGTATTGAGAAAAACTAAAAAAACCAGCTTATATGAACAAATTCCACAAAATCACACTCGGCACAGTTTAAAAAACAGATAACGAGATAAAACACACTTAAAACATTGAGTTTTTTTAAACGTGACCATGGGTTCTTATAAATATCCTAATTCTACCAATACCAGGAATATTTAGCTTTGTTCTAAATCTTCCCGCTCATATTTGCTAATGACTAAAAGTTTAGTAGGCAAGTTCGGATTCGAAAAAAAAAATAAAAATTGAGATATGAATCAGACCTTACATTACGATGATGTACCTGATCTACAGCCTAGACTACTTTAGCGATTTATTTTCAAAATTGGAACTTTATGTTTTAGGTAACTCCTTAGAGGAAAAATTCATTTTTTGGCTACAAAAAAAATACTTAACTTTCATATAACTTTTAAGACAGAACTTATCTCTCCCGAAAATAGCTTAAACAATTCGGATGAAATTGATGAAGTAGGTACATAATTAAAATTAATTGGTCAAAAAATATTTTTCGAAAAAATTGTTACTAACCATAAAACCGAATTTTTGTTTTCGATTGATGAGAGCATAAGCGCTTCAATGGATTTTATTATTTCATTTTATTAATTTTCATTTTGGCGGTCTTATTATAAGCTACGTTCCCTGTGTGACACCCTTTCATGAAAATAGCATTTTTTTGAAACGATATTTCAGAACCTATTCATCATACCACACAACAAAAAAAGGAAAGCTTTGGAATTGTATACATATGTATAAAAAAATAATTATTGACAAAGAAAATTATATTGCTTAAAAAATATGAAGTGAGTCAAGAGATAATTATTTTTAAAGTGATGATTAAAAATAATTTTCCTCTTTCTTGTTCTTTTTCATCCTTTTTGTAAAATACATAAAATTGCCATAAATATGTTTTCCCCTCATTCTGAAAACACAGGCACGAGAACTCCTTATACAATACAGATAGAGAATTCACACAGAATAGAATAGCCACCATCAACTATAAAGACTCCCGAAAGAAATCAATAAAAAAATCTAGTTGCAATACTCGTTAATTATTTTTTATTAACCATCGGAACTCACCTTTAGTAGTTAAAGTGCAGGCAAGCACTTCCCAACTTCGCAAACAGCGAAATACAGATACAAATCAGTAGGTACGTTTAAGCAAGTATAAATAACATAGTATACCCTGACCTAGGGTCAGTCCATTACGTGCCTAAAAGCCTTATGTTCCTATAATTCAACATACTAAAACAGCAAAAACACAAGCGGATCTGATCAATTTAAAAAAAATACTTTTTAAACTATTGTGAAAAAATCTATTTGTATTTGCAAAAGTACCCTGCATAGCCATAATGATATGAAATTATGTTCGCGTAGCTGCCTGTCAAAAATATTATGTATTCCTATTTTTAGATGATTTGATTAAATCCAATTCTGCCCTGAACGACTGGAATCGCTCTTACAAAATTTAATAAAACTTAACGTATTACACGGTTTATGAACGATCCTACATTGAGCTTATTTGCACTATTATAGTTGCGCCTTAAGGCTCCCCCTAGTGGCGTTCCCCGAAAATAGAATTTTAAACATAACTCACAAATAAAGGGCGCAAATCAATCACAAAATACAACCCTGCTAATTTATTTTACCGTTTGTTACTTCGCTCGTTGTTCGGCTGAACATTAAAAAAAATAAAATGTTCCAAGTTCTTATACGCATGATGCAGTTTCAGATTCTTATTCACAGGCGAATTTTTATTTTAGGTCATTATGTTTGGCGCAACAAAAAATAAAAACTCTGGTAACTTTCCATTCGACAACGACGGACGTACCGAATGATGCAGCAAACTGCAAATCTCGGCTGATGCATCTTCTTCAGACGTGGTCTGGTTGCCACTTTGCTAGTACCTAGTGTCTCGGAAATACGAATACATCATAATGTTTATGTTAATTGTATTGAAGCAGAAAACTCTTGTGGCACAGTCGAGAAAAGAAGAAGTGATTTTTTTTAAATGTTCTTTTCCAAGCACAAGTCCAAGCAGTCAAGACATTATTATTATTTGTATTTTTCTATTATTAAACAAGTATGTCTGGGATTGCAGTTAAATGTACCGAACTGACTCAAATATTGTACAATGGCTCTAGCAAATTTCTTTTGAAGTGTGGTGTATATTGTGTGCCTTAAATTGACAATGAGAAAATTTATATACGAGTACGAGTGCATTCTGAGTTGTGAATTGATTCGGGGTAGAAAAAGGTCACGTTCGTGATCAATGAAGAGAGATATTCCCTTGAAATATCATCATTCATCATAAGGGAATTTATCTTTAATTGTCGGATGTCATATTTTACTATAAAGAATTTTTTTTTATTGTTGTTTGCTCAAAAATATAGACCTGGTCTATTATTCCGCAGCAATAAATTGCAACAATTCTGTCATATTTTTTTTTTATAAAATATCATAAATATAATGGATTTGGTGTTAGCATATTTTATTTACCCTAAAAAACATTAATACTTTATTTCTTTTTAACCAAAATAATTACAATAATGATTAGAATTTTTGTTAAAAGATCCAAAAGTCATTTCAGAGCGAGCTAAACTCTGAAACACACCATTTGTTAATGTAATTTTGTATACAAAAATTGAAGACAACCCTAAAAACAAATAACGCATAGGTAATTCATTTTATTTATAAAATATAGGAAGAGGAAATAAAGTGCGGTATCAAACAATTCCACCCACGGAAATACCTTCAAAAAATTCGAAATAGAATGCTTAGTATTTTTACATTTTAACCGACGAGTATATAATTAATTGTAGGACTGAAAAGGTGAAGCATACATACATACTTTCAAAAAGGAAATGTTCAACAATTGTTTTTAAGTCAAAATTGGACATGGTGGTTATTTCCTCTTCTTTATTAAATTGTAAATGTATCGAATACCTAACAGTTCAATTAAACGTAGACAGTGCCAATCTTCCAATTTAATGTAATTTAATTGCATTTTTTTTGCCAGAAAGAGAATGAAACGAAGATGACTTTATGAAAAAAAAATTGTCCGGAAATGTTTCGATCAGAAAAAATGAACAGTGCGGAATCTGCAAGCTTCTTCATTTACCTACACGAGAATATATATGTACATCAAATATATTTACATACTTTTAACTTAAAATACATTTCCGGAATATTTGTATTAATTTATCCTTCAAAACTAATTGATATATTTGTAAATATTTCAGGATATGTACCTATAAATCAATTCAAATCAATAAATTCTTAGATATAATGACTATGGCAATTTAAGATGAATTTATTTCCGTGGGATGACATTTGATTTGTGGGGCATAGTTGAAAAATGGTTCGTCCGGGTGGTTTCTTCAAATTTCTCGAAATTTATCAACTTTACAAGGAAAAGTGCAACTACAAAAATTAAAACTTATTACAAATGCCTGAAAATTTTTCTCGCAGAATCAACAGTTTCGAAGATGCAGGACGAGTTACATACTCGTCGAATTAGAACCTATTGTAATACAATTTCTGTAAATTAGGTCTTATTGGAATTTTTCTGTAGAATGCAATGGTGAAAAGTCTGATGCATCAATCCAATATGGCGGCCCATTCTTTGATTTTATAAAAAAACATTGTACCTACATATGTACATACATAAGATATCTGTTTAAAACCCACTTGGGGCATTATGTTATATGTTTTTTTTTGGTTTGATGAATTCCATATTAAACAAATTTTATCATGAGAATATGCGAATAACAGTTTTGCATGACAACATAATGCACAAAATTTTTATTTGACATTATGTGAAAAACCATTGACCTTCTGGCAGTAACTTAAGAAAGCTGTTTTACATGTCTTCAAAATTATATTAATGGTAAAAGAGAAAATTATTGATTATCTTCATAAATAATTTAAATATTTAAGAGATGACTGCAATGGGTAAGTATGAGTAAATAGTGCAGCAAGGGTGCCGGTACCAACTAGTAATGTAAAACAATTTTATCAACCACACATGTATGTAGGACGTAGGTACCTAGATTTGTACATTAGGGTAGTCCTTAAAAAATATCTGCTTTGACAGACAGAGTTGGTTGATTTTTGGCTCTCATTGCAGTTTGCTCAATTAAACTCTTCTTTATTGACACATTTTTCAGACTTGTGTGAACCAGCACAGAATAAGCAATATGTTTTAACATGGCAGTTTTTTCACATCTGACAGTTGCTACACTGGTTCAACCCCTTAAAAGTTTGAAATTCGTCCCAAGAAAATTACAAAGTTTTTCCAGACTATTTTTGACCCAGTCGTCTTGCTATTGTTCAAACATTACAAATTTACAAACCAAAATTAATTTTTTAAAGTAAATTTTCGTTTTAACCCTGACGTGTTTATACATATGTCAGGTCTTAAGCAGGACGAATAATTTCATCAAAATTTATCAAACAACAGCAGTTAAACTGCTGTGCTACGAGTCTATTTATTTTTTATGTTAGTCGTATTTTTTTTGTTTGGGAAAGCTTTCCATATCCTATACTAAGATTTTATATGAAAAAAAAAAACATCGGTAGTATGTATACTAGCGATAAAAGCTTAAGTAAAATCATAGTATGGATAGACAGCTCAATACTGCCGTAAGTAGAATATTTCGTTTCAAATGTTATAACAAAGCCTCCAGAGAGTTGTTGTTGTTGTTCACAAAAATTCAATGAAATGAAAATTATTATTAAATTTAAAAAAAATGGAATTTTAAGAGCCAAAATCAAGATTCGAAGGTTTTTAAATTCGTATTTTCTCGCATTTATCTTTTTTCTTTCAATTTTGACATTTGAACAACAAAAAAATCTATCGAATTTCGCAAAACATTGTTCATTTTTCTACCATGCATGACTACGGTAGCTTTCATCAATTTTGTTTTATGGCCAATATTGCAAAATACTGAGCTTGAATTATACGAAATAAAAGAAAATATGATACTGCGGATTTTATACTGTACTATACATAAAATCCCCAAAAAACCCAAAATTAAATAAAAAAAATTTAATTAAAAACAATTAATTATAATCTTTTTTTCAAAAACTGGAAGATATACAAATATTTAAAGCCTGAATAAAAAATCTTATAACGTACATTTTTGGGAAAACAAATTATGAAACCTTTATCTCACTTTTTTTTCAAAATATTGAGTTTCTTTTTTTTTTAACTATTTTTTGAAACCACTTGAAATAAAAGTATACAAGAGGAATAGCTTGTAACTTTAAAAATCTATTGCATCAGTCTATATGCATCAGTGACGACAAGATCAGATTGTATCTTTTTCACTCCAAAAGTAAGCTGAAAGCGTTGCGAGTAATTTTGTGGTGTGACAAACAAAAAATTAAATTACAGCATTTGTTTTTTTTTTAAGAAAAATATTATGAAAATCTGTTTAAACTGAAATTATTAATTTTTGTTGTTCTACAGAAAAATTACTAAAATTATAAAGAAAGAAAATTGTATTTTATAAAACTTGTTCTGAGAATGGAAGTCTGTGAAAATGAGTGAAAATGTTGAAAAGATAATTAAGTAGATTACGTACAACTGGTAGTTATTTAAATTTCCTTCTAAATCCGATTTTTTTCTGCAATTTTGGTTAGTTAACTATCAAGTAAACTCAGTATTTTTTTAAGGAGGTTATATATTTATCAAGAAATTGATAAATATATAATTGAAATTGAAAAATAAACTTTAAAAAGATTTCTAATCAAAAATTTCAATTTTTGTTTTGACTTCCCAACGAATTCCTTAAAGTGTTTGGGAACATCCTGCTTTTGAAAGTCACTTTTCGTTTGTTTACATCAACACCTTATATATTCTACAATGAGGAAATCAATTAATGGCGTCTGAAAGACATGTATAACCTCGAGACAATAGACAGTGCTAAATATATTCCTATTGATGCAATTTACACTGTTAAATAACTCAAAATCAATTTTACTGCCAAACTTATGGTATTTAATGGAAATAAATAAATTCTTCATTGCACGTGCCTTAAATCGATTTTGAAAGTTGGTACTTAGGCATTTAAATATAACCATTTTATAACCATTTCCACAAACACCGTAATAAGTTCGAGTTTACACAAAAATTGAAGACAAGAGTACTACGGTCATAATTTGAGATGCAACAAACTATCAAAAGGTAAAAATGACCAATTTTTAATTCAGGAGAGGGTAGAACCTACCCCTATAATAACTCATCCTTGAAAAGTGGTTGCTCTTTAAATACCCATTTGTCTAAGTGATTTAAATGTGAATATAGCTTAACAACAATAAATACTATAGTATACATATGTATAGGTATTCAAGATTTGTGAATGGACTTTTAAATTGTTGTTTACGAATAGATATCAAAGAATTTGGCAAATCCCTCGTTGAATACCTCTTCTTTCATCAAGAATTTCTAATTTCTAGATGCTTTAAGTCTAGTTATAGATATTTGTATATTTAATGTATAATTGTGTTTCATATATTTATTTATTTAAGACCCCATTTGCTGATTCAATTGCTTGATTGATTTCTTTTTTGTTTTCTGAGCATCACAACCAAATCAAACACCGTATTGCCGCCAGTCGCTGTGCCATGCCACTGCCGCCCCGCAACTCCCCTGGCCCCTGGCATACCTACTGTGTATGATTTTTATTTTTAAATTGAAATAAACTTCGGAACATTCTATGGCACAGGCAATTGAAAATAAACTTAAAGGAAACAAACCCCCTCATATATTCCCCCAAATAGCTATTTTTATTATTGTGATTTAATTCGGCAGCCACTTGAAGAAAAAACTAACTATTTAGAAAGATAGACATAAGTAACTACATACCCACTAGATTTTTTCTCAATAGGTATGCTATATGCTATGCACCTTCATTGGTATAGCACGAGCGGTAAACGCGCTTATTAAACTAGCAATAGCAACTAGAACTAGCCAGCCAGACATATTGAGGTTAAAAATGCCCGTGCAGTTCTTTTGTCACGTGTTAGGAGTGAATAGCATCTTTGGCGTGCATTCTGTTAATAAAACTAAAATTATGTGGTTCCACTGAATTGATTGTATACTTTTACAATCATTCGCTACGCTACAGCCACTGCAAAGCTGTCAAGATTTAAGAGCGGTCTTCACACTTCAAACCATTATTACAATTGTCAGTTGCAACTTGCAAGGCCTGTTTGCCTGTATCGCCTGGTCTTCGTCATCGCATGTATACATAGGTATGTAAATGGCGTGAAGATTGGGCAGCTGAGGAGGTTTATTATTGCATGCAATCAGAGAGAGAATGCATTTACGATCAACTCGTCGCATTCTTTTATTTATACTGACCACAGTACATCACAGATATTAGATATTTTAAATTTGAAGAAATTTACTTTTAGAAAAAAGATTCGAACACTGAGGTTTTACATTAAATTTGAATTGGTAAATTTTTTCTTGTGATAACTAATATCTTTAGTTTTTCAGTGCCAGTTACACCACTAAAATCAGTTTTTGCTAAAATGCTTATTAGTTAATCGTCCTAATTAATTTGTCTGCGTTTACACCAATGCATTTCTTACACCAATGCCCTTTACTCCTTGCAAATCCCTGGAATTTATAATCTGTTAATTAAATTAAACGAAAAAGTTTAACCAGTGCAAATAAAATAGAAACATGAGTATGTCAAACTTCACTGAAAAGCTCTTCCACACCATCGTATTAAGTATTAACACAATGTCAAAAAGTGTATTGGTGTATTTTCGTTGAAACTGACTTTTTAAATTTATCTGGAGTGTTGCAATGGACATGGATTGGACATATTTCATTTTAAAATTTAACAAAGCACTAAATATTTAAAAGCATTTCGTTCAACCGGGCATGAGAAAAGTTTTGTTTATCATGTTTGCAAATTATAATCATGAGAAAATTGAGATTAAGCTTTCAAGATACATTTACATATAATACATGAATGATTCTTATGTTTTATACATACTTGAAGGTGTTTTTTTTTTTGATTTCTTTAAATTTTAAATATCTTATATCAGAAAATGACTGTATACCTAGTTACTTTCAGAAATGCTTTTTGTATAAGCCATTGACCCTCAAATTCAGATTTCAAGTTAAATTTTAAACGTTATTTATTAGCATTCCGTGTTAATAAATAAAAAAAAAACATTTTAACAAGTTATTTTTGGAAATCAGGTAATCTGCTAAAAAAAATATGGTTATAATCCAAAGTTATTCATTTGTTTTTCATTTAAAATATTTGCCATTGCTCACTTTAAATGACTCAGGAATAGATCAAACGAACTTGCTATCATGTCGTAGCTTTAAAAGGGAAAGAGGGGTTCTATTAGGTGGAAGTGAAAAATGACTTATAATGGAAAGAATAATTATTTATAGTTTCGCTTCTTTTAAAGCCAAAACTTAATTTTGAGTAAATGTGCAGAAAGTAGGTTTAACGTTTGAATTTTGTGTCAAAGGCAAGTAAAACGCAAGTAAAGACTAAATTGAAATCACGTAAAAATTAAGACGAAATCTCAATTGAATTCTTTAGTTTACGTGTTTTGCTATCTACATCTACATCAAGATTTGATCATGTGCATCCATAACACCTCCTTAAAAGAAAGATGAGATCGTGCCTTATTTAATCGAAGTGAGCGATCGTATAAAAACTTTTATCTCGCCTTTGTGTCTTCCTTAATATGTAATTGTTTAAAGTTTAAATAATTCTATAGTAAAAAAAAAAAATATGAAATTAAGTAAATTTATTACCACACAAAACCATCAAGCACGCAAGCCTGCGTGTTGCTGTAATAAACTCACTTCATCAAATGGTTCCCACTGCCTTGCTGATCTGGATTAAATTAAAATTCGAAGCTCACGGTTTATAATGAGATGAGAGAAATATTATATAATTTAAATATCAGTTGCACAAATATTTAAACCGTGCAGTTTTCATCTTTCAAAGTTGTGCAGGTTAGTTGTAGTTAAGCTCAGGGCATTATTGGTTCCAAAGGTTCTATAGTGTGTGAGGAAATTCTATGCTTAAACCAGCGTTAAACCTCGGCAAATCTACGAAAATCATTTTCAGGCGAACCTTTAGTACTTAATTTTACTTTGTACCACGTCAGTTTTATTTTGTTGGCTTTCAAGGTTAAGGAAATTCTCTTAAAAACAAAAACCAATCCTCTTTTCAAAAGATTTCAACTCATAAAATATAAATTTTATTTTGTTTTTATTTCAGTTGTTGTAGAAGAACACTTTTAATCATTCATCATGATGCAAGACCTAAATATGACAGAAAAGAATTGTGGAGATTCAAAAAAATCCGAAAACCCATCACCACCAGATAAAAATGACGAGCATCCTACCTCGTAGGTTGAATATTTCTTATATAACAAAAATTAAAAAAAAAAATATCATAAAATAATAAAATTTCTCTTTCTTTTTTGTTTAAAGGTATATGGAAACTATTGTTCACCTGTTTAAGGGTAACATTGGCCCAGGGCTTTTTGCAATGGGTGACGCTTTCAAAAATGGCGGTCTCATTATTTCGCCTGTTCTCACCATTGTGATAGCGTTGATCTCAGTTCACTGCCAGCACATTCTCTTAAATTGCTCAAAAAGAGTAAAAATTCTAAGTCAATCCGAACAATGTCCTGATTATGCGGAAACAGTTGGTCAATGTTTTGAAATAGGACCACCGAAGCTAAGAAGTTGGGCAACACATATGCGGACAGTGGTTAATATATTCATTTGCGTAACTCAGCTGGGATTTTGTTGCATTTACTTTGTTTTTATAAGCACAAATCTTGAACAGGTAAATTATTTCAGAAGTCGAATCTACTTTCAAAAATATGAAGCTTAAAGGAAGAGCTCCTGTTTTGATTTTCTTCAGCGTGAGCAATTCTTTCTTGTTAAAAAATGGACGTGTTCATTTCAGAAATCTAAAAATTTAAATTGTCAGCATCTTTCAATGATATCAAAATCCTACGAAATTTATTTGATTTTCAAATCAGTACGAAATTTCAGAAATTAATTATATTCGGAACGAAAATCAGAACAGGAGTGCATTAAATAAGAACATAATAACGATGTATTAAACATAAATTAACTACTTTATCTATTTTCAGATCTTAATGCATCATGGATATCATTGGAACGTGCACCTTATTATGCTGATTGCATTTATACCAATTTTGTTGACTTCCTTAATTACAAATTTAAAATACCTAACTCCAGTATCACTGTTAGCAAATCTAAGTATGGTAAGTGGATTGGTCTTGACGATGTATTTCGCATTTAAAGGAGGTCTTCCGGCACCCAGTGAACGTCAATACATTACGAATGGTCCTCAACTAGCGTTGTTCTTCGGCACAGCTATATTTGCCTTCGAAGGTATTGCTCTAGTATTGCCACTTAAAAACGCCATGAAGAGACCTACAAATTTTGATCGGCGATTGGGTGTGCTAAATGTTGGAATGACATTCGTAGCATTTGCATTCATATTTGCCGGATTCTTTGGATACTTAAAATGGGGTGACAGTGTCGGAGGAAGTTTGACTCTTAATTTGGGAAGTAGTTGGTAAGAAGCTGAGCTATTAAACAATTATTAAAAATTGTGACCAAGTATATTTTTTTCCTCAAACAGGTTGGCACAAGTAGTCCAGTTGATTGTATCATTGGGAGTTCTTCTCGGATATCCGTTGCAGTTTTTCGTTGCCATTCAAATTATGTTCCCAGCTGTTCAGCAGATGTTCAAACTTAATCAGAATTCAATAACTGGTGAGCTTGTGTTTAGAACAGCTATGGTCGTAATTACATGTAAGTTTTCTTATCTTCTCAAATTTTGACAAAGAAAAAAGAAATAATATTTATAAATTTTTGTTTTTTCAGTGGCCATTGCTGAATTAGTACCAAAGTTGAGTCTATTCATATCGTTGATTGGAGCACTTTGTTCAACAGCATTAGCATTAGTCTTCCCACCTTTAATTGAATTAATTGTCCGAACAGACAATTCCAAAGGACCAGGTGCGAAGGTTTTTGCGAAAAATATCTTAATTCTCATATTGGCACTGCTGGGATTCTCAACTGGAACCTATGAGAGTATATCGGCTATTATAAAAGAGTTTGAATTATAGTTTTTAGTATACACCAACACTATTTGAATCATAAGTTTACAGCATAACATCTTAATTTTTTTTAGATATTAAATAATAAAAACAAAAACAAAGATTATTTGTACCTTACAATTTATATACTTGATAAGTGCCTTTTTAAAAATAAAATAAAACAAGAGTGGTATTTTATATTGTAATATTATATATAGTTATTACTTTTAGATTTTAAGAAGTGAAACAAAAACCAATGTTTATTATGTTGATTTAAATCATAAGAAATTAATTTTATAAGAAAAAATAAAAATTGCTTACATTTAAATTTTTTTTCTTTTTTTATGGACTTTTGTTTAAACATTAAAAGGTAAAAATTTATAAAACTTAACATCTTTACCTCACACTTTACACATTTCATCGGGGGCACCAATTTAACTTTCTAGTTAAATAAGAGAGATATCTTCACATGTTAACTTCTAACCAAAAAAAATGTACATAATGTTACATTATTGGAAATTAGAAATAGAAAGATTGTATTATATGTATGTATAATGTATCTGATTATAACAAACAGTATACCGTTGTAAAGCAGCAAATGTTATCTTTCCCAAAATATTTTTTATATGTAAATTAAAAAGACCACTTAAGATATATAAGCCAGTGTTTGAAAAATAGAATTTCCGAATATCTCGAAAACAGTTTTAAAAAAAAACGAATTTCATTTTAGTTTTCAGCGACCCCAAATTAGTAAAAAAAAAAGTTGTTATTTTTCAAGTAGCATCGGTGACCCAAAATTTCTTAAACTAGTGTTATTTGTGTTGCCGTATTCAAAATATTGATTTTTAAAACGAAAACATTTATTTTTAATTCCAAAGTCTCTTTCATAATTATTTTGGTAGCAAATTTAAAAATCTAAAATACGCGTTCTACGACCGTTAGTAATGGTTTTGTGACAATATTTTTAGTCAAATAATTTTAAACACGAAACACTCATAGAAAAAAATTATAAAAATTGTCTTATGTTAATCTATGTAAAAAAAAAGTCATGAGTAATTTAGGAAAAATATTCCAATTATAGCATTTCTTAAAAATTAAGAAAATGGAATTCGATAACAAATCGTTTGACTGTTTTGGAATAAATATTTTTGTTTGTACATGTGTTTACCTGTTCATTAGGGACAAATTTGTTTTTTTTTTTTAATTCGTCTAAAAATTTTGAAAAATGTATAACCGTTCGTTATTTGTTTATAGTAATTTTCTTTGGTTATAGTTTTTTTTTTAAATTTTTGTTTCTTCTTATTTTGAATTAAAAATTTGAAATAACAATTTTGTGGTAAGACAATTTTGTTGTTTGTAAAACTTTTTTGGGACAGCATTCTTTAAATATTGTCTATACATTTCAAAAAGTATGCAATCGTTTATATAATTTTATAATGATTTTCCATAATGTACACTTTTAATTTTTCATTCTTTTTTCAAACAAAAAATTTAGCAAAATTAATAAATTTTGTTAATTTAATGTTTGAAGTCGGAAAAAAAATTGAAAAAATGTTTTTTTGCTTGAGATATACCGTGTTGGCCACGGAAATACCACACTTTGTACCTACCTCTTATTAAATTTAAACAAAAGGAACCGTTCAAGTTTCAATTTTAACTAACTCTGTTTTAACTCTACCATTGAGTTAAAACAGAGTTAGTTAAACCTGCAAATAAAATGTTGCATAACTAATTCCACAAGCTATATTTTACTCGTGAATGACAAGAAAGACGGTCTAATTGTTTCTTATATTCAAATTTAATAAAGATAAAAAAATTACAAATAGGTGTGCTATTTCTATGGCCACCACTGTACCACTGTACATACATATATGTTGGCAAGGTTTGAAAAAATAAATACATAAAAAAATTACTTTTGCACTATCAGAAAATAAATACTTAAAATGTAAGCCCAATTTTGTGATTTGGAATAAAATTTTTTCAAAACAATTTGGAGATTTTTTTGACGTCATTTTAGAGAAAGTACAAAATAACGAATCTGATCTTTTTGTTGCTTTAAAAAAGGATGAAAATTATAAAATTGAGGCTTTCAACATATTTTCGGTAACGAATGAACGGATTTAGATTTCCTAGTAGTTCAAAAAATTAACTCTACTGTTCCTATAAACATTATTTAATCAAATCGTTAATATAAAAACAAAAAATAGTAGATAGAAAAATTTGAGAAAAAAGTGACATTTAAAAAATAAATTTTAATATATACGTACATACATTTTATTTTACTTTTTTACAAATAAAATTGCCGGGCCCTAACCAAAAACAACTTCCAATTTTAATAAATAGAAATTCTAATCTTGTTAGATATATTATGTACTGTACATATTATGTATGTAGCTCACAATGGATTATTTTCGGTTAATCTATCTAGGTAAGATGAATATTGCGCCTTAGCGAGTGCCTTAGTGTTAACTGAACGCTAATTTTTGTGGACTAAAGGCCGATAAAATCTATTTTGAATCAATAATTTAGCAAGTCAAATTAAATAATGCTAATGTTCGGTGGCACCAATATTTAACATGCTTTTAAAATTTTTAAATGACGTATTTTGTTTAGCCTGTAAAATTTTTAAAACCGTTTGGTGCAACCGACCATAAGTCTTCTACTTGGCTGATTTATTTCAGTAGTATATACATAGGCTTTGTATTGTAATAAAACCCTTCATAAGAATGTTGAGAAAGTTTTAAAAATGTTTTTACAACTTTTTAACAGCTACATATTGCGTTCTTTTTAAACTTTAAAAATCGCTGTAAAACAGCTTCCTTTATAGGCTTTAATTTGACTTTAATATCATTTCCAATCAAGTATTACAAATTCAACACAAAAAACTCCATTATTCTATGTCTGCAGTATAAAATAAATCATCGTCTGAACCATGATTCAAACAAAATAAAAAATCATTGCATACTTTTTGCATATAAATACACTTATTTTTTGTTGTGAATTTAATTAAATTACCTGCTTCTTATCTTATTTTATTAATTTTTTTTATTTAAATCAGATTGTTCGGTTAACACAAAATATGTTAGTTTTTATATCTTTCATAATTTCTAGTTTATTAAGGTAAAATAATTACATTATTTATTAATTTGTGCTCACTTAGCTATTGTTATTTAATGCGAGCATATAATTTGTGTTACCTCTATTATCGGACATTATATCAAACCGTTACAGTTTGAAGTGATCATGATTAGTGATCGGATCGCATAAAAAGTACGTTGTACTTTGTGTTAGCCTTTTTGGTTTTATTCAAGTTCATACATCCATTGAAGTAATATACGTGTATAGATTAAAATTAAAATGATTAAAAGCATTAACAACGAAACAGGTTTAAATTAAATTTGTATAAAATTTTTCATTGGTGTCGAGAAAAGTATCACTCCAAGAATCGCAGCGGACGGTTGTGTTCTAATTTGTCTCTTTATTCGTGTACATAAATAATTAATATAACAATCGACATTAAAGGTACGATCTAGTTTGTATATGAGGCAAAAAATTCGTTTTTATAATTAACTATATGTTATCTTATTATAGATTCAATAAAAAAAAGCAAGTACAATGTACCTACATACAATATATTGAATTGTGGATTAATAATAATTTATTGATTTATGTTATTTAATTATTTATGTTCAGACTTTAATAAGAATACAATTGGTTCAAATTTGTTAAACTTTGGCAGAGAAAAGTAAAAAGGTTTGAACAAAAAACTGGTTAACCTTAACATTTATTTTGTTATATATATTCCGGAAAATAGTGAAGTGATTAACGTTGTATCTTTTTTGTAAGTGTGCTGATACAAAAAAAATGCAATTTTGATGCAGTGTATGTATTTAAAAAAAATAATCAGTGGCTTGTCTGCGTTTATAAAAGTTAAACAATCAATTTTAAATATTTAATTGTTTTTTTTAGAACAAATTCGTCCTTTGAAATAGAGTTTTTACCTGCGTAAAACGAAAGAAAATAATTTGGTGGAAATAAATAGATATAGTATGTAGATATTATTTCCGTGTATATTAGGTTTATAAAAAGACTTTTTCGTGATTGTTCCGGTATGTTATTTTTGATCTAAGTGATTTGGGTTTGAGGGTTACCTCTTCCACATTTTCTGTTATTTTTTTTAATCAAAATTCCACTTTAGTTTATATTTTTTTTTTGCAAATCAGTTATTAAAATAATTCCGTAAGATATTTTAAGTCATAAGTCGTCCAAAAAATAAGGAAAAGGTTTTATTTTCGATTTTTTTTAATGTTTTTTTTTATATGGGCGAATTGGGATGGAAAGATTCATTTATCTAGTTTTCAAGCTTTGTTCTAAATACACTTACAAAAATTAGTAATTAGCCAAAAAATTGAAGAGTTCATTAATGACTAATTGATTGAATAAATGTATTCGTAAGACAACTTGTTTATTCAGCTTTCATTTTAGAATTTTTGTTGTCTTACATTTTGGTTAATAGTAATTATTGCACTTCCATGACAAAACACCCTTTTGCCTTTTACCAAAATAATTGAATCCGGGGGCGTTTCGTTTAAAGTTCAAAATGAAGCAAACTTATTTTGTTTTATGAAAGTTGATTTTTTGATATTTTCAAGAAAACAATAATTCCAACTTCTTCTGACACTTGCCAGACACCTGTAAAAATAATTGGTTCCATTCTCCCTCAAGGTTTATTTTTATATTATGTTCTTCGGACTTCTATTTAACAATATTACCAATTCAGGCTCTATTTGCCTAAAATCTATCAAAATCATTGTGCTTTGATAGTTGTAGCTGTCTGAATGATGAGAGGCCCCACTGAGTGTTAAACAAACTTAAAAAAAAAAAAACAAATTTTACCAATAATTAAATGGGACGTGTTCAGCGAAAATGTTCGAGTGAAAGGTCGGTGGACTTAACAAGAAGTGGCAAACGTAGGCAACCGATTGCAATGATTAGTTTTTGGCTCGAAAGTCAAGAGGCCAACTCCATTTAAGTCCTGCAGCTTTATTTTTTTTTCTGCAGAAAAGGGGTTTATATAAGTATAAGGCAAGAGTATGATAACCGGGGCGCCGAGAATTGATAACGGATTTTTGTAGAACACGGCAATACAAGCATTTTTTACTATGGGAGGGGGGGTCTATCTCCCCTCGTTTAGGCGGTAGGGGAAATTTAAAAAATATGTACGTTAAATGGAAAAATTAATTAAAAAATAACGGTAATACTTAAAATTAAGTTTTATACGTTATTTTAAAGCCAACATTATGTTCTATTAGCCAGTTTTTAAATCAAGTCAAAACTATTCATAGTTTTTGAAAAATTTAATTTTAAACTCAAAATTTGAGTAAAAAAAAGTTTAAAAAAAATTTTAATTTCAATATTTCAAAACCATAAGTTTATAATAAAATTTTTTTTTAATAATTTATTGCTCTTATTAATTTTTAATCAAAAACTGAAAACTAGATGATTTTATGCCTTTTAGTTTTTGAGAAAATTGAAAATAACCACAACTACTATTTTAATTTATTTAAAATAGTTTTTTTTTTCCTTGAGTGGTCTTATTATAATAGTAATAATGGTAGGTGCGAGTTTGGGTATTATGTAACAGTGGGGTGTGTGTGAGTTTGGGTGTATGCAACAGAGGGTTGTGTATATAAGATTTGGGGTGGGTGCAAGGTAGGGTGCATGCAAAGTTTCTCTTGCATTTAAATAAGCTGGATTTAGGCAAAATTAATTTATGCTAGGTATATCTTAATCCATATTCGATTATTACTATCAAAATAAGACTACGCAAATACTCATGCAAGGAGAAAATAATTTAATTAAAATATTTTTTTTTGGTTATTTTCAATTTTCTCAAGACATAAAATCATCTAGTTTTCAGTTTTTGATCAAAAACAAATTAAAGCAATAAATTCTAAAAAAAAACAACGGTAGGCAATGTTAAAGTTTTGAACAATTACACTTTAAACCTTATTTTTAACTTTTTTTTGCCCAAAATTTGGGTTTAAAACAATTTTTTTCAAAAACTATGCATAGTTTTGTCTTGATTCAAAAACTAGCTAATAGTTTAATTGTAAGTATAACCGTTATTTTTTAATTATTTGTTTTCCATTTAACGTACATATTTCTTAAATTGCCTAAACGGGTGGAGATAGACACCAATTCCCCCCCCTCCCATAGTAAAAAATGGTTGTATGGCCGTGTTCTACATAAATCCGTTATCATTTCTCGGCGCCCCGGTTATCATACTCTCCCCAAGTATAATGTTATAGAAAAAATACGAGTAAGTAATAGCGATCATCTTAAATTTTCATTTCGCATCATCACCAGGCTTTATCGTAAACGTTACATCGATTGCTTAAATTTGTCTTCTTGAATTCAGACGAAATAAAAAGTTGTGTTTTTGGATACAACATTAACACGAATATTTAGTTATCACCTACACAATTGGCCTCTTACTTGAAGTGATTCACTCAATTTAATTTGCATCATCAGAGATAGGTTTCACAAAAGTTTTGTAAACAAAAAGTTTCTCAAAAAAAAGGAAACCGCAGTATTGGTTCCTTAACCCTTAATAATTTATTCTTCACACTTTTGTGCCAAAAATAACTTTTTGATGTTATATTTAAATTTCATTTTTGGAATATAATGTATTATAAGTATACTGATTTCAACGATTTTTAAAACGCAAGGCAATTAAGCGGAAATGTTTTCTCATTAATAAATTGAATCTCTTTCTTAAGTATCTACATGCATATAAGACGAGTTTCCAAACAGCCAAACTTCAACTTAATCCCGTAATCACGAAGTTTAGCGTGTAATTTCTTCAGAAAGAAGAAATTAATGATATTTCTTGTTATAAATTATAACTCATTAATGAATTCGGTTCTGAAAAATCTTATAAAGTTATTATATGATCAATAAAAACATTGCGTATACGATTTCCCTATGTGGCTTTCATCCAAGAAAAAAGACGTGTTAAAACAAGGTCATTTATTACTGTCAAAATAAAAATGACAGCCGTCAAGAAAAATTCCCAGTCAAACACACCTTACTCGTTTTCAAAAATAAAAAGATTTTGTTCGAAAATTTCGATTTGCAATATTATTGAAATTATGTAAGACTTAATTCATTAAAATGTTGGTAGTAATCCGTCGAACCGTTTATAAAAAAATCGAAAAACGAAAATCCGGTTATATGGCAGGTCTGGTAACGTGGATAATTGGTTTTTTAAAAATATTTTTTTAAGAAACTTAAAAAGACAATCTTCAAAATCGTTAGAGGCATTTTTGAGATAAATACATTTTATCGTAACGGTTATACGACAAATACCGTTATTTTTGGAGCTAAAAAAATAATTATTATATTACGTGTAAAGACAGTATAGATAATAAACATACACCGCACTATTTCGAGTAATAATGTTTGCATTAAAGTTCAAATTACTTCTTAAATGTGTAGACTTTCTAATATCCATTTACGAAACCGTTAATTAGCGCGAAATAATTCATATTTATCTATATGCCTTTTAATAGTAGTACTAAATAATCTTATCAATTCTAACTATTTGAAAAATTTTATTTTGGAATTAGGTAGGTATTCAGACTGTAAAGATAACATAATTTACCTTGACAAGAAGTTATTATGCACATCTTGCTGAGGTTTTAAATTATTTAAACATTTTATGAACATAATTAGGTACTTCAATAAAAAGTTTAATGTGCCTAGACACATGCGTATTGTTTTTTGGGAAAGGTTTGGTTATAAAAAATTTCTTACACATTGCTTCAATTTTCCAATTGGAATAAAAAAGAAACAACAAATTTTGCACATTCGTGATGAAAACTTAAAAATAAAAATGTACGATAGGATAGCACGCACTTGCTTCTTTGTCCGCATATCACATCGGTTTTAAGTCTTATAGTAAAACATTAATTCGGCATAAAATAAAGAAATTATTGATAGTTGTGACAGTTTTTTTTAACATTTTTTTGACAGAACTTTGTTTTGACAATTTTGTGTAAATAATTTTTTTGTAAATATAGAGAACTAAATTTTTAAATATTTAATTACTTATTTATTTTAAGACGCAAAGAAATAACTAGCAAAGTTTTCTAAACTTCTAAACAAATTTGTAGTCAATGATCATCTTTATAACAAATAAGAACTTAGCGTACCTACTGTTTACAAAAAAACTTCGCTCTTTATTTAACATTCGTGTTTTATTTTGATTAAAATAACACTAACTGAGAAAACAAATTACTATCCTCCTCAATTTACGTGAATATTTCATTCAACAAATAAGTAAGTACTTCTTAAATCGTTTGTCATTTGGGTTCAAAGCTGTACCAGTGGCATGGCTAGATGGGGGCAAGAAGTCAGGGGATGAAATGAAAAAAAATATAAAATGTGATTGAACCGAAAACTTAAAAAAACAAAAAAACTATTCAAATTTTTAGTGTTTAGTAAAAAGAGTTAAGTCGCATAATTGCAATTTTGGGTTTTTTTTAGCTCTCTTGGGTCTATACATTGTATATTGGTATCATATTATCATGTCATCATAAATTTAAAACAACACAAAAATAAGAGGGTAAAAAGATATAATCTTCGATTTATACGTTGTTTGCACGTATAACTCAACTTCAAACTTGATTTAGTGGAAATACATTTTTTTTAACTAAACCCCTTTCAAGCAAACACTTGATGTACGGAGCAGTTGTTTTTTAATACAAGTCTATCACATTACAAGCTGAACGAAAACATTGCACGAATTTTTAATTCGTTGTGTTCCAAGCATTAATGAGCTTGTTAAAAAAAATAATATCCGAATTACGTTTAAATGTAACAACAACTATGCCTATTAAATCTTAGCTTCACGCAAAGATTTCTGGACTTTACTTCAGTCTGGATAGAGATCGGGCAACAGCGATATTTTTATACTTGTTATCGAAGCTCCATTTTTTTCTAAAAGACGTCATTAAGAGCAGTCATCGCTTATTATTTGGGCTTTTTAAATGTTGTTTATTTATGTGTTTCATTGCATTCGTAACGTGGCATTTATCATTCAAAACGATATAAATATAAAGCTACCTACATATATTATTTAAAAAAAATCAGAATGGTAACATTAATATTTTGGGTGATGAATTGTGGAAAGCGTGCGCCAAAATATTTTATATGCCTTAAACATTTAATGTTCTAGCAGCGTCACTGACTGTAACAATATTTATTTTTTTTTAATTCTTAATAAAATTTTAGTGTAAACATTTCGTTTTGATTGCTTTTAGCATTTTTTTGCTCGCGACAGATAATTAGAACAAAAAATACGAACTATGCAATATACCTATAGGGAAAGATAGACATTTTAGTGGAAAAAAAATTTAATATCTTAAAAACCTTTTAGGGAAAAAATTCGTCTAATTGGATAATGCTAATTCATTTATATCTACGAATTTTTAGGTTTTAAGAAAATAATTGTTTAAGTTGTAGGCAATTATCACAATTCATACTCTTCACGTTCCGAATACGTATTGCAGTTCACCTATCAGATCTGCACCGTTGCCAAACCAAGTTTTTCACTTTCTAAGTTCGATTAAAAACTAAGTCCAGATAGATAACTTCAACAAAATAATAAAAAAACACTTAAAGCACAACTTTCCTTTTTTTTCTGGATGAGGAGTACTTCTTTTTTGGATGAGTTCCAATTTTTTTTTAATTTTTGGGAAATGTATGTATAATTAAGTTCTCTTAATAAATTCAGCTCTTAGGAGTTTTTTGCGATTAGAAGTTTAATTTTAGGCTTGTAAAAAATTCAAATTGTAGACAATTGTTATCTCAAAAACCCACTAGCAATTTAAGCTGCATTCATGCCGATGTTTTATTTTGGTGAGAGACAAATTTCAAATTCCGAGTTTAGATTTGAACTCAAGGCAAAAAAAAATTAGTTGACTTGAAAATCTTAGAATTAAATGAAATTTCATGACACCGTGTATATGTATACGACGTTAAGTAATATCGAAAAACGATAATTTCTCAAATGAATATCTGAAATAAAAGATGTGGACTGATTTAGGAATCCGAAGATGTAACGAACAAATATACAATAAACAATATGTTATGCAAGGAATTTTTTTAAAGAAAATATACAGAGCTATATATGTACATATGCTTATATCATGTATGCACTGATAACTTGACAATCTTACTTTGGAGTATCAAAATAATTATAATTATTTCATATATATGTAGGTATACATATAGGTAGGTATAATCTTATTGGGAGCAATAATCTATTGCTAAACACTTGTTCTAGATGATAGTATCTTTTTCTAACAAAAAAATTAAAACAATTAAAACTTTATTTAATCTCCATGATTTAATCGCCATCATTCATTTTCATCAATTCATGACTAGAACATTGACCATGATAAATTAGTTGGTCAGGTTTAAGGT
This sequence comes from Syrphus vitripennis, assembly GCA_958431115.1. Lineage (NCBI taxonomy): Eukaryota > Metazoa > Arthropoda > Insecta > Diptera > Syrphidae > Syrphus > Syrphus vitripennis. Next base: position 72,182,161 of record OY288110.1, read on the forward strand.
TTGACGTGTGGAATAGTGTTATCTAAAAAAATGTCTTCACCAAAATTGTCAACAAAAAATACATTGTTCGTGAAAAAATAATTGAATGGTCGATAATCACGATGAAGGAATTTTTTCAAAGGTTATTAATATCACTTCAAATTATTTTCTATGCATAAAAAAAAAAACAAATTAGCAAACACTTCAAGAAACGCAATTTAACCTTCAAACTATCTTTGATTGGCTATAACTTAAAGATGTTCTAATCTACAGAGCTGCCTAATATCCTATTTTGTAGTAGACAATTGTAACTTCTACAAATTTTTCCTTGCATAATTTGCGAGAAAAATTTGTCTTCATCATATAGATTTAACATCTATTAGTATACGCAAATATTTTTTATTTTGGATGCATACCTTCTTGAAAACCAATCATAATTTTAATTGAATATACAAATTATTGGACTTTTATGCCTATATAAAACATAATAACATAAATAAAACCTAATTATGTACTTTGATTTCTGCAAGCAAAATTATAAAAAACATCATATTCAACGTCCTCGATAGTATAGTGGTCAGTATCCCCGCCTGTCACGCGGGAGACCGGGGTTCAATTCCCCGTCGGGGAGATATAGTGGAAAAATCTTTTTATACTTTTATTCTTTGGTCAGAGTGTTTTGTAAAGTGAAATTTTTCCGTGAATTTGTACAAATTCTATATTAAAACGATATTCGGTGAATATTTCAAGTTACCAAAAAGGCTTTTATTATTAAAGCAAAAAATGATATCGTTTGTGCTTTACCTAGACTTTTCTCCGAGTGTATCAATAACAATTCTTTGCTGAGTAAAATTTTGACTCCTTTCAAGAAGCAATTGGTGCTAAATAATCACCCTGTCGGAAGTGGCAGCCACTTGACAAATGTAATCTTTTCCAGTTAACAAAACAAAAGTAAAGGTCCAAAAAATATAAAGAATGTTTTTTTTTTTTTAAATTGGGAACACTATTTTAACTGGTGGCCATTTAAACATTTTTTAAGTGATTTGTGTTTAATTTTGGTTTGGCATTTCAACATGAATAGACTGACGCTTGAACAACGCCCAAATTGTGCTACTTTATATCGATTCCTATTTTCATAAAAAAAACTTTGTTAAGCGATTGAATTCAATTTTAAACAAAACTACCGTATTTGGAATGAAGATAATCTTCAAGTGTATATGTGGAGACATCCAGAAAAACTGACAGTTTGGGGTGCTTTATGGGCTGGTGGAATCACTATGCTGGCCAGAACGTTGCAAACAATGGTGACCACTATTATAGATCAATGATTACTGACTTTTTGTTCTTCAATTGAACAACCATGATGTGCAGGAGCAGACGTTTCGGTCCCGTAATCGAGCGATTTAACGCCGCGCCGCTAGACTACTTTCTGTGGCGATTTGTCTACATCGATAAGCCTAAATCGATTGACCACTTGGAGGGCATCATTCACCGAATTATTCCTGATATACGGCCATAAATATTGAAAAAAGTGTTTGAATATTGGACCATTTCGGGCCAGAAATTAGATTTAAATTATAATTAAAGATTTCAATCAATTTTGAAAATTAACCTTTGTTTTATTCCATTTCAAAGTTCTATATCTCTAAAAAAAAAACACCCTATATAAGCAAAAAAGCTAGAAAATGAATGGTATTTTTCACTCCGGAACACTCTTCAGAACACAAAAACTATAATGTTTTCAGCGCTACGGAAACCTTCAGTGAGCTTGCAATAATTATTATTCTCTAACTATGTTATTAGTGAAACCTGATTTGAAAGAAATTACAAGTTATAAAAATATATCAGCACATTTTAAGGTTTTTAATGATTACGATACGAGTATGTAGTGTTGGAATTTAAAAATTGGTGGGAGTTTGAAAATAAAACAAGTAAACCGTTTAAACGGTCATTAAATAGGAATTAAATAGGAATTATAGGAATTAAACTAGCTTGGAAGTGGGCAATAGACATTTTTTATCAGTTTGTTAAGTTTAAGTTTGTCAGAGTCATTAAGATAGAGGTACTAGGTAGGTATGTTTTTAATTAATAAGACTTCAACACCGAACCCTACTTTACACAAAGCTTATAACGTATAAATATATAGACCAGCTGAGCTGAATAAATTGTGTTAAAAATAACAGTACACGTTCTGAATAAAAGAACAACGGCTTATGTTTATAAAATTAGTTTGGAAGAAAAAATAATCTAAGTTTAAAGTGTAGCGCGTGTATAACTCGCATGACTTTTCCAAAACTAAATAGTCTACCTAAATGAACTAAATTAAAAAAAAAAATAAATTTTAAATATAATTATAGCAATAAAATAAAATGAGTATGACTATGGAAGAAAAAATCGATCCCAAGCTTGATGGGACGAAAATGAAAAAGATGGAAAAACAAAAGGACGCTGAAGCCTCAGAGGTTGAACTCCGAGAACATACGACATCGTAAGTTGCTTAAAAATTACTGTAATTACAAATACAAACAATATTTGACGTCATCATTTTTCACATATTTGTAGGTACTTTGAAACGGCATCTCATCTCTTTAAGGGCAGCGTTGGCGCTGGTCTTTTTGCAATGGGTGATGCATTCAAAAATGGCGGTCTAATTGGAGCATCGATTCTTTTACCAATTATTGCTGTAATATGCGTGCACTGTGAGCATATGCTTATCAGAGCCTCCAAGCGAGCTGTTGTCGCCACAAAAGGTGCAACATTTTTCGATTATCCCGAAACCGTTGAGAAGAGCTTTGAACTCGGTCCAAAAAGCTTCCGCTGTGCATCGAAATTTATGCGCCTTATCGTAGAGATGTTTCTCTGTATCACCCAATTCGGGTTCTGTTCTATTTACTTTGTGTTCATTGCCGAGAATCTTCTGCAGGTCTTCCAGCAAAATGGAATCGATGTGGATTTTAATATTTCGATGACAATAGCCCTGGCGGCTGTTCTTATACCCTCACTCATAACCAATCTCAAGTACTTGGCTCCTATATCGATGTTGGCAAGTGTTTCATTGATTATCGGAATTTCATCGACTCTTGTATTTGCCATGATCGATGGACTTCCAACGCCAACTGAACGTAACTTGATAACAGATGGCCCGAAATTGTCACTCTTTTTCGGAACTGCGATATTTTCATTCGAGGGCGTGGCACTTATTCTACCTCTCCGCAATGCCATGAAAAGACCGGACGGCTTTAATAGTCGATTTGGAGTGTTGAATGTTACGTTGGTGCTTATAACAGCGCTTTTTGTTTTTACCGGATTTATGGGTTACTTGAAGTGGGGTGAAGATGTTGAAGCTAGTTTGACTCTTAATTTGGATGTAACTGATTGGTAAGTGCGAATTTATTTAGGAATATACTTTTGAATGTTTATAATGGTTACTTTTAGGAAAGCACAAGCAGTTAAGATTATTGCAGCTCTTGGAGTATTTTTTGGATATCCATTGCAATTTTACATATTGATACAGATACTGTGGCCTGGAGTTAGGGATTCCATGAATTGTAATCAACGACCATTGATGGGAGAGCTCTTCTTTAGAACCTTTATGATTTTATTGACATGTAAGTAGAGATTTGTATTTTGATATAGAGAGTGATTTGCATACGGGGTGACAAACGGATAATATGTGTAGCTTGAACAAAGACAAGAAAAAAAATCGTATCGGAAGGGGTTCTATTTCCCCCATTTAGACTAAAGATACAGTTTTCTAAAAAAAAAATTAATTGAAGCTGAAAACAAAAATTATTAAAAAAACAGAAGCAACACTTATATACAATATGTTTGTTTTTAAAGCAAAAACTCTATTTCCTAATTAACTTTCTGAATTACATATGTTAATTGTTTTATTAATTTTTATTCCATTGATAAATACTATCACCTACTCCAGTCCAGTTTTTTATTAAAACTTTCTATCAGATATTCGCTCATACTTTTTGATTAGAGGATTGAATATTGAATTCATAAGTAGTACTTTACAACGTAAAATGTCCAAGAAAAACAGCTTCAAACTAATTATCAAGTACTCGTATTAAAACTTAACTCAAAAAATAACAAAATAATTTTTCAAACGGTAGCATCTCAAAGTAGTTCTACAGCAATTGAGCTGTTCTATTTCAAGTTCAGATTCGAGTGCAGCATGGTAGAAAAAAGAATCAATCAAAGGAAAATATCGTTAAAACCTTGTTATTATTCTGGTTTCTGTTATAAAAAAAAAAAGTTTTTATTGGCCAGTCAATTTAATTTTAACAAAAATGGTAGTTTTAATTTTTATCTATTTTAAGGTATATTAAATTAAATAAAGGCTTTTAATAATATGCATTATTTCGGGTTTGGCTTACGTCATTTCTTATAAATTTTGATTTGAGCGCGGAGATCCAAGCCATTTTTGAAAATGCATTTTTGAAATTAGGTCATCTGGTAGAAATTAGGTTAACTACAAGTGATCATGATAAATAAATGGAGCTTTACAAAATATTATATTTTTCAAAAATTAGTGACATTTTAAATTATTTTTTTTTTCGTCAAACCAATTTAAGAAATTTTGTATTTAGGAATCAAAAATGTAGTGAAGAGTTCGTATACATATAATTGAAGGTTAAAATTAATAAAAAATTGAAAAATGAGAAATTGTACTAAATTTCAAGGCCTGATTTTTTAAAAAATTTATATATGAAAACTTAAAAATCGATTCCGACTACACCTCATTAGCTTTGAAATATTGTAAATATTTAAAAGACAATATTTTGGGTAAGAAAGCAGTCTAAAGTGGTTGTTAAAAATTATAGCTTGTAAAATTCTACATTAAAAAGTTTGGGACAAATTTTTTCGTTACAATCGTATGTATAAGACGGATGACAGTTTTTTTTTATAAGAAAGAACAAAAAGTGTCGTTAGTTCCTATGGAGAAAAAAATTATGTGAACGACCTATGGAGAGGACCATTTCTAACAAGTCAATGGTTAGAACTATAGATTTTAAGAAAAACTCTTTGTCTTTAATTGGGCTTATCATAGGATAGGTATAACTAAAAAAAAGTTCTACATTAAACATGCCTAATTTTTGTTGTAAAAAAATATATTATTTATCTTTACAGTTGCTGTTGCTTTGATTGTTCCTGAACTAGGACTATTCATATCCCTGATTGGAGCTCTTTGCTCCACATCATTATCATTATTAATACCTGTTATGGTCGATTTTATTGTTCGATACCAAGAACAAAAATCCCTCGGTGCATATCTATACATTAAAAATATATTAATCTTAATTGTTGCTGCTTTGGGAATCGGAACTGGAACTTATCAAAGTGTTACACAAATTATAAACAAATTCAAATTGTGATATGTACATAATATAAAATTATATATGAGAGGATATTGCATGTTGTGATTATATGCTGAATTTTACCCACTGTTACTTTTGTATGTATAAAATTAAGGAAACAAAAAAATTATTGTTAATATTTTTGTATTTTATTGTAAGATATTAGAGAGTTGTTGTTATTTTGTAAATATGTATTATTATATTATTATGTTCGTTAAAATTGATGAAAATCATTATTTTGTACATTAAAATACCTACCTACTAAACTATATATAAATTAAACTTAATACATTAAGATTTGTGACACAATGCTCTTCGTCTTTTTATTCTTTGATAATTGTATATATAGTAGTAATTTAAGATATCTCTGGTTTGTATGATAATATTCAAATAATAATTGGTTAAAAAAAATTATTTTTTTTTGTAATTACCCATGAGTGTGATATCTAACCCTAAACAGCTTGTTGTCTGTCACTACCCCATATTAGCATTCATAATTTATAGGCTGATATTTGTTCAGACGGGACTTTTGCTTGAAAGCCTCGACTCAAAATATCCTCCCTCATTAGCTCATAAAAAAGAAACTTGTATGCCCTAATGAAGGAACATTTTTTTACGATACGAGGCTTTTGAAGTAGCAATTTTAATATACAATCGGTTTGTTTAAAATTACTGAGTAGCGTTTAAAATTTTCAAACTTTAACCCGGATAACCCTAATTTGATTAAAGTTTGTTGAGTCCACAAAAATTTTATTCGTCCTAGCGACCTTACTTGAACTTATCAATTTGTTGATGAAGGGCTTTTTAATACGTTTCGTTGAATTCTACAACCTTATGACCGATTGCACTAAACTCTTTTAAAAATGTATCATTCAATCCAAGGAATGCAAATGCCAAATTATTCAGACGTGTAATCCAGATTAAAAATTAAATCCAAAAACATATTCAAAAATAATATCAAGTACAGACGCACCCTAACCTAATTATTTAAATTTTTCATTCGTAGTGTACCATACAATGCCCCACAAAAGATGTATCTTGCATTTCTTTTCATATATGGTCGTTTCACTTGGTCGCACGTGAAAATTACTGTGTCAAGTGTCAAATAAAAACAAGCAAGAAGCAACACAAACCATTGTATATGAAATGGAATAGTACTACTATGAAGAGGAACGAACGACGCGACCTCTGATGAGACGGACGGAAGCTTTTTCCGACTTGAAGTGGAGACGAGTGTAGACCTGAGAGTGGGGTAGTCACAAAGAAAAAGAATAATAAATATGAGTGTTGAGGAAATAACAGAAGATAGAGAACGATGTATAAAATTGGAATGGAAATTTATGGGAGTTGGAGGGAGTTAGGAAAAAAGACTTTTTTCTTCATTTCTTTTTTGCAAAGGGGAATTATTTGAATTTTTTTTGTTTGGTAGGTAAGGAATGGGCAATGAAAATTCGTGAAGAAAAAACGATTTTGTTTTGAAATTTTTCAAGCAAAAGGCCCGTATGCACTTCGTGACTTTGCACATAGAAAAATATTTTTAATTTTATTTTTTCTTGAAAATTGAAAAAATTATAAAAGGAACTTCTTAATATCTTATCAATTGTTTTTTAATTTCACGTAGTGGTTTATACTTACGTGATATTTTAAAATTATTGAAAGTCGACATAAAAAATATTGCTATGGAAAATTGAAGTAAATTTAAATTTTTTTTCAGTTAGGTATTTGAAAATTCAAGTAACATTTTCAAATTGAAACGTGAGTTATTTAAAATTCACGTTAATTTTTAGAATTATTAAATTCTATTGAAAATTAAAGTGAAATTTTGAATTTAATTAAGAACTTTAAAAATTCACGTCAAAGTCTTAATTTACTTAAGAAACATGAAAATCACCGTGAAAATTTAAAATTATTAAATTCTTTTGAAAATTCACGTGGTATTTAAAATTTGTTTAGAACTTGAAAATCCAAGAATTCTTAAAATACCCGTAAAATATAAAAACAGTGAGCAATAAAACGACGTGTTTTTGGAAAATTGACGTGAAATTTATAAAATGTTCTAATTCTTTGGAAATACACCTAGACTAGTAAAATTAAGTAAGTTTTTTTGAAAACTACGTGCTTTTTAAAGTTCCGTGTTTTTTTGAAAATTCACTTGAAATTTATAAAATAATGTAATTTCTTGAGAATTAACCTGGAATATTAAAACTACGTGTTTTTTTAAAGTTCGGTGTTTTTTTTTGAAAACTCAGTTAGAAATTTCTCGAAAATTCACAAGAATTTTTAAATTTCTTTGAGAACTACGAAAAATCCACAGCAAAATTAAAAGAAAAAGGTTAAAACTATGAACTATGAATTTTTTTAAATAATTAAAACTTTTGAAATTTCACGTGAAATTTTTGGAATTAAATATGTAGGTACTTAATTTACTAAAAAACGTTTTAAAATTTTAAATTTCATTGAGAACTATCCACGTGAAATTTTTAACTTCATTTGAGTTACAAAAATTCACGTGAAAATTATTTAAACTTTTGAAAATTCAGGTGAAATTTTTCGATTTGCTTAAAATACTAAAATTCACGTGGTATCTCAAATTTACTTAAAAATTTTGAAAATTGACGTGATATTTTAAATTTACTGAAAAATGAATATACAAATACGTTTATTTTTAAAAATATGTATTTGATTTTGTTCAAGAAATTTTTTGTAAAAAAAACTTTTTTTAATTTTACTGATGGAAATTCGCACGGAAACCTTTTTTTAAGCAGTAAAATTAAAAACAAAAAACTGTTGCATAAACTATTTTTAGTGATTTTGTTATCCTTTTAATTTTCAAATAGTCATTTCTTCAGATTTGAGAAATTAAAAGGATATCATGTACCTACCTACAAAAAAGAAAGATATCATAAAAATATCACTGTAACCAAATGACAAAAACCAAATACGATTGTACCTACAATTCTACATTGTATATATAATAGATTCCATATACAATGAATTCTATCACCTGCAAGAAAAAAAATATAAATGTTTCTGTAAAACATGAAATTTGGCAAGGTACATAGTTCACAAAAACCAAATACGTATAGTAAATTCTATTACAAGCAAGAAAAAAAAAGTTTGAATGTATCTGTAAGACATGAAAATTTGCAACATAGCTCTCATAATATCTCAAATCTCACAAAATCAAATAAAATAGCTATACGAAATTATTTGAAAATTGAAAATAATGTAGCTATATCTATACTTCTACATATAGCAAAAATCGTCCTATGCAAAAAAAACCGTTGAATAAATCCACGCCAATAGAATTCTTTTCATTTTCTCATTTTCCCCTTGTTGCCATGACACCCATCAGCTGACTCACCTATCTCCCTTACCCTGCCTAATTGTTGTCAGCAATTGTCAGAATGAACATAATTAATTCTCTCACTCTATTACTTATTTTATATTCTTTCTGCCTACCTTCATTCCGAACTCTCCAATCTGCTTTTTAGGCAACACCAGCGCCACCAAAAGAGAGAGAAAGGTAACTTAAAATCGTGTTCCATAGTAGTACTATTAGGTTATATATACAATGCATTAAATCAAGGAATGCAACCCCCATATTATCAGACGTGTAATCCAAATTTAAAATTAAATCCAGGCATGTATTTAAAGAAAAATATATTCAAAAATATTATCAAGTACAGGCGCACCCTAACCTAATTCTTCAAAATTTTCATTCGTACTGTCTACTGTACCCAGCGATGCCAACCTAGGCTTTTTTATGCCTTTTAGGCATTATTTCATTAGCTAAGGCTTTAAGGCTTATTTTTTCTTCAAAAGGCATCTTTTTATATCAGTTATTTTTTTTTTAATTCAACATCCTGAATTTTTTTTAACGCAAGGTGAAAAAGAATTTGAAATTTAACCTCGGTCTTAAAGAATTTGTTTCCACCTTCAAATTATGTTAATTTTTGGAAAACTTTTTCTGGTTGTAAAATATTTCCTTTTCTGGAAAAATTAGTTAACCATATCTTTTGCTTGCCGCATTCTTTGGAAACTGTAGAAAGGATTTTTTCATCCAAATAGGCTTAATACCTTAAGTGGAGTTACGCATGCAAAGTCGCTGTTTAAAGAAAAAAAAATGATATGATTTGGAATTTAAACAAACACACATATTGTCATTATTTCAAAAATCAATGTATGATTTTAAGGATGAAGACGATCTGACTTTTGTACCTACTTATGAAACTAAAATTCAAAAATGTTGTTCCTATAAAGAATCCTTTTCTGTGATTTATAAATTTATAACTTAATATTAATATTATTTAATAAAAGTGTTGTTGTTATTTTTTATATTTTTGTTTAACTATTTATCTATTGTCAGTTTTTTTACCAAAAAAATATTTCAGGCATTATTTTATTGAAAAAGGCATCTTTTTTTTCAAAGTAATGCCGGATTTACACGAATGGCATAATGCCATTATTTCTGTCAAATTCTAGCCATTTTTCTTTAAATCGTGTAAACGCTCTAAATACTGGCAATATTTTTGCCATAAAAAAATGGCAGAGAAAAATTGGCAGAAAATATTGCCATTAATATGGCTATGTGTAAACTCTGTGCTGACGCCATTTTCCAAATTTTGCCATTCTAGAAAAAAAATGAACATGCTCATTCTTTTTTGGCAAGTTGCCATTTTAAATGTCAAGCCAAACGTCATTTTTAAAAAAGAGGAAAGTTATGGAAAAATATCAACTTATTCTTATTTTAATGGTTTAACAAGGTAAATAAATCATGGTATCTACAAAAGTAAATAGAAAATATTGCGTTAAACAGGGTAAAATTACAAGAAAAACACATTTTAATATTTTCAACGCAAGTAGCAGATTTTGGCCACATAAAAAATATTAAAATGTGTTTTTTTTTTGTAATTTTAACATATTTAACGCAATATTTTCTATTTAAATTTGAAGATATGATCATCTATTCATCTTATTAAACAATTAAAATAATAAGTTGATATTTGCTTCAGAAATTGCTTAAAAAGATTTATTCGCAGACGCAGTTCGCAGCTCATATGAATCGCACTTAAGGACTCTGCTCAAATTTGACCCAAGATACTTATAATATGTTCCTAACTCAATTAAAAATTGAATTCAATTTAATTTATTTATTTACTTTTTGTACCTCACTTTAATATTATAGATATACTAGATCCCGAGAGAGCAATGGTTTTCGTCCTTGATTCCATTTTTTTCTTGTTTTGAGTTTCTATAATACTATTGTTTTTTTTTCTTGATAATTTAAAAAAAAAATCGGTTATAATGGATCGTTTATGGCAGTCATGTAAACATAAATTTTCTGTCTTTGCCATCAAATGTTGCCAAAATAATGCCAACATTAAAATCTGCCATTTATTGAACTCGTGTAAATGCATGTCATAAATAAAATATTGCTTCCATTATTTTGCCATTTTTTTGGCAGAAATATTGGCATCTTTGCCATTCGTGTAAATCCGGCATAAGTCACTTTTTTGTCAAAAGTTGTTGGCAACGCTGACTGTACCATACAATGCCCCACAAATGATGTATCTTGCATTTCTTTTCATATATGGTCGTTTCACTTGGACGCACGTGAAGATTACTGTGTCAAGTGTCAAATAAAAACAAGCAAGAAGCAACACAAACCAGCCAGTTCTGAATTTCAAATATTTGTGTTTAATAAATATATTTCTTGCAAAACATTAATTCAATATGAAGAAAAGAAAATCAAAGGGACCACTTGCTCCAGCATGTACAGAAAACAAAACCGAGGAAGATATAGAAACTTTAGAAAATCAAACTAACTTGGACGAAAATGAACCCACCAAACAAGAAGGAAGCGGCACTGACGACAATGATGGCGAAGTGGAAGAAGAAGAACCTAGTGACATCGAAATGGAGGACCATCTTTCCAAACCAAAGAAAAAACGAAAAAAAGGAATCATCTACGTGTCGAATATACCCAAACACATGAATGTTACACGCATTCGAGAAATGCTAGGTGGCTACGGGAAAATTGGTCGAGTATTCTTGCAACCAGAAAAAATGCCAAGTTTGTTAACTCAACTCATTAAATTTTGATTAACAATAACTAATTTAAATATATTTACAGCAAGAACTGAGAAACAAAAAAAACGTAAACGTTTATCTCGTCACTTCACAGAAGGTTGGGTAGAGTTTGAAAGCAAACGAACTGCAAAGCAAATTGTTGAATTCCTCAATAACAAGCAAATATCTACGAGAAAGAAATCACAGTTCTATGATTCACTGTGGAGCATGAAGTACCTGCCGCGATTTAAATGGGTTCATCTAACAGAACGTATGAACTATGAGCAAGCTGTGCACAAGCAACGATTGATGACAGAAGTTTCGCAGGCCAGGAAGGAGACTTCGTTCTTCCAGAATAATCTAGATCAAAGTGAATTTATAAAGAAAAAGAATAAGATGAGTAATAAAAAATCTTAATTTATTTAGATATATCAATGTAGTTCTGCCAATATATTATTTTTTTCTTTAATGTATGTTTATTAGAAAAAGACAAGGCGATTTCCTTCCCAGGAGTCGATTTCATCGAAATCACTTCAAATGTTCAGTCAGTTCACGTTTCTTAGGTTTCCAAGGATTGTAATTTGAATTTGAAAAACTTTATGAACATTTTAAAATAAAATTATTTGAAATTTTTTTATTGGACTTGTTTTACACATATTTGGTTTCATTAAGTTCGGCTTTTAGTCGGTTTACTTTCTGTCGCAACTGATTATTGTGAATAGATGAAAATTTTAAAAATAAAAAAAAAACAATAGAAACCGAGTGCTTCGCAATCCAGCAGCGAAAGCAATCATACAGTATCGTTTTTACTATTACTGACTATTATTATCCCCAAAGCAAATTTCGTTGCCATTAGTTCACATTTATCTGCATTTCCCAGTTTTTAAACAAAGAGCGATATCGTTTGTTGGCTTCCAGAAATCAAGCCCCAGACATTTAAAATTCAAAAATCTGCACTGCAGTACTGCATATTTTTTCTGCACATTAACCCAGGAAGGTATTTCGTCCTTCTTCTGTTTTTATTCAAAAATAAAATTATCAGATCCCAGATTAGCATTTACTGACAGCCAAGACATTTTTGTTGTGTCAACCTATACCAGATTTTAATTTGTCTAGCAAAACAAATCTAATGTCGCTGCCAACCAGCACAATTATTATACAGAATCCGCAAAACTAGGTCCGCATTTAGGACACTACACCTGAGTTTTTCAGATTCTGTTTTCTTGCAAACATCTGAATGAATAGCAGCGTTTTATTATCACCAATGAACTTTATTAAAGTTAACACCCGTAATAATAAAACGGTTTAGGTTAAGACTAAAAGCTGTGTTAGTTATGCATCTGACTTTGCCTCATGTTTAATTATTTTGATACATATTTCCTGTGTATTTTTTTACACAATTTTTTTTATATCTTCTAAAAATCATCTACATAATGTTTTCAATGTGAAAACTAATTTTTAGCATTAACCTAGATGCAAACCAAGATCCTAAGTGGTTTTGTTACATATAAAAAATTAACCTAGGTTCCGATAAGAGAACCCGTTTATGTTATTTTCGGTAATAAAAACGCGACTAGTATTTCAACTTTTTAATTTTTTGATATACGATTTTGTAATTCTCAAGCAATGATTTGTATAGTTTTTACTTGCGACTAAGGTTTTGGGAGGCCAAGCTTTACGACCTTAGATTACGATGATAAAGGGGTCTCGCGATTTTGTTGTAAGTCTATCTATCTATCAGTACCTTAGTCTACAGCATAAAGTATTGAAGCTGTTTGCTTTAAAGTCGGAACTTGGGTCAGCGAAGTTGTTAGATGCGCTGTAATTTACTATACAAAATCAAAATTGGCATCTTTAAATTAACATTTTATTGCAATGAATATGGTCTTATTCTTCGATATTCTTTATCTCCTCAAAACCCAAATATTCAGTTGAGCTTCCTCTTTGCGCTATAAGAGCCTGAATACTGACGGAAAGCTTTAAAAACGCGAGACTTAACTGTCCGCTGCATTTGTCCGCTTCGACAACACGATACAAATTTTAAATTAGTTTTTTTGTATGTATGTATTCTGTATGTGCGTATTTTGATAATTAAACGGTCGAATAAAAAATAAATATATTTTGTTTTCAATTTTATGTTAAATAAAAGCAAGTTATTTACATGAGCATTGTTAATTCAATATAATATAATATATATGTATTCATTAATCAGAAGATGTATTTTTATAGAATTGCTTGACTTACATTTTTAATATGACTCCAACATCGGTTAGTTGATAAATAAATATAAAAATTTAAGAAGACACTATTCTGCCACTTTTTTAGTAAGTCTCATGTCCCATTGATGCATGCTATAAAAATGTACCATTTCGAGGAATTAATTTTATCCCAACAAATGTGCATAAACAAAACTCCTTACTAAGTAGTGTCCCAAAATGCAGTTGATTCTGCAATTCAAATGCATTTAACCAAACGTTAGACAAATTTAATGTTGAGGAGTCGTTCATTTGCCTATTTCTTTATTTTATCTGCTTCATACATATGTGACTTTCTTTAAAAATTTTGCATTTAGGAATTTGATCAATTATTATAGTTTAATGTAATTTGTTAAATTATTAATTTAGCAAACAAAAAAATACTTTACTCAGCAACTTAACCGTTTCACCCAAAAATTCAAATAAAACGAACAAGTTTCTTCCCACACATGCGAACAACACAGCAAAACTACCATCAGCCACACCCAGCAGAAAACAACACACAAAAAGCCCAAACAAAAACCCAACTACCAAAAACTTGTGGTGAAAATCATCAATCCGTTTTATTTTTTTTTTTTAATTTATTTATTTTGAATATTTCACAATTGACTGTTTATAACAATTAAATCGTTTAAGCAAATGTATATCCTTATGTGTGTATGGGGTGTCCTTTAATAAACAAACAAAAAAATTGTTTAAAAATAATATATTTAAAACAAACAAAGAAAAAAAAACTGTTATTTTCTTTATTCTTAAGTGATTTTTTTTTGTTTTTTTTTTTTTTGCTTTGTTGACAAGAGAACTAATTTGTTTACTGTTAAATATATTTTAATTGTAATATATATTTAGAAAATACAAAAAAATTATATAATATTTATATTTATATATAAATTGAATACGATTCTATAGATTTTGTTGTTTTTTTTTAGTTATTATAAAACATTGTCGAGATAGAGAAGAAAGAAAGAAAAAAATAAACAAATCAAAGTACAGATGACGCGCACGCATTTTATTCTTATGTTTTTTTTTTATTTAATTCTTAAATCTTAAGCAGGCTCCTGGAGATTATTCTCCACGGAATCAGAATGTGTTAGCCTGGTTGGAATGCCACCATCAGGGTGTTCGTAGAACTGATCGTTCTTCTTTCGGTATGTCATCGTGCCGGAGTTGAAATTGGCCGCTTCGCCATTCTCGCAGATGACTGTCTCCATATTTCGACTGGCCATTGAATTGTGATGGGCATTACGTCCAATGGTGCGATCTTCGTACCGTGTCTGACTCTGAGAGGCCATTGGTCGATTCAGGGTGTTGTTTGCATTGTTGGGGGAATTGGGAGCTGCATTGCGAGCGGCGACTGTTTTTGTGACAAAGTCCTGTTCCTTCCAGCCCTGCTTCTTGTAGACCTCGCGCAAATCGTTGTGCTGCCACATGGTATAGAGAACCTGCGAGGCGAACTTCAATACACACGACGTGTACTTCTGACGCTGACGAACTATATTCATCAGACGATCGACGCCATTGGCATCGAGAAGAGATCGAGCAAACTCGGCGTTACGCTTGATGACCTCATTGATGGTAGCCAGCACAGCTGTAATGGTGTCATCAGATGTGCCTTGATCGTGTTGGGCATTTCCAGATGGTAGCTTCTGTACCAAATCCCTCATTGCGTACTTCCCGATTAGCTCCTTGTTTCGTTGATCTAGAGCAAGATTTCTTAAGGCTGTGGCAACGGCACACACTACTCGATCCACCTCCATGCGGAGCAACTCAACGAGAATGGGCAGACCCTTCTCTTTCCTAACAGCAGCCCTGATATCTATGCTGGGCTGCCAATAGCAAGCGGCCAAGTTCTGAATGGCCCCAGCAGCTGCCTCCAGAGTCTCCGGATTGGAGCAACTCTGCAACAAGGCGAGATAATACTGAACCACATCTGGCTGCCATAACTGCTCATAGCCCTTCCTGTGGGCACTGCTTCGGGGCAGAGTTTGCAGCGACGAAGCGCCGCCATTCTCGGCCGATTTCATGCTGTCGTTGGGTTCGGTGTATTCGTATTCGCGCTTCTTCTTGCTGGCGCCAAAACAGCCAAAGTTTTCGGCTTTCACTTCAATCGATGAGGCGGTCTTATTCATCAAAGTCGGATGTTTGTCGTAGTTCGAGTCCTCCACTTCCTGACAACGATACGACAAATTCCGCAAAATGCAAACGCAATTCTCGACAATCTTGTTGCCAATGTTGTTCTTCTCGATCGAAGTCTTCACCACAAACAGCAAACACTCGACGAGGTTTTTGCATTCGCGCAGCTTAGTACGGGCATATTCACCGGCTGAGCTGACATTCCGAAGGGCGCCCGATGCATTGCGGAACACAGTCGAGGTGAACATCTCGCCTGTGCATGTGGGATCGCATCCAGAATGCGGCATTATGATGCAGGACACGATGACGTTCAATCCATCATCGATGATGGACCGTTTGAGATCTTCGCACGACGACAGGTTCCATATAACCCCGGTGATCAGTTCTTTGATCTCTGACTCCATCGTGCGACAAAGCAAATTGATGAGAGCAGAAATTCCTCCGGCATTTTTTATTGCACGTTTATTTTCGTCATTCTGACGGCCATACGATAAGTTCCGCAGAGCGCCGCAAGCATTTTTGTGTACTTCTAGGTTCTCGTGGTCCAAGAGCCGCACCAGTGCGGGTATTCCACCGAGAGTTCGTGTCTTTTGCTTATTCGGATCGTCCATGTAGCATAAATGCTGCAAATAAGCAGCGGCATTAGCCTTCACCGAACTATTGGGATTGTCCAAGAAGCTTATGACCTCGGACAGATTCGGATCACGCCATCTAATTGCCTGACAGTGCTCTCCATTGTTCTCGACATAGCGGTCGTCGGTGCCACGCGGAGAAGTAGTTGCATCGTTGGTTGAAAGCTGCGACATGTGCTTCAGCAGCTCCTGCTCGGTGCCGAACCTCTGTCGCGAATGCACTGCACTCGAAGAGGAACTAGTTAGATTATCACCGAACATGAGCGCTCTGGTTGGATATGCAGGGTTGGCGTTCGACTCCAGATTGTTTGTCGGAATGCCGAAGTTGGATGTCGATATATAGCCATAGAGGAGGGCCGACTCCTCGGCATAATGGTTGTCGGCCTTGCTCACGGACAAGGGCGATGTGTGATAGTCGGCCAGTTCGTCGAACTGCGACGTTTGTAAGTACGATTGGGCCAGGCTAGGCGACATCCCAGCGGCGGTATTTAACGGCAATGGGGATGTGGAGCTACTGTGCTCGTTGGGAGTCTGTGGCGTTCCTATTCGTTCATTGGAACTGTATTCTGAAAGATAGGAGCCGGCATTGCCGACTGCCTGCATAACATTGAACGTCGACGAGGCCGGATAATGGCCACCGGGTGGAAAATTGTCATACTCCTGGTAATGGGTCTGGAATTGTTTGTTCTCCTGCATGTAGATGGGAGCACCAGTGTGCTGCTCAATCTGATTGTAATTTATATATTGAGATCGGGAGTGAACGCCCATTGGCATTGTTACATAGTCAATGGATACGCCTCTGGTTTCGCGATTGTCCTCCAAGGGCATTTTTATGTAATCGGCGGCTGCAACGATAGCTTCTGGACGAATGTGGTTGACTTCGTGGATTACTTTGGTAACAGTGGTTACTCGGCGAGTGGTCTTTTGTTTGTGGGCATGCAGCAGCGAAGCGGTGTCTTCACTCTTGTGCGAATGCTGCGAATAGGTGCTCGGCGATTGACACCTCGGATCTTTGGAATTGTTCAAGTTGTTGTATTCCAAGTTCACAGACGATGGATTCTTCTGACCTTCGTTATTCGTCCAAAGCATCATATGGTTGTTGCTTGTTGGTTGCTTTTGGTTGGTGTGGTGGTGCTGCACATCATCCACGCATGCAGGACGCACACTTGGAGTTTCGTGGAGTACCCCCTGCTCCTTCTCTTTTCACTCTTCACTTTTCTTCTTTCTAATGATGGTGCAGTGGTGCGATGTGGTTGATGGTGGTGTCTTCTATTCTATGTAATCGACGTCGTCTATCGTCTTTCGTCTATGCTATGTAATGGCACCTCAATTCTCAATTCCAGTAGTGAGAAAACATTTTTTCTTTTTTTTTAATCTTCCCCTTTTTAATTGTGTTCTACATAAATAATTAATTATTTTTTAATAACAAAAGAAGTAGTAATAAGAGTGTTCACTCTCTTTAAAATGGAGAGTGTGAATTACCTTTATTCAGAAAAGGTCGATAGCTTGATTTCTTTTCTTTTTTTTTTTCTTTCAAAAAAATTTTCTTTCGATTAGATTCCGGGAGAGCAAAGCAAAAAAAAAGGCGAAGACGAAGTGAGGAAAAAAACGAAACAAAAATCTACACTCGTCCACTTGTGATTTTTGTTTACCGAGAAGGGCGTTCTTTTTGCAAAGCAATGCAAAATCCAGCCTTGTTTTTAACGATTTTCCGATAAATGTTCGAGTGGATTTTGGGAATGAATTGGTTTTATTGCATTTTAATTAATAAAAATTTTGAGAAGGAAAAAATCACTTTTTTTTAACACTTCGATGTTGGAATTGTTCGTTTTTTCTTCTTTTCACTCATTTGACGTGCAAAATACATAGAATTTAATAACTAATGTAGAAAGTGTATGTTGTATACCTTTTTACATGCAAAATAAGTGATGCCAGATTTAAAGGAGGGGCACAATGACAGTCGATTGACATCGATTTGACACGGAAAGTGGGATTTTTTGGAAAAAGTGACGAGTGGTTGGAGGGAATTACCCTATATTAATTTGTTTTTTATATTGAGGTGTGTTTGCATTTGTCCATTTAAAAATCGAGAGATCTCTTTCTTTTACCGACCAGTTTTGTGATCTTGGCTGGCGACTAAAACTCTCCCAACTTAACTGCTTCACCTTAAGACCCCTAGTATACTTTTCAGAGTCCATGGTATAAAGCAAAGTTTCATAAGCTTTCGTGTATAAACACCGTTTTAAGTTTTCGTAGCCATAAACTTCTCGTGTATTTGTTTTATAATTTATTGGTTTATATTTAATGCCTGATTATTGTAACTCTTAAATCCTAGCAGGTGCATGTAAAATAAAAAAAATCTAAGAATCCGTAGTTTTTTTTAATCATGGAACTAGACAATTAGCAAAAATCAAATTGATTAGCTTCATTCATCCAGAATATCTGCAAGTTGTACCAGAAACGTATAAAAACACATGAAATTTAAACAAAAAAGTTGAAAAGAGATGAGATGATAAAAATAAAAAAATATTATAAGATTTGCCCAGTTAACTGCATGTACTTGATATTTCGTGAATATCAAGTCTAATCGTACAACGGCGCAAAGTTATCACAAGGGTAGTGGCTGTAAACTTCACATACATACGAGTCTAGTTTTCCGTATAAATTGTGACACATAAATAAATATATAAATATATATGTTGTATAAATATCTTTTTTGTTTTCCTTTATTAAAAATCAAACATGAGAAATTATATAATAGTACTGGCACCACTTTTAATCATTTCAAGCAGTGAGTATACTGGTTTAGAATAAAAGCTAGTAGTCCATTCAACATGAGCTCTGACAATACTTCAGTACAATAGTCAAGTTTAAACTACAGTAATATGAAATTTTACTTGAAATACAATACGGGCTGAAAAAGCACACTTTAAAATTGTATTAATATTATTTTCACCACAGGTTTCTATTAGATCTGGATCTTGACAGTATTTCAAGCTTCGCCTTTTCACATCCAGTTTTTATTACGAGATTTGATCCATATATGTTCAGTTGCGTCAATATTTAACAGGATTTTAAATTTTAGATTGAAGCATTTCTAATGGAACAAACGCCATTTGAACTTGAAAGATTTTTAAAAGCATTTGCTGAGAAATTGAAAATTCTTTAACGGTGGACCTGTGCAATATAAACGTGACGACGAAAAAACAATATCGAAAACGTGTTGCTGTTGTTTTTTTTATCTTCGTTTCCAAATGTTTTGCATTCGTTTGTGCAAGCCTGTATTTGAATTATGGTGACTATTAAACTTTCTCTCCTCCAAAATTTTCGTTATCTCAGTTGAAAAATTGAATTTTCTTTGACGTGATCACGATAAATAGGAGGATCTCTTGTTGTAGCTGTGATGCATAGAACAACAGGAATGTTCAATCTGATAATAAAAAACACCTGTCAGTTACGACATTTTAGTTCGACTTTATCAAATTAATCTTTGTACATAAAATGTTACATAGTATCGTGTGAAATTATATTATTCTGTGACATTGATTCATTTAAACATAAATTTGTGAAACAGTTGAATTTCTTTTTGACAAGCAGCTTAGGAATCATTAAACCTTATAGCTGTCATTGAAAAATCTGTTCTAATATATTTTGATTTTTGAAGTTTAACTTGATCATCGAATGAAAAACTGACGGATAGAACGGAATGAAAAACGAATACAAATCAGTGGAATAATTTCATTCCACTTTGTTGGAACTAAATTGAAATTATCATGGAAAAAATCTTGGATCATAAATATGGATCAAAAATAAAGTGTATTTAAAAGAAATGAACAGTGCAAATGACTTTTTTTTTGCCAAAAAAATTTCTATAATACTGGGGCATACTCATAGTCGTCTGAAAAGTTGTTTTTTGCCTCTTCTAAGCTAACTTGGAGTTTATGTTATTCATAGACAAATCAGACCCGGTCCAAAAGACTAAGTTCTTTTTTTCTATCTGTCAAAAAAAAAATCAAGAAACAGTTCTGCTACCTACATCTTTTTAAATTTTCTTTATTATCATTCATCTGCAATAATATATTTTTTGTTTTTGTACTTCTAAAATTATTATAAATATTAATACTAACCCTGTTTTTGTTTCGCTGGCAAATTCTTTATGACTAGCAGCTGTTTCTAACCTGTGCGTTAACTTTAGACTCGAGGCCAGTTGGACTCGGTTCTAAATTGTTTGACTATGAATATGCCCCACTGTGTTTTATTATTGTATCTACCTACATAAACAGTAAAAATTTTCAATGCGATGAATTCTAAAGATAGCTATGATTGTCGCCTTGTGGAAAAATGAGACGGTAAATAAAATGACCTGTAAGTCTTGGGAGTTCGAAGAAGAGTCATGACTCATAAGTTTGATAACTCTTTGAAATTGTATTTATTCTAAAATGATAAGCAAACTTGAGTTTTTCCTTTAATGTCTGCAACAAAACCAAATCCAATTCACAATAAAATTTTCAACAAAGCCCCCAAATCAAATACTACCATCCCTGTTGCCAGTAACTTTGAGACTCAACGAAATAAAATAACAATCGTTAAATTTTCAAAAATAAAAAAGACACAACTTCTCCTCCGTCATTCAAATCAACTTCCCCTTGAACGAAAGGTGGTTTTTCGTGTGCTTGTGTGTGCTTCAGATTTGTTTCTTCGTTTTTTTTATATGAAATTTCAATTTCAAATGTAAACGAGTTGTTGATGGTCGTTGTTGACGAGAACGCGTGTGTAATCATTCGGTGTGTGTTGCGCGTACATTACCTGTTTTTTTTTTTAATCAAAACTATCATTTAATTGCGATAAATATATCAATTTATTGCACTAAACAAACTAACAAAAATGTGCATCACAATTCGATACGAGTAACTTTGTTAAATTATTTGCCACTTTGGTGGCATTAAAGTGCAATAAAACGAAATTTTAAAACGACGATCAGATCATCATCCACCATCATCATCATCACCTGAGGAATTTTTTCAACAACACATTTCGGAAGCCAACAGCACCCAGACCCAGAGCAGCACTTAACAAACAGAAAAATTATTATTAAAAAAAAACAAAGCAACCTAAACATTTTCTTGTTTTGTGATTCATTTGTCGGTATTTCTTGAAAAATATACATATTGAATTATGTGTTCCTCTGAATAATAATATATTTATTGCATATCCTCCCAAAAGTTAAAAAAGAAATAAAGTTTCTCAATAATAAAAAAAAAAAAACAAAAAACCAGTTCATCATCGAGTGCATTTATTAGTTTTTTTTTTCTGTTGTAAAATTCGTTGTTTTTTTCTTCTTCTATGTTGCTGCCACAACAACGGTCGTCCGGAATACAAGGTGCTGCATAAACAAAGGAATTTAATTGATCTACTCGGTCTGTTGGCTCGTTCGGTTTGAATAGTTCCTGTTCCCCTTTTTCTATTCCTGTCGCGCACCCTATTTTTTTTTTTTGGAAATTTTCAAACGGACATCTGTCAAGTGTGTCCTTGTTTTAATGCATGTTTCGCTGTTTGATCCTTTATCAACATTGCGGTGCGATGTTCTCGAACAACCTATATTATTATTATTGCTATCAACATGTTGCTAATGCACTCAAAGTGAATATCTAAAAAAAAAACCAAATAAATTTCACATAATTCAAAAAGTGTTTTGTTTTTGAATTAAATAATAAAGTTAATTTGCATTTTTTTGTTTGGTGTTGTTTAAAAAGTTTATCTATTACAACAAAATGAAGGTTACTGTTTGTTTTGGTTCGGTGCGCATCGTCGTACCATGTGGAAGTGGTGATTTGCTGGTAAAGGATTTAATTCATGAGGCAACTAGACGTTATAAAAAAGCTGTTGGCAAGGTAAGTTATGTTGTGGTTGGAATACCAAACACGAACAAAATAGGAATGCTTTTTTCTTACATAAGAAATTTTTTTTATTTTCTATTTTCTTTGGTTTTTTTTCAATAAAAATAAAATTGGGAAATTTAATAAACTACGAATTAGAATTGTTTGATGATATCTATAGAAATAGTTTTTTTTTCGAATTTCTTAGTTTGTTTCGCTATCTCAAGTTAATATTATATTTATGTAGTACCTAGGTACCATCAGAGAAAAATTATAATTCTCAAGAATAAAGTTTTAATACCTATTCATTAAGCTTATACCTACTAGGAAAACTTTAGCAATATGAAGAATGATTCATGATAACAGATCTCTGACATACCAACTACTTACTATTTATGTAGGTATAATATTTTCTTTCGGTGTTCGCCAAACGACCAATTTTGGTCCACATTTTTAAGCTTTAGGTACAAAGAGATTGGGATGGGTTATTTGAATTCCATGGAAAAGTGGAAGTGAGTTACTAAATTATATTCTCTTCATACCGACAAGCTAGTACTGCTTGTCAAGTTCCTAGCTGCTCTACTAGATAGTCAACTGGGATTCAAAAAAGACAACCCAGTTTTCTAGCTGGAACCTGTGTGTCTGGAACTAGCCAGCTATTGCTAGCTCATGTGGCATCTTGAAAAAAGGTTTAAATAAAAAAAAAAAATTTATTTGAAAACGAGAAGTAAGATGAGCATTAGAGCCCGCAGTATTTTTCAATGGTTTGCAGACAAAATCTGAATTATTTAGTAGAATAAAAAATTACCAAACTTTTAAAATTTTGAAAATATAAATCAGAATTGTTTTTTCATTCCAAACGACGATGGATGTAAATTATGCGAAAGTGTTTTATTTTATATTTTATTTGTACGATGTCCATTTAGAACGAGGACGACTGTAAGTTTGCCTATCTCATCGCGGCTTTCAAAAAACGGAATTCCAACCGATTCGGTGGCATCATTCCAAACTTAAACAAAACCGCTAGTAGTCGGACAAGACTTTTCAAGTTGATTTGGTTAGAAAATGCACATTTTTTTGTTGTATTATAAGTTAAATACACCTTTCCGGTAAAAAAACGTAGTTATATGAATAAAGTATCAAGTGAAAGCTTAGACTGCCCTCAAATAGTTTTTTTTTAGCGCAAACACAACAACTTTAGGACTGGCTCTATTAATGGGCAATCAAAGATTTTATTTAACGCCCCAATCATATATATAAATCCCTTCTCAGAAAAGTTGTATTTAGCCGAAAGTGCAACCAAAAACAATTTTTTTTTTTTATCATCGAGACCCAACTGGGGTGAAGTTTCTTTTCCAATAGAATTTTCCATCGATTGAAGTGAAATAAATAAACAAAGACAAAACCAAGAATGTCATTACAGAAAAATAATATTAAAGCTATTGAAACATTTTTCAGAAAATATTTCTTTGGAAATATCATAAATCGCAATCTCATCCTGAACACTTTTATTTTATGTCAATTATCCAGAGCTAAACTTCATTTAACTAAACAATAAAATGTTTCTTTTTTATATTTAACCAAATAAATACTCGTTTGCTGAAACAAACAAAAACATCACGCAAAAACCTTAAATAATGTACTAAAAAAATTAAACTCACCTACCGTGCATCATGCGAACATTAAGTATTTTTTTGCAATTAACATGCTTCGAGTACCGTAAATCCGCATTGAAAGAGTCTTCCATTTGAGCGTGTTTTATATTTCATATTGAGACCTACTATTTCTTCTTCGGAAGCTGAAAATCATAAGTGAAGTTGAAGCAATAACATAAAAATTGTAAACCAATTAAGTTAAGCTACTTGTTTTCAATTTAAACACGTTCGGGAATTGTAAGTGAGTAAAATCATTTTAACAAAATTAGTTTATGAGTCTCAAGATGTGTGGAATAGGAAAAAAAGAGTAACGTGTTAAATGAAAGGGAAATTATAGAAAACAACACCCATTAAAAATGTGTAAACAAGCTTTCATAGATAAGAGCAAGTAAAGATAAAGTGACTATACATTATATCCACCCACCAAATAATAATGCACCTGCTTATCAGGTTAAAATGAATGACCTGCTTTATTTTTTATTTAAGCTTATATAAATGCAGTATGTACTTATTTTTTTTATCAATGTGATACCAGTTACAATTATTGTTAGTGACGAAATATATTAAGATAAGAAGAAATGCGATAAACACCCATGATTTTACTTCAAAACTTTTTTCTTATCAAAAGTTAGACGATCGATAATAATATCAATATGTATTGTTATTATGATTAGTAAAATAGTAGCTTATTAGTTTATAACTAGTAGCCTCGTGTTTGCGTTGCTTTATTTGCAAAGTAAAACAGGGATAATTTGTTGATGTATGTATTATGTTTTTAAAAACACCGTCGTCGATTTCCATAATGAAACTGGCCCAATGGTGAAAATTAATTCTCAACACTTTAAATAAACTAAAGTTAGGGTTTTATCATTGGCCACGTTCACAAAGTTATCTAAAGCAATCCAGATTGGTTTGTGTTGTTGTAATCTCTTGAGAAAAAACAGCTGATTATAAACATCTGTTCTCAAAATAAAAATCTCAACCGATCTAAAAAATTCTCGTATATTCAGCCATCTGAAGAGAAATGTCAAAAACAGCTGACTTGAATTCAAATCAAACAGCTAAATTAACCTATCCGGTTTTAGTCGTTCACAAACATATACGGATACTCGAGTATCTGAGATAGCATATCTCAGCGCAATGTGAACGCGGCCATTATAACTTAGTATCAAACTGTCATATTTTTCGTAAAAAAAAAAACAAATCTAAGATGCCTAAGGCACTGACGCTTCGTTAGAAACATAACGTTTGTAACTTTTGTCATTCCATATAGACTTACATATATGTATCTCGACCTCAACACAAAATTTTGAACCAGCAACAGATACAATTTGCATCATGACTATTTTTTGTAGTGGACGAATGCTAAAAATTTTTTTGACTTAATCTAGGGTTACTCATCATATTTGGTGAGTTAACTCAGGGTTAACTTTAATCTCGCACATACGAGTACGTATACTATAATGCACAATTTGAGCTCAGAGTTCAATATTTTAACCTACGATTCGAAAAATAATCCCCGCAATGACTCTTATGTGGTTTTTCATTGGTAAAAATGATCAATTATTTTTTGATTTTAAGCTGTCAAAAAGCTGATTTTGACATCTATAGCGTTTCAATGGGCAGAAATAATTTTTGTGATTATAATCAATTTTGCAGATCTAAATTTTTCGAGAGATTAACCCCTCCATGCACTAAGCCTAAATCCATTTGTGTCTTTCAGTTTGATTAAAGTGGATGATGATTTGTTTATTCCAATTTTTTGAAATGATGAAGCTTCTATTTCACAAGGAAAAAAAACCGTAAAAGATTTCGTCAAGGATGTAATAAATAATTACTCTGAAAAGTCTAAATTTAATTGTTCATTCATTTTGTTTCTTTTTTATTCTGATTTAAATTGTTAAACACTTCAAATGAAAACAAATTTAAATGCAGATTTGACAGCTACACCGACAGTATTTTCACCGACAAGAAATAACACCAACACATTGACAAAAAAAATCAATTATTAATTGTGTTCCATTCGTCATGAAAAAAATCAGTTTTTGTTAAGAAATCTTTACCAATGAAAAACCCCATTAGTGTTAGGTATGTTTTCATGTCTTGTTTTTAATTATGTCCTCTCTTTTGTATCGTTTCTGAATTTTAACTCTTGAAAAAAATATTTTTAAAGTCTGATTATATCGTTTTTTTTTTGTATTTTGAACATGCTTCTATTTATTTACTAAATGAAAAGCCAAAGAGATAGAAGAATAAAGTAACTCACTCCTGGAAGTATAAATGGTCTTGGGCTGATTTTCACCGAACGCTCTTAATTTAAATTAAAGATGATTTGAAGACATTCCCAGACCATTTAAAAAAAAATTGCTTTTATGGTTAAAAAAAAGTGCTCGGAGTATTTGCTTATTTACGATGGATGTATTTAGAAAATAAATTAGTATGGGTAGACTTAGAAAAGCGTATAGAATACTTACTGTCGAATTTATTTGATTTTTGCCTACTAAGACACTGTCTTAACTTTTTCGAATATAAATATGATTTGTTTGATAGCAAAATTATTTACGATTAACACAATCTATTCTGTTCTTTAGTTAGACACAATAAACAAGAGCTTTTCCTTCAACATTTTTTTGGATTTTTTTTTATACTTTTTTTAATATCAACATTAATTATCAATTATTTGATGAAGCTAAAAATGTAGTGTCATAAGGTCTTAAGTGACGAAGGTGGAAAATATTTATTTCAAAGTGTTTTCAGGAATCAGCTCTGGTGCATGCATAGATTTGTGTTCACCATTGAATGAACAATAAGTAAATTTAGTAGAAATTCTTTTGACGTATTTGTAACTAACATAGTTTATTTATTACTTTTAAGTTACTGTCTCCCAGTATCTACAGTTACCTTCTCAGATTCAAGAAGAAAAAGAAGAAGAACTTGATAATATATGGTCAGTTTTAACTCGTAAAGCTCGTATCGTTTTCGGGTTTAGTATAATGAATTCTCGTAACTATCTTCATTTTGTAATCAATTTTGCGTAACATTGGCTAAGGCAATACTTTTTATATAATTTCTCCGAAAAATTATGACAGTGTCCTCAAAGTATGTCACTATATTCACTCAATACAGCATCAAACATCAGTAAACTTTCCAAAGATTTGCCAATTTAAATCTAGAACTCTCTGATAAAAAGTGTGAAAAAATAAGAATCTTATACATCCATCCATACCTAGTACCTACAAACATAAAAAATAAATTCCCAACATTTTAAGTCGTTACCATTTTAACTGGTTCCATCATGTGGTTTGCATGACTTTGTTTTTTTTTTATTATTATAACTGGTTTTTATTTTGTGTTTTGACATTATTTGCAGACATGAGCAATTGTTGGCATTGCTTTAACTTATAACTGCTAAGAGTATATATGCATGCACCTACCTTCTTCATGTAACCGTTTCATTGAGATTTTTCTGTACGCTAGTGACAATGGGGCAGCTTTTATGTCGTGGGTAAGAAAAATCAAAAATGTTTTATCCTAAGTCAAAATAAAATTAAAACGATTTTCATAAAGTCAATGTTAAAAGGCTAAGGAGTTAAAAAAAATTGACTGTACATTAAGATTTTTCGGTGTTAAAATATTTTGGACATTTATATTTTGAGTCCTTAAGTTTTTCGTTAAACTCTAATTTGATAAAAAATCCATTTAATGCATTGTTTTGCCCCACTGTTGGGTTTCGTTGGCGGCGTCATGTGAAGCGTGTTCCGGAACTTGAGAACACAATTCTTCCGCTCATCGCATATCATGTTTTATTCCGCAAGAAAAATTTTTATTATTCTTATTTTGTGTTTTTTTCTTTTTTTTTTTGTTATTTTTAAACGACCGACCAACGGACCACAGACGCCGCCGCCGCCCATCGACAAAGAAAATATATTGCATTCGTTTTTTTTTTTTTTTTTATAAATTCTTATTATGCAACAAACATTTTCGACAAATACTTGAACTCGCTACTAAAATAAAAAAAAATTCAATTAAGTAAGACATTGAACTTTTTTTTCCAACACCAGTGTCAGGGTGTGAAACGTAAATATTATATGATTATTTCACGTGCGGAGGTGATTTTGTTGTGTTGTAGCATTCCATTAAATAAGTTTCTTGACAATGGGTAGATTCTCTCTTGATATGTTGATTGGTCTTGAGCTAACAATAAGCAATCGCTTTAGCAAAAATCAATGCAGAATTATATCACTGTGTCGGGAGGCGTGGGTGTCCGTCAAGTCTTTTGATTTTGTAAATCAATTTTATAATAAAATATATGCCTTGAGATTTTTTTCCTAGCAAGTATGGAAATTGATTAAAAAATATAACTTAATGGAAGGTGTTGTGAAATTAACGTTTTTCTAGGAAAATTTTAAATAAACTAAAATAGTCATCAAATTTATTGGTTTCCATTTTTTTCATTTATTTATATTTTGCTACTCAAATAGCAAAAAAGAAATCTAGTTTTTAAAAAGGCCTTAGAAAGTTGCTCAATAGATACTTTGTAGGCCTAAGCCAGTTATGTACCTCTCTTTCTAAACACACAAACAAAAAAACAGTTTAAGCTAAAACCCACATACTACCACGCCCACTTTTCTTAAAGTTTCGTTTCTAGGAAACGGTCCCAAAAGTTTTGATGAAATTTTAGAAATACCCTTTGGTATATAATAGAAGAAATTTATTTTAGTAAAAGCCGCCTGCTAGAACTTCGACCATTGTGATAGTGGTAGACTTATATTGAGGTGAGTACTACGAAAATGGTTAAAAACTCCACAAGCTTAAAGGCATGTCAGTCATTGCAAAAATGTCAACAAATCGTTTACTAACCGATAGTCTAGACTTGAAAAAGCTGTGCGTAAGATTGTTGCGGCGATTACTTACAATCAAACAGAGTCAGGGTTTTTAGAATGTTTCAACCGAGCGTTTGGCGACGTTTCGCGGAAATGAAGCGGAATTCTTGTCGTAGTTGAAACATTTTTGATATATTACAAATTTTTTGATTCACTTATTTTTCATTGCAAAAATTAAAACATTAAAAAAAAACATATACGGGGAAAATGGAAATTTAATTCTCTACAGTCAACAAACAACATTTTTTGAAACTATAAGTAACCAAGATATTAAATTAAAACTAAAATCCAATATGGCGGCCTAAAGATGAATAAGATAAGACTAGTGATCTATTCTAATGAGAATGAGACAACAAAAATTAGGGGTGGTACAAACTGTCGAGTGACTATGCTTTCGCCACCCTTTTCATGGAGTTCCTCTAGAGCGCGATTAATGGAGTTGGTTAAAATTATCTATGTAATTTCAGACTTACATTTGTATCATAAAAATTTCTATATAAAATGGTTTTTCATATTTGATTTTGACCATCGAACAAATTTATTCAAACAACAGCCTTGTTAGCAAACTTTGATTCGTTTTCGAAAGTTAAACTGATTCATCAGAGACTTTCATTGCCCTCTTTGTTATGTCCGATTTACACAAATCTACTGGCAAATTGCTATTAAACTGTCAAATTTTGACAAATGAATAACAAAACATTCCCATTCTATTGGCCATTCGTCTGTCAAAATAAGAACATATGATAAGTGGTTAGTGTAATAACATTAACTACTTTTTAGAGCAATAAAAGCAGCCAGGTATACTCTTCAGTCTTAAAGAAACCCCTGCTGTACTTATTCCAGATAAAAATATATTGATAAGATTATGGGCAATCATTTTTTGTCAAAAAAAAATCCACTTTACCCCTAGCTTCAGTACGAATTCCAAGAAATTTCAATCTTTATTCGAATTAAGTGACTTTCAATCAAAATGACAAATATTTACCTCCGCATAACGAACATATCACGTTTTCGTTTTCGATTTGTTTCTCTGATATAACGTGACACATCGAGTCGTATAAACTCTTATCAATCAAACTATGTACATCTTGACAGTTTTTTTTTTTTTAATAATTTTCTCACACAAAGTCTGTCTGACAAATGATCTGATTTAATTTTTTTTTTGATCTGCTGTATTTCAAGGAACAACTCCACCCATTTATACCTTTTACCTGCACCCCTATCGTTTCAATTTAAATATTTAAATAATACCTCAATAAAGTCGTACTTATGTATGACTCATCTGATAAAAAAAAACTTGTCACATTACTGAACTATGCACACCCAATACCAGTGAACAAACTGGGAAGTAAAACCTTCTATATCAATTCGAAATCACTTCTATCATGTTTCAGTGGTGCGATGACGATAGACGATGACGCTGACGGACGGGGCGGCAGGAGCGGTACAAAGTGCAAGAGAAACTGCGCATTGCGCATATGCGATTACCTAATACGATCAGAGGTGCTTTGACTTTGTGGCCCACGAGAGTTTCTGCTGGTGAACAACAAACAAATTCGTTCAGAATGACTATTATGTGACAGATAAGTTTCAAGCGGGGGCGTATGTCCTGGCTACCGCACAGGCATATTTAAAATGTGCTTGCTTAACACAATCTTGAATACTAATTAATTGAGTAGATTGTAATTTATTTCAGTGTACAACCATTAGAATGTTGAGCTGAGTCGATAGGTACAGTCGAGATCACTTTCTTAGAACTCTGGTTTTTTTTTTTTTAATTTCCTCGTTTGTAATTCAAGTCAGAGAAGGATTTTAACGAGAAAGTTATACTTTTACTTTTTTTTTTTTAAATTAGATCAGAAGTTAGTTTAAGTCGGTTGCGAACACTGTTTAGTTGTTTGGAACTTGAGACATATGTAAGCATTTTTTATGTTAATGATGGTCTTGGCATACGACATAGAACAATCCAAATTCATCAAGTGCTTGTTGCAAGGGTGTAGGATGTTTACATATGATGGCTTCATCTCAAGATGCGTCCTTGGTATAAAAGTAATAAGAAACTCTTCCGTGATTCCTGTAGAGCATCTTACCTCTGTTTTAACTTCCTCGCAACTGTCCATGATCATCCGCACGTAGACTTCCGAAACTTCTAATTGCCCAAGTGGAATGATTTTTCAAAATCAACCAATAAAATACGCAAATCTCCTGAGGCATCCCGATATTTTTCCATTCGTACTTCCTCGAATGTTCTGTTGATAACTTCGAGGCATTTATTTCTTTCTGCTCCCGATACGATACTCGTCGTACTCTGCTTGATGATGGGCACAATTCTTCTTTGCTTCTTTCGCAATATACTTCCGATTTCCAATTACTTCTTTTATAAAAATTTCTTCTAGAAGGTCTTATCACCGTTAGTATCCAAACCACACCCTCCGCTGTCAAAAAAATGGTACATCCTTCATATAAGAACGCGTTTTCAAAGTTCTAAAAATGAAACGAAACCTACGAGTACATACACTCCTTGAATGTTGTTACAAAAAAGAAACTGAACCTTTTGTTGAAATTAAAATACTTCCTGTTACAATAAATTTTTCGAGTGTTTATAATGACTTTTTTCAGGACCCCTTCAGCAATTTATGTTTTCCCCTTCTACCAAACCCTGACCTTAACTATACATACTTCAAAATGCACAAACTGCCAAACTGTCTATCAACATACTGCATTTTTTTGTAGATCAATTCATGGTTGATGTAACACCATTCAAAGTCGGAACCCCTTTTACTGTGTTTGGAACATATTTTATGGTGTAATAATTTCTATTAGAAATTCGAATGAATTTTTATAAAAAGAATCCACCTGTGATTTCCCCTAAAATTGTTCATGCAACATCAATATTTTTACCATCCCATCAGCTCATTTATTCTATGTTAAGAAGAGGATGATAGTTTTTTTTTGTTTGTTGTTGTTTTATATTTATTAATTGGACTTACAGTTTACCCCCGTCACTTTATCTACGAAAACACACATAGGAATTTCTCATGTAATATGATTCATTTTTACTTTACCTTTGTGTACCCAGGTGTTTTTTTTTTCTTTCTTCAAATTGATTAGGTGGCTGTTGGAAGATATTGTAGCTGCACCCTATATACGGAAAAAACGTGATCCACACATCTATGAGGTTACCATCCGTCACGGTTTAAAAAAAAGTACATGAAGATTCAAGATATATACTTTTCGATGTATACATTTTTGATAAATATAAATTAGCAGTGGTTTAATGCTAGTTCAAGCATGTAATTAGCTGTTATGACACCCTAGAACAGTTTTAGAGGTAAAAAGTGCTGAGCCACGATCTGTATATTTTTGCATCTGGCCCTTAATTTTATTTTATCTCAGTAAATTGTAAATAATAAAGTGGTTTCTGTGTCCAACTTAGTCAGATGGTAACCCTAATATACATAACCGCAGAAAAGTTTGTTATGAATTCAAATAACCTATTAAGTTCGATGACAGTTTAGCAATTTAATGCGGCAAATTTCATTCACAATGAACATGGAATGAATGCTTCCAGTTTTAATAAAAATAAGTAACTGCTGTTGCCGCTCAAATTTTTTACAAATTCTTAAACGTTTTCTTACATTGTTGTTCTTTTTTTAGGTGAAATGTTAAAATTAAGATAATTTCATACAAACATATGTGTATTCAAATGTTAATCATCGTTTCTTTTTTATTATCATTCATAAAACAGGAAGCAAGATTAATCTTTTTTTTTGGAAGGTGTATTGCGAAATTTTGTGGTTGTAAACGTCGTCATGCAAACGGCATGAATATTGAGTATACCTTTATAAGATAAATGACTCATACATTTTTTGGAATTTTTTTTAAGACAACTATATAAATGTATGTGAAAAGCTCTTTTTAACGATTTAATTTTATGTTGACTTCGTTTGTGGCATAGGCACATAACAGTAGTGTTGTCATGACAATGCAGATAAACAACCAATTTTCTTCTATGGTAGAATGGAAGAAAACATTGTACAAAAGGAGGTAGGGAGTGTAGATAGCATTGCAAATTGCAATTGTTCCATTTTTCATTTACTCTATATTCTTTTGTTATTATTGTTTATTAGATGGAAATTCTTGTTGGCAGTTAAGCTCACGCGATGTTTGTGCTTTAATATTTTATTTGGAATTTGGTTTGATGTTTTTTTTTTATAGGGAATATTTTCATGTTTTCAATTAGTCCTGAGAACTTTTTGGTTCTACTTAAGGAGCCTTATATATTTTTAACGAGCTAAGACTGTACTACAATAGAATAACATATTATTATTATTTTGTATTACCACACCCATAAAAATGAAAATAAAATGGCTTTATTCTGCAATTAAATTAAATCTAGTAAAAACGATGTGAGCATCAATGTGAAAATTGTAAAAGGCAGGTAAATATGTTTAGAAACAAAATCTAACAGCTAACATCAACTATCAGTTGTTTCACCGGATGGGTCTACTGTTTTAAGTCTTTGAAAATATTTCTGATAAAGAAGCATTCACGTCGAGCTGGCTAAGCTTTGAATTAAGTCGAAAAATCTTAAAATTTTTCAGAAAAATCAACTTTTAAGTTTAAAATTGAAAACATTGCGAAAAATCTAAATTTCAGGCCGGGCGTGGCAATTGACCACGCGTTAAATGCAAATAAACTATTTATAATTAATACCAGATTATATAAAATATAAATATCATTCATGTTTCTTATGAATTAAATCACGAATTTAGAAACATGATAAATAAAATTTTTCTCATGTCCGATTGCTCGGCCCGCTTTTAAATATTTATTGCTTGGATAAATTTTAAAATTAACTTTATGCGTTGTACCAAACAACTTTAGTTCTCACAATCAATAAACTGAAACGCCATAAATTTTAAAAGCAAGTTTTAACGAAAATGCATTCCACTTAGTAATTACAAATGTAGGTATACTTTTTTTTGACATTGTGGTAATACTCAATAAGATAGTGTGGAAGAGCTTTTCAGTGAAGTTTGACATCTCTCATATTACTGTTACACTTATACTTGTTAAATTTTTTCGTTAAGTTTAAAAAAACAGAAGATACCATCCAGGATGGTTCGAAAAGTGGATTTTGTTGATATCTCATTTATGTCGTTAAAAAATTTCAGAAACAGCTAGTTTTTAAAACCGAATACCAGTATTGAGTCAGACAATTTTTCTTCAAGGTTCCCATTCTAAAATTCAATTCATCATCATCATCATCGGCTCGACAACCGGGGTCCGGTCCTGGCCTCCTTCAACAAGTCTCTCCACCTATCCCGGTCTTAAGCCGACGCCATCCAGTTGCGCAACCCAAGGCTTCGGGCGTCCTGGTCTACGCCATCTCTCCAGCGCAAGCATGGTCTACCACGCTGCCGTCTACCATATAATGTACCACAAAAGACTTTCCGAGCAGGTTCCTCTTCACTCATGCGGAATCGTCCTTCCTCACATATGGGGCCAACAATTCTCCTTAAGACTTTTCTCTCGAACGCGGCTAAGAGGTCGGAGTGTCTTTTGCTAAGCACCCAAGTCTCGGATCCATACGTGAGTACTGGCAGGACCATGGTCCTGTACAGCAGCAGTTTTGAAGTTATGGTTAGATTTCAGGATTTGAAGAG
The DNA here is from genome assembly GCA_958431115.1 of Syrphus vitripennis. NCBI lineage: Eukaryota > Metazoa > Arthropoda > Insecta > Diptera > Syrphidae > Syrphus > Syrphus vitripennis. The sequence goes on from OY288110.1 coordinate 72,216,681, forward strand.
CTTTGACAGACTATAGTAGGCTTTGTTGGAACTGAGCAGCCGCCGCGTATTTCTTCTTCTGTATTATTATTGGCTGCTACTATTACCAAGGTGTTTAAAGGATAGCACCACTTCAAATTCGTGCTCATCTACCTTTATTGTTTGACCAACTGTTCTTCTCGCATTCGACGCCACCATGTACTTTGTTTTACCTTCACTAATGTGCAGCCCCAGATTGAAGGAATCGTGTACAGCTTGTTCGGTCCTCCCGATGATGTCAATGTCGTCTGCGTAAGCCAGTATCTGGCTGGACCTGTTGACGATGGTCCCCCTTGTTGCCGTGCCAGAGTCACAGATTGCTTTCTCCAACGCCAGGTTGAAGAGGAGGCAGGCCAAACCATCCCCTTGTCGGATTCCATTAAAGATGTTGATTGGTCTGGATAGCAATCCGGCTATTTTTACTTGGCTTGTTACGTTGGTCATGGTCAACCTACAAAGTCGTGTCAATTTATTTGGGATGCCGAATTCTCTCATGGCTTTGTAAAGTTCTACCCTGGCTATGCTATCATAGGCGGCCTTAAAGTCTATAAACAGATGGTGTGTTGGGATTTTAAATTCTTGACATTTTTCCATCGCCTGCCTAAGGGTAAAGATCTGATCAGTTCTTGATTTGCCTGGAATGAAACCACACTGATATTGGCCGATTATGGTTTTAGTGTATACCTGAACACTATGAGAGCTACAATAAATGTCAAAAAGGTTAAAAAATGATTTCACCCTTGCGACTCCGGCTGCAGCATTTTTATATTCTTTGCAGTCCGGTCTACTTTTGTACACAGCCAGTTATGGTGGCACTGCATCTCGCTCTGATCAGTCCCTAGCTATCTAGCTTTCAGCCACTTGAGTCCCAGTCTTCCTCTACTGCCGTCACTCGGAGTTATATTCTATTCACATATTCTGCAGATGAACTCTTGCATTTTCTCCTAACCAAGCTAAGTTTTATTGGGATTCGATAAAGTATTTTGAAAAAATTTTTTTCTTTTTATCTAAAATTCTTCTATTGCTTGTCTAAGCCACAAAATAAAAATTTTGAATTCAAATAATTTTTGTTTTACAATTTATTCTTTAAAAAAAAAACTTGCGATTTAAGTAATAATGTTTTCAAGTGCGTCTAACCAAGTGAAACGGAATTTATGAAATGTTTACCAATGTTTTTGCATCAACCTTTGTAGGAATTTTTTCCTCATCGAAAGACCTTGGAAAAGAATATTAAAACAAACACTTGTTATTTCATAGATACCATTTGACATTCTTCATAGTTCATTGAGAAAATGTTAATCAGCTAACGTTGACTGCTATTAACCCCCGTACTTTGATCGAAATCCCTCCCATTTTGTTCAGTCTAGCAATTATTTATATTTACAAGCTTCAATGGTTTTGCAAGTATTATTTTTTTTTTATAAAAGTTCAACCTTCATACAAAAGACTACAGGTTCAAAGAATATTTAATAGAACAGAATAAAAAATATAAACTGCATCAGCAGGTGACTGTGATTTTTGTATCTACAATAAATATTTTTTTTTAGGATTACTATATAACTACATATATATGTATAATGTTGGAGTTGTTGTGTTCGTAGAAATAATAATATTAATAATTAGTCTCAAGGTTAACCACTGGAACACATAGTGAAGTTGATTCAACAGCTAAGATAAAGATAAAAAAAGTGCTGATACACTATATACAGTGTGTTGCAGAAGTAATAAAATTAACTGTGTTTTAATAAATTATGAAATGTTGTTAAACATGATTTCATACGCAAATTAAAAAGATGCTTTTACATATCTTTTCAAATTAATAATTCAAGTTATTTGTAGAGATTTTGATTATTAAAATATGAATTTGGTGATTTGTGTATATTTAAACTGATTCATATTTTTTGATTGCATTAAGAACCAACTCAAATGTTTTCTTCTTTTGGAGTATCAGCTTTAATGATAGTTTAGTAAGCACCTTTTTTTAAATCATACTGTCTAAAATGAATTGGATCATTTTAGACAGTATTTAAAAACAGTTTGGTGACAGATTCAAAAAAAAAAAAAAAAATATGGATCAAGACCTTTTTGAAATACATACTTCCAAAAAATAGAAAATTTATTTTTAATGATAAAATGCTTTGATATAAATTCTTTTTTTAGATTAAAATCAGTAAAAAAATCAATTTTTTTGAATATGTCAAAGCGTCTTGTCTTATAGTTCTAAAATTTGCCAAAGAGCATCGCGTTATAAATTATCAAAGAGAAAAATAAATTATTTTTGTGAAGGATATAAAGTAATATCAATTTTTTTTCGAATTTTCATGTTGTACTGTTCTTACATTCACCGATTCAATTATGAGACAAATTTGGGATTGGTGAAAAAAAATCGAAATTTTATTATTGATATTGATAGAGAACGCGAAAAAAGTGGTCGGTTTGTATGTATGTATGTACCTATGAGAGTTTAAACTGCTGAAGTAATTTTCTTTAAACTTGGAACTTATGTTTTTTTTGGTGATTCCCTAGAGGTGAAATCGAAATTAATTTTTGTTCCAAAATAACAATAGGTAGGTAACTGCAATATAACCGTTACGACAAAATTTATTTATCTGGAGAACGGCTCTAAACATTTTGAATAATCTTCTTCTGTGAGTTTTTGTAAGAAACTGAAATTATTTAACGCTCTTTGAATTTCTAATTTAGTTAAAATATGCATACATTTGCTTGTTTTACAGACTGTTATATTAAATTTTCACGTTTATTTATAAAATTAGATGTATTATTTGCTAAATTAATCTTCTTTGACGTCATACATGATAATATTTTTTTGATTTTATCAACTAAAGATTTAAGATATTTTTTTTAGCTGCTTATTTTTGGCAATGTTAAAGCGTCTTGCTATTACTCAATTTAAAAAAAAAGTAGAACAATCCATTTATGACAAAGTTAAATCACATTCGAAAAGAATTCTATGACCATTAATAAAAAATGGACTGAAAGATGATTAAGCTCACGCCCTTTCCACTGTTCGTGACTCGTGACCCACGTCTTTTAAAAACACTATGCCTTAGTAACGATCGACGTGAAATTAAAATGATTAAAATGCTACTCAACATTCCAAAATATGAATTAAAATTAAAATCGTGTAAAGTACAAAATTTTCATTAGAATCCAACTATCTATCTACAATGGTTACCTGTGCCAGAGTGTTTAACTTCTAAGACGTTTTTTTTTTTCTCCGTGATCCAACACAAAAATCAATAGGGAACATTATTTAAATGAAAGTCATTGAAAAACAATTAAACAGCAGCACCAGAACTTACACAAACCCTTTTCTGAACACATTTACGAATTTACGTGCAAAAAGCCAGAGAATCGATATGTCGTGTGTTTGAGACAATAATTTTGTGCTATGAGTTCGTTTGATGTAAACAAAAACGCACCCACACAAAATCGTGCTTGTTGTTTTGTTTCTTTATTCTCTTTAACTCGCATATAACTTTTTTATAACCCTCTTTCAAAATTCGTTAGTTATTATTGGTTTTATATATGTATATTTTTTTTTATTCCCTACCTCACGCTATATTTTGTTTGAAAAACTTCAAAAACATCATTTGATTCGTGAGTTGCAAGTAAACGGATTTCGGGCTTTATATAGGATCAAACACAATGATTCAGACAAGAATGAAAATTACTCATTCCTTCAACGAAAATAGATTGCAAGAACCAACCACATTTGGGTTGATGGCGGAGTCCAAAAACAAAAGGTTCACCATGACGACAGTAAGTGTTGTTGCGCTGTCCATATTTGTATTTTTTTTTTTTTAACTCGTAATTATATTATACCTACAAGACAACACTGTGTTGAGTAGATTTTTTGCACTTCGATTAGAAATTATGGCAAATTCAGGTTGTTGTATTTCTGTGGAAAGGTAACAACAGTCGGTGTTGGTCAGCAAAGCATGAAATTAATTTCATAATGTTGTGGGTAGTATATAAAATATGTATGTACATATGTTGCTTTGGACAGTACACTTAAGAATGCTGTTTGCATTCCTAATTTAAAGACAATAAAAAATTTTCTTATATTTTGAATTGCAATATAAATATTTGAATGCAAAGTAATTCATTTGAAAACAAATCTATTTTTATCAAAATTGACGTAGAAATGATAAAGCTAACAAGAAATTTAATGCTGTAAAATTTAAATTGTCGTCAATAAGCACCACATTAGCTTTTAGTGGGACACATTCTTACAAGAAGATTTTTTGACGATTTTCAGTTCCTCCATTTGTAGCCTTCTTGGAAAAAAAGTTTACTAAAATCGGACGACCGGAAGTCCATTTGTTTTCAAAATGGCTGCTTAAACCCTGAACCCTTTCGTAGTAGAACAATAATTTGTATCAAATATAGGGTCTCAAAGGTCGAAGATTTAATTTTCAGCAATAAATACATAGTATGTTTTTGAACGTATACATTTTTATTCGAGAAAATTGTGTGTTGGATTTTTTCAGATGCTGTTGTGTCTTGAAAATCAGAAAAAAGTTTTCAAGTTGTACTTTCCCTAACTTTAAAACGTTACCCTAAAGCTCAAACTTTAAAAATGATGGGTTCATTTCCTTAGGTTATAAAACTATCAAAAAGTTGGAAATGTTCATATTCATTTCTGACATTTACTATACTTAGTAGATTTATAAAATTTTTACCTCGAACAAAAAATTTTTATCTGAAAACTCTTAACACGCAAAGTTTTCCAACCTCGGTTTTTAGCGCTTGAACAAACCTCATATGGTGTTACGTGAGAGTGCACATTGTCACCAAAAAAACGCGTTAAGGTAGCCAAGGTAAAAATTTTTACCAATGTTTCTCAAAAATTCAAGTCTTTCCGATAAATTGTAGAATTTTAATAATTCAATACGTTACCTATGTATGTATAATTCTGTGATACCGAGTATGTTCGCTTATCATTTTTCAACGGGCCTTAGGCGCCTTAAAACCAACAAGAATAATATAAAAGTTAATAGATCAACCTAAGAGTACAAATACTTAAATATTCGGTTTCATTAAACAGAAACAAAAAATAAAAAAATAGATTTTAGGTTTCTTTTTTATTTGAGCTAAGATTAAAACTGTTTTCTATTATATTAGGTAAACCTACAAAAGTAATGTGTAAGCAGATGTTTGTTTTTTTTTTTCTTATGATTTTTTCAATGAAAATGTCTACCTATTCGAACACTTCCTGTATACTATTTCTTTCTATATCCGTTGGTTGTTGAAACAGAATCATTGAATATGTTGAAAGATCTGTTTTTTTTTTATGTTTAACTATTTATCCAATTCTTTTAGAAAAACAAAACCATATTTGGAGACCTTTTATTCTAAACAAAGATACTCCAATGTTCAAATAGAAAAAAAAATAGTCATCGAATTTCTTGTTAACATTCAGTGTACAGTAATAATTGTGCGTAGGACAATAAGTAGTTTGTATTATGACATTTAAGATCTTTTGTCTGTTTATTAGGTATTATTCAATTAGTTTTAATTAATTTTCAGACAACCTTTAATTTTTTTCTTTTTGAAACACCCCCTCTTTTCGATTGAGACTTTTTTAACAGAAAGTTTAATTTGTATTAATGATGTGGGCAAAATGTAGCAATTAAATACTTACATAAAGATTGATTGTGTTTGGATTACAAAACGATAGAGAATTAAAATTTAATTGAGATTTAATAATACAATGTATTGATAGATCTTTTGTATGTAGACTGCAATAATTGAATTTTATTTTTGACAAAATGTTGTGATGAAAAAAAAAAACAAAAATAACGGGTATTAATTGATATTCATTTCATAATTGAGAATTTCTGTTTTTTTTTTTTTTTATAAAATATATTCAAGCCAAAGACAAGTTTTGAAAAATGGGCTAAGATATCAAAGTCAAAGTCTCGTTATGAGACTTAATGAATGCTTTTAAGTTTTCAAAAAAAAAATTAAGGTTCCAATATTTATGGCACAAGTATTTTTTGTTTCCGGTTTCCTTCCCCACTCTGAACAAACTGGTCTTGGAATAAAAAAAATGAACAGTTAAAAAAAAATTATTTTGGAAAATAAAACAAAAAAAAAATATTAATTTTGGATAGTTTTCCGTGTTCTACTTTAAATTTAATTTTATTTATCTCAAAAATCATTCATCAAATCATTTGATAAATTTATAGATCACAGTTAATAAATTTTTGAAAAAATTCGAAAAAAAATTATGAAAAATTAATTTATACCAATTCGTCAAATCTTCCAAATTGTTTTTAAAATTCTGCTTTTTATTCAAACTAGATAATCTTTTTTTTTTTTTAATATTCGACTTGAAAAAAAATACGTTTTAATTTAAAAAAAATTTTTTTTTTATTCTTAAAACTTATCAATTTTTCTCTTAAACTTAAACTAAACTTCTCCTCAGCTAGCTTAATTTTAACTTGAACTCTCAAGCTAGCAGAACAATAATTTTTATCAAAACTGTTTCTGCAGTTATTCAAAGTTTAACTAAGCAATAAGTAAGAAGCAAAGAACAATCAATAATTTTTTTTTGTTTTATTTTCAGGTAAGGATAATTCTATTAAAAAAACGCACTTGTAGAACACCTAATGGTAATGTATTTTTTCGCCTCATCTTCAACCTAACGCAATACACAAATTCTGAGTTCAGATAAACACAGTTTTATTAAATTAAAAATTTATCTCTGTTATTCCAAAGTTTTTCACGATTTTGTCCATACAATTTACATGGCAAAAGACAGAAGTGCTATGAGGAACCTCTAAACTTTAAAATTTTGGGCATTGTTTTTTTTTCAGTATTGAGCACACTACCAAGATTCCAACTTTTTGCACTTTAGAATCACTGTTACATTTAAAAAGATGTCAGGAATATTCCTGCGTGAATCAGAAAATAGTCTGCGTTGATATTAAGTGCTACCCATTTCCCTCAAGAACAACCGCATCCATCGGGTCCGTCATTTTATCTTCGAGCAGGAAGCCAAATAATTTAATAAAGAGCAAAGAACTCAAGACGCTGTCCAGGTGCATTCGAATTTTGATTTAAAACTTATCGGTAATTTCTATAATCTTTAAAAATAGGATGGATTCAAAAATCAGTTCAAATAAACTATACAACCTAAAAAAAAAAAAACAAATACAAAAATTAAATCCAATTGTAATTTTTTCAAGAAATGGAAAACGTAGCCACTTTTAAAAAATCCCTTTGAACATTTCTTAGTGACCTAAAGTTATGAATTACCTGGCATTAATATTTAGCATTCCCAGGAGGTATGCTATTTTTGCATAACAATAGGTACAATCCCGATGAAAATACTTCACAATAATAATTCTTATGACGCCATAACAGAAATCGAAATCTATAAGTCCAGGCGTTTCTTTGAAAAAAAAAATGAATGTCTATGAAAGACAACCGACAAACATGGCTATGCGACCAAAATAGAAATGTTCCTTAACTAAGCCACAACAAGTCCACATCCAGCCAGCAGCTTGAATGCCAAATGTTCACAAAATACCAACAACAAAAAAAAAAGGAAACACCACATACTGGTTTTCAAGGATTCATTGTCAAAGATGTACCTTTGTTGTGTATATTTGTTTGTCCTCCTCAAGGAGAGTAATTCCATCGCGCAGTAAATTTTATTTTCATTTACCAGTAAATTAGTAAGTTCATGTTTTTACTTTTATTTTTATTTTTCATTTTCATGCGCAATGCCATCCCCATGATGATGTTGGTTGATGATGATCATCATCAACCATTCTCGCATTTGGAAGATCATTTATTATTTCGAGTGCGTAGGCATTGAAATATCGCATAACCTCGTCGCAGCTCTTGGAATCCATTCATTCATTGATGACAATTCGAATTCAACGCCAAACCACCAGGAGGAACACTTGAAGAATTCAAAGAAGCGCGCGCGATGTGCTCTTAGGCTTGATGAGATGCAGCCAGACTCGTACATTTTTGTTCCTTTTTTTCTCTTGGTCTTCATTTTGAGATATTCAAATTTTCTATCATTCAGGATCCGGTTCGGTTGATGATGATAGAGGTTTTTTTTTATTCGATGTTTGTGCAGAGATAACGATGTAAATGGTTGTGTTGTTGTTATTGGTGTTATTCTGTTTTTCTTCTTCTGTTTTTTTTTTTTTTTTTATTATTGTGAAACATGTAGTCTCTAGAAGAGCTACTCTACACTTATTCATACATTTGTCAATGTCGGTTTTTGATTAAAAATCTTATGCGTCTTTTATAAATTACGATAGTTTTCTACCTGCGTTATTTAGACACCAAAATTATTATACACAGTAAAATCTCTCATTACAGTTGTGAATTTTGTGCATAGTTTTAAAATATGGTGGGGTTAAATATTTGTGAAATATTTTATGAATAACAATTTATATAACATTGTATAGTGGCTACATAAATTCTTATGCAGTGCATAACTATTCATCTGTTTAGAGGATTCTAATGAAGAAGACTGAAAGTCTGTAGTTATTCTTTCAACTCCTTAATCATTCTGTTCTTTATTTATATTATTTTTCTGTGTATTTATTACATTTAATTATTATTATTTATGATACAGTGATCAAAGTTTCCATGCACTTTTTTATGTAATCATTACATGCATATTAAAAATGCGATCTGCTGGTTTTGTAAGTCTGTGCAAGTTAGTTTTTAAACAATTCCACGTGTCCATTGCATGAATGTAAAATGAGTACAAATACACAGTGTACAAAACAGTACAAATTAAGTGGAATAATGTCTTAATGTCTTGTTTTATTGTTTTTTTTTTATCTCTAGCATGTTTACTATTCTTCTATCAGCATATTTCACTGCAGCTGTTACATATTTATGCGTTGAACACATATTGTATATGCTCAACTGAATACGCTATGTTGAGTCTAGGCAGCTAACAGTTGTACTCAGTACATATTTTAGAGGGTACATTTTTAAATTTAATTAAGTTAATACATATTTCACTGCATTGTACTATATTGTATTGTATTTAAATTTATACAAAAAAATACACGTGCAATAATTACTCAAGATAGTCATTGGCAATGTATTGATTCTTATTTTTTAATTATACATGAAAAACCTTATAAGCTGACTACAAAACTAAAAACACATGAAATGTAACCAGTACCTGTTTTACTTTATCCATCAAATAGAACTCAATGGACATAGAATTTACAAAGCAGTACACTGAGTACAATTACATATATTTCTCGTAGCATACTTCGACAAATATAATATTCAAAATGGAATCAATAAATTTTTAGGAAAAATAGGGTAAGAAAAATTATATAATTTTTTTTTATTGTAATTTTTTTGTTCATGTTTATTTTTCATTAAAAAAATTAGACATTCATACCTTTTGAATCACGATCTGGAATGAGGGATTTGACTGTATAATAAAACAGCAAACCAGTTTTATATTGTGTGTCTGATCAAATAAAAATCAATTTATATTTCGTTAATGGAATTCCCTTCCCTTTTTCTTCTTCTTGTTCTACGTTTTAGTGTAAAGACCCTATTTTTAAGAAATGCAACTTCAATCAGCTCTCCAACGAGTAGGTCATTGATCTTTACTTACCTACAAATAATAAAAACAACAAATTACCTGTCTTGAAATGGCGATACATATTAAATTAAAAAAAGACATAATTCAATAAAAAACAACAAAACATAGTAAAGTCAGGTGTTTGACGATGTAAAACCCGATTTAATACAGATTTTTCATGATCTTTTGATCACTTTCTCGATTCGTTGGTGTGCTGTGTGTTCTACTTTGATCCATTCTTGGAATGGGGTCACATATTCTAAGAGTTCTTGAATATCTCTTTTTTTGTTTGTTACTTGATTATTAAAATAAAGTTGCATAATAAGTCGCTTAAAATAAAACCATAACTTAACCGGTTAAAAGTTGTCTATACCAACAAAATGCTTTTTTTATTTAAATCAACTTTAGAAGAATTTCATTGGTTTCTTAATTTGAGATTCCTCTAAAGAACTCAAACAAAACATTTAAAAAAAAATGACTGACCTATTATGGGGTTATAATAACAATGTTTCTAATTAAAATAAAAACAAATACACGCGTTAACCTTTAGCCCAATGAAATAAGCCATTGGGCAAGGTTTAGTAAGATTACCTAATTAAGTACACAAATATTTTATAGATAGTTATAACAGGGAACAAGTTTAGCAGATATAAATAAATTACAGGGTGTTCTTTTTTTAGACTTAAAAAAGTTTACGATAGTAATAAATTACAACAAAAAAACGCTGGCAAAGATAACTAGATATAATAAGATGAGTTGATTTTGGAAAATTAATTTAATAACCAATATTTTCAACATTTGACTTTGAATAACTTTTAACGCAAGCTAGATCTGACATTGGTTATCCCTTGTGTAAAAATAATTGCATTTAAAAATATACTTAAAAATATAGGTACACTTGGAATTTTTCGTACCAGAAGTACATTTTTGTAAGACAATAAAAACCGTTAAATCAAACAACAATGTCATTTTCTTGTACTACTTTGTATTGTTTTCGGTGTAATTTGTTGCTTAACCTTACCTCTTATAGTTAAAAAAAATATTTTGAAACAATATTTGTAATTCTGTACTAAAAGTTTAAAATGAATACATATTTTACATTGATATAAATTAATATTATTTGATTTATTTCCACCGAAAAGTTGAAAACTAACATACCGCAAAACCGAAGATAAATCTATCAATTAACAATAACTGATTTTACAGTTCTAACAAGTCTATAATCAAAAGTATGATAAATTTATTAACCATTCTTTAAGCTCTTAAGCATATCTACTCAGCCACAGAAGAAGTCTTATATCGAATAAATTACATCCATAATAAACGAATATTTATTCAAATCTCCGATAATTTTATACATATTCATATCTTAATATTAAAAAAAATAATATAAGTCACAGTTCTCTTCTTTCAATGACCTAAATGTATATTTTTATGCTAAATCGTGTTTTTAGTCATCTTCTTTCCACGTATTGTAAAGGGTTAACAATCAGCATCCATTTCATATTTTAACTGTTAATACATCGAAATAAACTTCAATTCGCCCACCATATATAGGTAGGTTTATAAAGAAAAGTATAAATAAAGAACAACCTCAAAGCAATAAAATGAAATCGCAAAATAATAATACAAAAAAAAAACAAGCTACATGCGAAATTCCGACCTTTCATGGCCTTCAGAGGTTTTTGTTTACCTTTGCCACACACTAAACTACATCACAAAACAACAATACTTACCTTGCAACATTTTGCTTTTTAGCCGCATGGCGGCCTAACGTTCATCGACAAACAGCTGGTAGTCTAAGACAAGCAGTTGAAATTCTTCTACAAAAATCTATTGAAATACAGAAATCAATTCGACGGTTTTAAAAAAACTGTTTTTTATTTACTTTTTTTTTTATAAAAAAGCGATTTTGTGTAAAAATTTGTAAAAAAAACAAAAAAAAAATAATCTCACTATTTTGTTCCACGAATCATTAAGCATTCAAAGATGGCAATTACCTTCAATACGGTTACCAATACCTCGTTTCTTAATTTAAAAATTCGTATTATCTATATTTTTATAAATCCCAAAATGCAACCTTCACTCTCAAACTATTTAAAGTGTGATTATTTTCTTCGAATTTTGAACCAGGATTTGGATTTGATATTCCGCCGCATTTGGCCCTATCTTTAACCTTATAATCGTTTTGATGGCTTAGAGTTTGCGCCGAGCACCCACCTATACCGCTTGGTGGTCCGTGGTCACCATATCGTATCATGTCTCTTTTATTTTGAGGTGTGTTCTGTTTCTGTTCGTGCGGTCACTCGGAGCGGCCGCCGCCGGTATATCGTCATTGTAGTTCTCGTTGTCGTCGACGGTCGACGATCAGTAGCTGCACAAGTAACAACAACAAAACGTCTTTAAAAACCACAGAAACAAACGAAAAGAAAAAAATAATGGTCTCTGATGAATTTTGATAGGCGCACATTTTTATGTGATTGCTGCCTGGAATTTGACCATAGGGAATTTTCCAAGAATATGCCGTACTTATTTATTTCGTGCGCGCATTATTCCGTGAGACACTATTTAATATTTCAATCACTATTGAGAATTTTTCTTATGCTGAGGCATTCAAATGTGATATAGTAAAAATTGAAAATAACTAAAGTTAGCTACTTGGTTGAGTAGGCCTTGATATGAGTAATTTATCACCATGTATTCGATTTGAACTTGTGATAGTTTAGATAAGAACAGTCAATTTTGAAAGTTATTTAACAACTAAAGCTAAAAATTTTTTTTTTCAAACTATTATTTTTTTCTAACATTTCATTAATTAAAAATTCTTTTTTCATTTTTAATAAGAGCCTAACTAAATGCAAATATCGTTAGATTTGTTTTATCCAGGAGTTTTTGTTCCTGATTTACTTCGGCGATAGTGTTGGAACAGTGTTCTCAGGGCTTCTTCTTCTTTTATATGACATTACAAGCTAAGTATGCTGTATATTGTGCAAGATAGTATTTTTGACAATGGCTTCCTCGTATTTTCTTGCTTATTACTCGATCACACTTTGTCACACTCAATTTACCCTCATACTTCTTGTACATTGTCCAACACTGTTAACCGTTTGTAAGTGCTGGATAAAAAACTGCCGTGTAGAGCTTTCCTACCACCTTATAGGGCATTCTTTGATCACAGGCAGAGTTTTCCCGTCACTTTACCCGGTGTTTGGTGACGTCATCACAAGATCCTTAGCTATTGATCAGAGATTCAGGGAATTTTCGCACTTGGGAAGCACTGCTTTATTTAAATAAATGTCCGGAATAGGTCTTTGTCGATCATTTTGGCGTTCATTATTATAGAAACAAAAAATAGTTTGATAAAACATGAGCTCTTCCTATTCTCGATTGTTGACTTTCAGCCTGGGATTTAAATGGCAAATATTAAATTTTTTTAACTTGCTAAGTACTCGTAGTGATTCAAAAAAGATTTTAAAAAATTCTTTTTCTATAACAATTTTTTAAAATAATTTTGAACGGAATTGAAGTACAATAATTTTGAACGAACGATCGATCGAAATTTAAAATAAACTGCAGAACTTTAACTGGTCATCGTTCGAATATGTTTTCTTACTTTTCTAGAACTCCCGATCACTTTTTCCTTTTTTGGAGATTTTAATGCAGGACTTGGTATTTCTACTGTGACGTTAAGAGCTTTTTCGTTGTATGGTGCAGCTGTTGGAAAGTAAAGCCTTGGAAACTTTTTATGAAATAGTCCCTCACAAGTCACAATAATTTCGCCAACTATTAATAATATTATTTACATGAAGTTGACTTCGAGTTTTGTATATTTTTTTTAAATATTTTTAATTCTTTAAGCGGCATACCTCTCAATATCTCGCAACAAGTGGGTTTTTGAATTGAAAAAAATATAGTTCAATTTCTGTTTTATTGTCCTAGAGTTTCTTCAAATCTCAGTAATTCTCTTGCTTTAAAATAGAAGTACTAAAGAATAAAATTTAATTCGCTATCCGTTAACCATTCCATTCGGATGTTAAACTTTCATACTCCACTGTCAATCTTTTAATTTTAAAATAACCTGTTCCTCAATAATGTGACGAAAATAAAAAGAAGGTACCTACATTCAAGTAGAAGTACACACATTTTCGAATGTCTTCACATCTTCTTTGGCATTATGTAAAAATAAAAAAAAAATCTCTCAAACGCCATTGATTACATATCAATAAAAGTGAAGTTATAAAGGCGTCATGATGATTGTTTATTATGAAATAAACGTGACAAACATACATTTTTCTTTTACTCTTTTTTTTATTACTTTGTACCGTGAGATACAATTTTATAAACCTAAAGCGTGATAAATGTTTTTGATGGTTAATTGATGATAATATCAAATTGATATTTTTGATAGATATATTTTTAGATGAAGAGAAATAAAATATTATAAAAATGTTTTCATATTATAGAAAAAAAAACTTTGTTGGTGTTTGTGTGATTTAAAAAATGAACCAAGCACCGAGATTATCTTAAAACATTATATAAATATAGATAATAGATATCAGTACTTTTTTTTTCGAAAAATAGTTTATCGACTTAGATAACTATCCAAAATGTACCTGTATTTAATTTATTATTTGAAATGCTAAAATAAGCCTCAAGAGACGTTTGAGCTCAAAACTGAAACGCCATCTGATGTATTTTAAATATACCAAATTTTGGAAAACAAAATATGAGAAAAATATTTCGGAATTTTAAGAAATAAATTAATATCCAAGTTTTTAGTATTTTATAGTATACACCTGAAAGCAAAATTTTCAAAATATTGAGTTTGAATTTGTAAGTTTTGGTCGTAACAAACAAGTTCAAATATTTTTTATTAACTTTTGTTGCCTTATTTATAAACAAAAATCGGTATTTCGGCTTTCGTGTTCATGGTAACTATTCATCGTGGAATCAAATTTTCTGGACTTTAAACTAAGGAATTATTTTGAAAGCACTTCCTAATGACATCGTCAATATTAGAACTGATTTTAAAAAAAATTCATCAACACCGGAGTAGTTTCTCCGGGTTCCGAAATAGTGCAATTTTTAAAGCTATCACAAAATGTGTGATTTAAAAAACAATGAAGCTGAATCCCATCCTAATTCGAACTGAAATCTGTGATTCATTCTGTCCATGAATCTCATTCGAAATTATTGCGCTTTTTTTAAATGATGGCCGGTATAACTTAACCATAAAAATAAATTGTGTCCAAGCAATATAACAAAGAAATCCTACATAACAATTGAATGAAACAAAACTAAGACAAAAGCACATTAATATGGCTATGATACTGTAAAGTTAAATGAATAGTCTCAGTCTCTCAGTCTAGTGTAGGTAATAGGATACTGATGATCGCTAGGTATTTGGTCCGAATGAAGAAGCTTCATGTCACTTTAAGCTAACAATACAATTTGTTTTTCATTCATTGTTTTCTTCGCCACCGCATCGCGTCGCCGCCGGTTAAGGTGATGCTTGCTTTGAAGTCCGGTATGCATTCATCAATTGTATGTATATAGAATTACTCATCATCTTTCCATCACACGTTTTTGTAACCGAGACAGATGACCTTGATGGATATTAATTTTTGATTGAAATTTATACATTCCTGCATACATATTTCTTTTATTGAATTATTGTTTGGTGAGATTGATAAACCTTCAACTTTCGTGATATCCTAATGCGGCAAATAATGATTTATTTAAAAAACGATGTGGGTATAAACAATTAAAAAAAATCTTAATCCGACTAATGTGACAAATTGATTGGAAACTTAATTTAAAAAATTAACTTTTGAAGATCAAATAGTAATGCATATATAACATCATAAGTAATTTGTACTTTATTTCTCGTTGTTCGTGGGGTACTTTATTTATTGATTGCTACTTTGTTTTTCTGGGGTTTCCCTTTATTTTTATCGAATCGATTGGCGAATAAAAACACTAGGGTGTTGCTTGGACGTTAATACTGACAAATTTAACTTCACGCATTTTCAAGCCAAGTCACATGTCTTATAATAAATAGATTTATATGGTGTATAAGTTGGCAGTATTTGTGGGAGTACTGCTGACTTGTCAAAAAAGCAACATTTTGTTATTGATGGCTCGTATGGAAACTTGTGTATTAATTATATCAACGTAAATTATTTCAAAATAAATTATTTTTGACATCTTCAATATTTAACTGTCTTATTTTCTCGTTTCGTTTACGCCACGTCAGACAAATTCTTCGCCAATCTACAACTCTGGTTGTTCTTAACGTAGACAAAAACCAGCTAATTTTTACAATTATCAATTTCAGAACCTCATTTTTTGAATAGCAAATCGGACATCTGACTTAAGGCTAACATTTGGGATGTCGAAATATTAGGAATAGCAAACTCCGTGTTCTTGCCAAACTTTTGCCTTACAAGGTGAATATAAAAATGTGAGTCTCGAAATGCGTGATTTCATAACCAGCAAAAATGATTGTTTAAAAGTAAAATTGAAATTTTTAAAATTAAACAAAAAAAAACATCATCAGGTTTTAATGGGGGCATTTCTTCCGTTATTAAATGAGAACTCTTAAAACTGAAAAAAAAAATACCAAAAAACAACGGCAGGGCTTACAATGTGAAGCTTTATGGCAAGAGTATGATAAGCGGGGCGCCAAGAAATGATAACGTATTTTTGTAGAACACGGCAATACAAGGCAATACGGGGGGTCTATCTCCCCCCGTTTAGGCGGTAGGGGCAATTTAAAAAATATGTACGTTAAATGGAAAAAAAATTAATTAAAAAATAACGCTAATACTTACAATTTAGAATTATACGTGTTTTTCAAGTCAACATTCTATTCTATTAGCCAGTTTTTAAATCAAGTCAAAACTATGCATAGCTTTTGAAAAATTTAATTTTAAACTCAAAATTTGAGTAAAAAAAAGTTAAAAAAAAATTTTATTTCAATATTCCAAAACCATAAGTTTATAAATGATTTTTTTTTTAATAATTTGTTGCTCTTATTAATTTTCAATCAAAATCTGAAAACTAGATGATTTTATGCCTTTTAGTTTTTGAGAAAATTGAAAATAAGCACAAGTACTATTCTAATTTATTTATGTTTTTTTTTGCTTGAGTGGTCTTATTATGATAGTAATAAATAATAATGGTAGGTGCAAGTTTGTGTATATGCAACAGTGGGGTGTGTACGATGTATGCAACAGTGGGGTGTGTATGGGGGGGGGGCATGCTGCCCCCTGCAACCCCCCTGCTTGGGCCCACTGTAGGATTTGGGGTAGGTGCGAGGTTGGGTGTATGCCAAACCGAGGTGTTAATGGGTGATGCAACCCCCCTGCTTGGGCTCACTATAGGATTTGGGGTGGGTGCAAGGTGGGGTGGGGTGCATGCAAAGTTTCTTTTGAATTTAAATGAGCTGGATTTAAGAAAAATTAATTTATCCTAGGTATATCTTAATCCATATTCGATTATTACTATCAAAATAAGACTATGTACATAAATACTTAAGCAAGGAAAAAATAATTTAAATAAAATATTTTTTTTTTGGTATTTTTCAATTTTCTCAAGAACTAGAAGACATAAAATCATCTAGTTTTCAGTTTTTGATCAAAAATAAATTAAAGCAATGAATTCTAAAAAAAATAACTGTAGGTAATGTTAAAGTTTTGAAAAATTACACTTAATTACACCTTATTTTTAACTATTTTTTGACCAAATTTTGAGTTTAAAACAATTTTTTTCAAAAACTATGCATAGTTTTGACTTGATTCAAAAACTGGCTAATAGACAGATGTGTTGGCTTTAAAAAAATGTATAAAACTTAGTTGTAAGTATTACCGTTATTTTTTAATTATTTGTTTTTCATTTAACGTACATATATTTTAAATTGCCCCTACCGCCTAAACGGGGGGAGATAGACCCCCCCCCTCCCATAGTAAAAAAATGCTTGTATTGCAGTGTTCTACAAAAATCCGTTATCATTTCTCGGCGCCCGGTTATCATACTCTCCCCAGCTTCATTTTTTTTAGAGCCAAAAACACATTCTTTAGTAAGATTTTTAAATCAATTTGTTTAAGCCATTGGTATTAGAAAAATTAATTTTCACACTCAAATTAAAAAAAATGTTTTGGAATGATAACAATGTCTTTGTCGCACACTATATGCATGTGATGGGATGAGGGTAAACGTATTATGTGTTTCTATGGTTTTAAGTGTGCTTAACGAGACTCGAGCATCGTTCTCGATATTGTACATACACAGTTAAGAACAATAGGTAATTTTAATTGAAGTCAAAATTCTAAGTAAATCACTGCTGTCCACTTTTAGCAAAATTTTCAAAAATATCAAAATTGCTTAAAAAGAATTGTTCTCCCAAAAAGAAGACAATGATCAACGTAATTATAATAGTTTAATTACTATACGCATTTATATTGAATAATAATATATTCTCGATTGAAATAATTTGACAGACAACTTATTTTTTTTTTTTTTTTTAATTTTAATTAAATCAAAATTCTCACAAAAGCAAAGAATGTCGCCAGTTAACAAAATAATAATAATAATTTCTTTCAAATGCAACCAAAAGAAAGTGTGTTTTATTTCATGTTTTTAAACGACTATAATAACTCATAGCTTTTACACACAAAAGATGTTATTTATACCATAAGTGTTACAAAAAAATTAATTAATTCATTTAGTTTTTTAATTGTTCTTTTTAACGAAAGTGGGCACTGTGAGAGTATACAATGAAAAAAAGGGCGAAAGTACTGAAAGTAAACTTGAACTTATTGTTTCTCTTTTAACTAAATTGTTTTTTTTTTGTCGTTTTTTCTTGGTGTGTGAATAAATATTTAAGCGACTATACCTTATATTCATGTACATATGTTTTTTTTTAAACAAAAAGTTAGGAAATTTTTTCTCTATAAGAGTTAACAAAACGAAAAAAAAAACACTTTTTACAAGTCTTCAAAGAAGTATAAGTACATATATCAGAGATGAAAAGGAATCTTATTTTACGTATTTTTAATATTCAACCTCTAATGGGTTTCACGCAACTATTTCTCCTCTTTAATATCCAAATGGTATTTTAACTGCTTTTAAGTAAAACAGTTACCATCTTTTTGCGTTTCGTCTTCCAACAATTTGCTTATTTTTAAAGTATATTTTTTTGAAAAACTATAAACAAATGACACCAGCAAGTGTTTGTTTTCAAAAGTGTGGCCAGTTATGTGTAAAGTAAAAAGGATGTGGATTTTTTCTTAAGCAATTTAAATTCAAAATATAAAATGAGAATACAAAAGAGTACAATACAAAAGTTTTGTAGTTATTTACAATTTTTTTGTATCAGTAAATTTTACAAATTATTTGCGGAATGCTGCTAAGTTTAAAAATTTAGTTTTTTTTTGAAGTTTTGTAAAAATAGTAAACTCGCGCAGGTCTCTAACTTTACTTTTGTATTTTTCTTTTATAATCAAAATTTAAATAAAAATAAGTCTAGGAAAATCAGCGTGGTCACAATAAATGAAAGAGAAATAACATTACATTTTGAACAGCTGATTTTTTAAATGCCATCTTTCTACAGTAAAAAGTGTAAATTTTTCTTTAATAATTTTTTTTCACATTTTTTGATTTTTATATTTTCAAATGCAGGTTTCAAAAATATTTTTATTTTTACATCGGTCAAGTAATTTAGTCTGGTTTTTGAAAAAAAAAAAATTAGTTTAGAAATATTGAGGTTTTTTTTTTTTTATTAATTTAAAAAAAAATGCATGCTTCGAAAAAACAATTGATAAAACCAAGATATCGTGATGAGGTGCATCCCAGATTAGGTTTTATTTTTTAACAATCGCATTTGAACTTGTGTAGCTAGTCAAAATGCTGATTTCTGTAGCACAATGCGTAGTGCATTTTGTTAAGAACTCGAGCTTGGTAAAGGTTTTTGTCCACATTGCGCAAGAAGTTTTATAATTAAAATTGAACAATTAAAGATAAGCACCACAGAAAAGAGTCTGACGATTAGCCTGGCAGTCGTGAAATAGATATAACTTCAGCCTATATAAAATCTTTGTTGTATAACTGATGTTTCAGTCAAAATCTTCGATAGAAAAACTTACATTTAACTTACTTGTTTTTTCACAGATTTGATTTAGCTTCCGCCAAAAAATTGATGATGAAACTACTCCCTTTCTTTAGACACTTAAGCTCGTTGGTTGACAAGGAATAAAAACGCCCCTTTTTAAATTTATCTCAAATTTCTGTGATTTTTCTTTTATTTAAATTGAAGTTATTTTATTTTTTTATTGCGAATTTGCTCAGTCCTCAGTGTTTGATATCGTAAATTGGATTATTAAAGTTTGGCTATTTATTTAGGTCGAATAATTGGCCCAAGAGCCTCACCAGAAACTCGACTGTACCTTCTCCTACCGCAGATTTCCTTCTCAATATTATCTAAGGTCAATCACTTTTCCAACTAAAGACAAACAATTTATTATTTTCCGACACTTGTAGAAATCGAAAACCTTTGTATTGTACAGAAGGGAAGAACTTTTAAGCCTAATACAGCTCTACCCCACGCAGCTTAAATTACACCAAGGCTCAACAATGCGTGTCTAACAAAGATTCTATCCAATTATATACATTTTATAAAAGAACATTCTCAGGTGGCTAAACAGGAATTCATAGTACAACACTGTGTCTGTGATTTCATATCATTGGTTTCGGATTAACATTTTTTGTCATCCCCACATAGTAGTACGAGTATATGCCTTTGTATGAAGAAGCCTCAAAAGTTTCTTAGATCAATCTAATATCGGTATAGTTAACTACTGTACACTTAAACCTAGAAAAAAAATCAACGTTTCTGAGTACATTACCTACCTGAATGAGTAACGAAATCAGGTCGCCGAACTTATAAGCCAAGCCAAAGGCCATTCAATACAATAATTATTAGACAGTGGAACAACCTATATTCCAAAGTTACATAAATTCCAAAAATACATAAATTCATTAATTGTTTATTTTTTTTTCTATTATTGCATACAAAATCCATTGAACTATGGGTTTCTTTTTTATAGCTTTCAAGTGACTGCGGTCAAAGTTTTGGCTCAAAAGATTCTTTTATTTGACCTCCTTAGTTCATTTCAATCCACTTTTGAATTTGTTTTGCCCCATTGCGCGGTAATATGGAGTGGTTTAAATACGTGGGAGGTATATAGTTTAGTTCAGAGATGTTGTGAGTAACTGCGCTATAAAAAAAAACCCAAATGAAAACGAAAACTATTGCGCTAAACAAAAGGACAATCTAGCTTTTCAGGGTAACATTAAAAAAAAATAAAAACTAATTGTATCTGACGTTTACATGTTTTCTTTCTTGTTGTGAATGGAGAAGATGTTATATGGCTTCTCTTCCATCATCATCCCATTGTTTTGCCGATGCACACATCATTGGTTGATTTGCTTTTCATTTTATAATAATATAAAATGAAAGGCGGAATATAGAGTCTTAATTTTTTTTTACTTCAAGTTTATTATTACTATTTGTTGCTATTGTTTAAATTTAATTAAATTATTACTATCATGCATTTTTCTCATATATTGAATTTGTATATTAATATTTATTTCCTTTTCTTCTTTCAGGTAAGATGTATACCGGATATTATGATGTGGTTACGAGTGGTGTGTTTTTTTTTGTTTTGTTTATTAAACTCAAGTGAACCCAAATAGGTAAATATTTGTAAAGGTAAAATGTATGTAAGAGTCTATAATATGAGATGGAAAGATATTTAGGGTTTTGGTTGTTATTATAAAGGTGGTATTCCAGTATCTTTGAGTAAATAAAAAAATTTTTTTTTTAAGTTTTAACTGATAAATTGTGTGTTTCGGTATATGTACCTACTTAAAAAAATATTCAGATAACTTCTTGATCTTAGATTGGTGAATAATATTTTTTTGTACCGATATATAAAAAGATAGGCAGGTACGATAATAGTGTGACTTTAACATTTTCGAAATATGTTCTAAAAAATGTTTACAGATTCAAATCTTATCAAAGTTTCATAATGTTTACCAATATAATGTTCCATAACTTTTAACTTTAAAATTTTGTTTATTTTTGTTATTTTGTTTAAAAATTTTGTTAATCCGTAATAATCGGTGAATTGAAATATCGGAAAAAAATAATTTTTTCAAATGCGTTCTTGGGGTTTTAAAATTTACCACATTAGGTGAGACCGCACTAGGCACTACAAAATTTTATTCGTATGAAATTATATTAGAAAAATGGAAAAGATTGAACAATCCAGTTTCTCAAACTTTGTAAAGCTGTCCCAACAAAGTAAAAGACGCAAGAAACACATTGGGGTATATACCATAGTCGTCTGACAAGTTGTTTCTTTGTCTATTCTAAGCTAACCTGGAGTTTATGTTATTCATAGAAAATTTAGACCCGGTCAATCAATCAATTCAATTCAATCAATTCAATTTATTTAGTTCCATTGTACAAATAAGACAAAGTCTTTTACAGTACATAAAATAGAGGATAAGTGAATTGATTGACCCGGTCCAAAAGATAAACTGGAGCTCAATCCTTAAAAACGGTGGCTCTTTGACTAAGTTGTTTTTTTTTCTATCTGTCAAAAAATTAATTGGATTTCAATGGATTGACAGGCAATAGTACTAAAATTGTAGTAGATTCTGTTTTTTTCCTAAACAGAGCTGCCAAGTTCTTTATGAATAGCTGCTGTTTCTAACCTGTGTGTTAACTTTAGACTCGAGACCAGTTGGACTCGATTCTAAAGTTTGACTATGAATATGACCCATTGCTTTGCTTTTACTACTTTTACTATTAGATATTTCACAATGAGCGGCAACCAAACTGCACTGCACGACAAAGATAGTGAGATTAGTTTGGGCTTGAAAAAGACAACACACTAACATAATAATTATATGCAAACAACTTAGCCCCGAACTTGTTTTTTTTTGTATCAAATAGATAAGCTTCGAACTCTCGATTTTCTTAAAATTTCTTGGAAAATATAAAAAAAAAACCTTTTATACGCCGCCCTATTCGTTTGAAACTTGACATAAAAACATTGAAAATTTAATACTAATATCCTGCTTTTCATTGAATTTCTTTGGGGCTATTAAAAAAAAAACACACATGTGAAGCGAGTTTAGCGAAAAGCACATTACATTGTTTAGTTGGACCTAGGTAAGGTAAGTGGGCTGACAGATGATCTTATTTCCGTCACACTTACATCAATGTAGATCCATTGTAATACCCTTATTGAGTAACCTATGACAAATCCTATGAAAGAGTCCATTTGCGGTGTATGTATATGAGGTTTCAGCGAGCTATAGCCCGAAAGGTCGAAAAATGAAAAATGGTTTCTGTCGTCGCAAAATCACCTTGGTGAGGAGAGGTTTAAGCGTCAAGATTATTCTTGGGCATGTTCCTCTTCTGTACCCCTTCAAGGTTAAATCATCCCTCCCCCAGGCCCGTAGAGGCAGTGGCATCATTCAACGTCTAGTGGATGGGTTAGATAGACCGGTGGTTGGTGATGTGTCTGTATTGCTTCGTCTATCCTCTAAGCTATTAGGTCACACCTGGATAAAGATAGGTAAACATGCCAAGATGAACTTCCTGGGCGTGCTTTCCCCATTTATCCCCACAGCGGAGATCAGTCCTCCCCCAGGCCCGTAGGGCCAATGGCCCATGCAACGTCTGGTGGATGGGTTTAATTTTTAAGCCATTTTGTGGCTTTAGTGAAATCTAGCAGGCTTTTACTTGGAATAGAGGAGAGTTCCTCCAAGTATTCGAAAAAGTGTTTCCCGAGGAGCCTGTTTCTCAGATGGCAAAGCGCAATACGGTGGCGCAGGAAATGTGTAGTATCCTCATGTGTATCCTAGTCACCACATCCTCTGCATAAGTCATCCATACTGAGTTTCATCTTCTTCTTGTGGTAACCCAGTAGGTTATGCCCTGTGGTAATGCTCACGAGAAGAGAGAGAGATTTTTTTTTTAATTGGACCTAGCTTTTTTATCAAACTCCCTTGGGGCTGAAAACAAGCATTCATGTAAATAGTTTAATGCCAACATAACGTATTTCGTTCAATTCACATGGCACTGAGTTTTGCCAAATATTTTATAGTTCTTTGTGTAAAGTTCGATCCAAAAACTTTCATGAAATCGAATAAAGGCCTATGAGTATGAGGCAGGCTAGAACTATGCTCGACGGAAGCTTTCGGAAGTATCCTTAACCAAGGACAAGTAGCTTTCCGAACACCGAAAAAAAAAATGGAGAAGACAGCCATATTATGTGCTTCCACCATTTGATTTATGTTGCTAACTGTCAGTTTACTTTTGCAGGAGCGGTTGACAAGCGCTCTTCCTATCGATAGGGAAAGTTAACGAAAATTGTATTCGCTTCGTTTCGTACGAACACTTACTTTTGAGTCCGACGGTTATAGTTGTACCCTAAAGTTAGTTAGGTGTCTTTGATCCTTTTAAACAATATTCTCTTCATTTTTATCAAACGATGCTTCTATCTATGATTCATTGATTATGTCGTTCTTGGATCTTGGTGAGAGCGATCAATATAGTATGTGTCTACAATGAAAAGAAATCTTCTTCAGAATTAATTTTGCATAGCTGGGCTTAATTTTCAAGGTCTTCATTCTTATTGCAAAACAATTATCTCAAAAGTTCTCACATACGTAAAATGAAACGAAATTCTAAGTAAGGCTTTGAGCTCATCAAACTTATAGTCTGTGCAATCGCCAGCGACGACGGACGGTTAGATATATTCATATTTCATTTCTAATGGAATTTGAATCCTCATAATAAGTTACTCAGACGATTGCCATAAAACATCAGCACTATGCCCGTGACTCAATGGAAAACAAAAATAAAACGTATCGCAGGCTCTGCTCGAACAAAAGATCCGTGCCTTGACTTCATATTTTTATGCAATGAATGTGGAAATGAATTTAGCTGACGCAGCAGCAGTAGCAATAGCTAACGATAACTATAGGGTTGCAACATGAGATAAGAACCGTCTAAGAATAAAACATAAAAAAAATTAAATAACAAGTTTAGACCCATCAGAGTTATGCCCGATCCCCGAGGAGCACAGAAGAGTGATGAAAACTGTATCAAGTCTTTTGTTTCAGTTCTCAGGTGTTTTTATATAAATATCTATATCGAGTTAGATTTTGGTTAAGTTACTCGTATCTTATCTCAATGGAACCCCAGGAACAAAACAAAGAATAAAATTAATAAAAAAAAAGTAATAATAACAGATAGTCGGAGCCTGTTTAGCGGGACGACGACAACATGGGGCGATGATGTTGAAGATGGCGACGACCATGAAGTACGGATGAAACTCTTTCCGAAAGGAAGGCAAAGGCACAGGTACACAATATATATATGACGGATAGGCATGTGGAGGAAAATAAGATACAAATGTGCACCTGTCGTAATTTTTCACATTGCCCATGCCGTATGCACGCGCGCTTTTCTTCTTTTTGTTTTGACTTTGAGAATTCTCTTATCGCACTTTTGTTTAACAGTGTTGTTATACGAGTAACAATCATGTTTTGAAACATTTATAATTTTAGATCGTCCTTGTCTAGATCTGATTACGTACAGCGCTCTCTGAAAACTGAAATGTTGTGCTGGAAGAATCCTCGATTCGCTAATAAATAAACGTTTATTTCGGAAACAGAACCATTATAGAATTCACGTTAAAACAAACAAAAAAATATGATCCTTTAAATTGAATTTTTCTTCGAAAATTCGAGAACGAAAAACTATTGACGCATTTACTGCAAAAATAAATCAATGCTGTCAATGTACATGACTTTTCGTATTGTGCTAATTTACTAAATTTTTGACAAATTGATAGATCAGCTAGTTTGAAATGAATGCTGAATTATTTTACATAATTTGGTGAAGAAATAATTGTGTTTTAAAGCTTTGAAAAATTAAGTTTTAAATTTGTGTAGTTCATCAAATTTTGGAAAATTGTTCGAAAATGGACCAATTAATTCCAACTTGCAAATCTATTATCTAGAAGGTTTAATTCAAGTGTTTAAAAGTTTTTTGTGTTTTTTTTATGATATTTAGATTCTAATTTAAAAAAAAAACGACAATATTTCTTAAAACCTATATTTTGATGAAAAATAGTCTTACATAAACGAACGAAAGATATTAGAGTAAAGTTATTAAATTTAGCGTTAAATCGGACCTTTTCTTTTTTAATTGTATAGGTAAGGGTATTAACAGATATTATGTAACAGACATAAATCAACAACACAATTTTTTCTTTTTTCAAACAAGTACAATATTTATAAAAATTATATAAGTGGGAAACCGTTGGTCGGAGACTTTGGTGACTCTCCTACCTGAAATTAAAGTCTTATTGGAATTCTATTTAATGAAAATCTTGACAATCTTTTTTAAGATTTTACTAAACTAAGCCCAAGAATAATATTATAATTAATAATATAATAATAATTTTAAAATAAAAATTCTTATTTGAAGACTAGACATATGACTGTTTTTAATTTTTTGTTAATACGATTATTGAACTTCGCAAATAAGTTGCAGTTTTTAAAAAACCATTTCATAATTTAAAAAATCTTTTGATATTTTGATGGAGTGCATTTAATTATAATGAACTTAATAACAACACTGAGGCAGTCTAAATAGAATGATGGCTAAAAAATATTGTGATTTTTTTTTATTACTTAAGATTTGAAGTTAACCAGACGTTCAAATTGAATCAGGTTTTTTTTAATCTCCTATTGTTACATGGTACCTACCCTACAAATTATTCAAGGCTTTTTTGTATCAGGGTTGTTAAACATTTTTTTGTTTCACAAAATTTCAATTAAAATTTTTCCTATTTTCGAAAAGTGAATGCGAAATAAAGAAAACTACCTGAAACTCCAACTCTGTCCACCCAAAAGGACAATTTTAGGCGAAATGAGACAAATATGAAGTGTCATGCAAAAATTTGTATTGTTATTTATCAATGATTAGAAATTAGATGTTTAGATGTTTAGATGATACCTTTCCTAAAATTTTTTGTGTGTTAAATTTCGTACCATCATGAAGACTAATTGTTCGAAATTAAAAAAAAAGAAAAACACACGCTAATAGGGTATTATATGTACATTCCCTTTTCAACCATCTTGTTGTTCCAACTGATGTTTTTTTTTTTTATTGTAATGGTAGATTGCGCAGCCACTGAACGAGCCAGGAGCCGACCGCAATTGACGCGACGCGACGTTGCGTCGCTTCTTCATCATGGTTCTCTCCTCTATAGGAATCTTCACAATTACCTATACAACATAGGAGTCCCCCGTATGTTTTTTTTTTTAATATCTTTTAGGTATAGAACTAATTTAAAGAAAAGATTTTCATCTTGAATCGCGTCATTCCTTTTCGATTTCTGTTTCACTTCATGGTTATTATAAAATTAAAAGGGGCTCGCATTAATTTATTTCTATATGGGTATAGTGTGAGAACTTTAAGCCCCCAAAAAATTTGTTGTAACCTAGGTCGGAATTATAACGTCAATCATTTTGATATAGTTTTATTTTTGTTGTTTTCTTTATCGAATCTTTAATCGTATAATAAAATACACGTTCTTAAAATGTCTTATATGTTTGTGTAAAGTTTAATAGAGAATCCCTTTGTCTTCTATTTTATTTACCTGTTTCATTTTGAAGTCTAGTTTTTTATTTTTTTTTATTTTCAAGGAATGAGTTAGTCATCTTAACAATGAAAAGCAGAGGGGGAGAGATACAGATTTATTATTATACGTTACAATCTACGCAGATATTTCCTTGTAGCTCTTATACATAAACCTTTACGTGACTTTTGGGAAGTTGAAATTCGACATTCTCAGGTGTCCTTATTAATAAAATTTATGTGTGGTTGGATTTGATGTGGACATTGAAGTAATTATATCTATACTCGTATGTATCTAAGATGCGGTTGTGGGAACAAAAAAAAAAAGAGTGGTCTGATATTATGATTTTATGGGTTTTTAATTACATCACATATACATATATGTATCTAGAGATGATTTTAGTTTGGTTGGTTATAAGATTTTTTCATTCATAGTATGGTAATACATTTTGGGCAGCTATTCTTTAGAGCTAACGGAAAGACAAATGGATGGTAACTACACTACGCAACAGCGTAAGCACTTGGGTCTTCAGCGCCGGAACCGGTTCTAGAGGTGGGCCGTTTCTGGAGCAAATGCCCAAGTTAGTGAGCCAAAGCGGCGTTGGTGGAATCGCGAAATTTTGAATTAAACAAAATATTAAAGGGCCAGTCTATTGAAAGTTAAAACTCGACTTGGTGGTGGGTAGCTACCCGAGTTCCAAGGAACACGAACAATACTTCTTTATCGTTTTGAGCGTCATAAGTTATTTCGGAGTATTGGGCTTCTTGAGTCTATTTGGTATTTTGTGTGTTGAGACGACTTTAGTGTGTTGAGCGTTTTGAGTTTCTTTGGTTTCTCGGGCGTCTTGGGTACTTAAAGTGTCTTGGGCATTCTGATCATCTTCGGCATTTTAAACGTCTTCGACTTCTTGAGCATCTTGAGCCTCCTTTGCGCCTTCGACGTCTTTGGAGCCTTCAGGGTCTTGGGTGTGTCCACCCTCTTAGGCGTCTTGGGCATTTGGATCGTCTTGAACGTGATGGTCTTAACTATTAAATAATGACGTGCCTCCCTCGCACGTTTACCATTTATTCACACTTGATTCTGAAGGTGCATTACAGATGCCCATACGTTTATATTCGAATATGGCATAATCTGCATCTGGTAGATAGATTTTATTCTGAAGTTATTCGTGTTTAGGTTGCAATATCCCTAAGAAGTAGTTAGTTCATAAACCGATGTGTAAACAATATAATACTCCTGATAGTGTATCCTGATAGACTCCCCAAATCTAATTCATCAATATCAATAAATATCAATTAAAGCCTCCACAAGCTCTCCGCAAAAAAATTTGAGTAAGGGCTGCTCCCACTTCTTAGATGTCGCCCATTCCACTTCCACCATGAATTTACTATGTTTTCATATATTAAGTGTTTTCCATATACAAAGATTTAAATATTTTTCAAATACAAATTCACACCACTGTAACTGGTTTGTGGATAAGGTGGGTATAATGTTCAAACTGTTATACGAAAATGTGTACTAAAAATAAGGAAAGTGCACGTGCTTATCTTATTTCCAAACCATTCCCTTTTCTTAACTCACCTCACAGAAGTTTATTTTCTGGAAAAGTTAATGTTGAAACCGTATCATGCAAATACGTTATGAACTACTTTATCGACTGTGTAGGGTACGGTTTCCGTTTGTGTTAAAATAAATTGTTTTTAAGCTTAGTTCAAATAACTAAAAAATACATGTTTTTTATGAGTGATTTTTTTACAATAAAAAATTGTATAACAGTGAGCGATTGTTTTGTACGAAATAAATGGAGTTTGATAGATAATTTTCAAGAAAACATATTTTCTTATACTTATATGTATTATGATTCAAACCTATTGGGAGACTACAAGGCCACGTTTGAATTCCGCATAATTGCTTGCTGTTAAAAACAAGTAACAGATTTTCAACAATGTCTAAAATAAACAGTTCGTTAGTCTGAAGTATTTGAATATCTTATTTGTTTCAGAAATCTTTCTCCCAGGTATATTTATTAAGTTTGCCATTTTGTTTTAAAAACTTACAAAACATTTGTGATTTAACATGACTAAAATATTATTTATCAATTATTGAACATTGTCAACTGTGTTAAAAAAAAAAATAACTACATATGTACCTCACAAGCTTGTTGATTTCTGTTTGTTTCTTGAATGATATTTGTCTGTTTCTGAGAGTTAGAATAAATTCTTCTCTTCGGTTTTGTCAGTCCTTATATTCTTATTTATAGTAAAACTCAAATGGGTCTATAGTGTTGTACTTTTAGTGACTAATTAAAATTTGTAAAAAAAAAACACTTGAAACACTTTCGTTCGTTATTATCAAAAACACTCAAATTGATTCTTTTATAAGTATGTAGATAAAAAAAGAATATTTAATAAATTATTTTATTTAAATAACTTAAAATAATTGCTTCTGTGTGTATCAAAAGATAACACTGAATATGTAAAATATTATTTACTCATCGACGAGCAATATGAAATATCTACTCATTCTTCACATAGACCAGACAAGCAGACATACCATACACTAAGGTTATGTTACTTCCTGTCGTTAAATGTCTTTTACTTTGTCTTCCACAGCGGATGTAATGATCGTCTTGAAATTCCTTTGCATACGAACTTTTGTTGCTAGGATTTTTTTCTTACACTCCACTAAGTCAACAAACATAAATACTTTAACACTGCAAAGTGCGTACTAAAGTTATTATTGAAGTTATGTTTGATGAACTTTTTTTGTTTCATAATTTGATTACATTATTAAATTTGTTTTTGCGCATTTTTCAGATTATACAATATTATGTAAAAAAAAAATGTTCAAATTGTCTCCTTAACCATGAAAAGGTTCAAAGACGGCCTTGAATCAAGGCAACCAACCATAACTGAGTGTTAGTTGTTAAAGGCACCTACAACTAAAAAAAAGTTCTGGTGATCAAAAACACAACATGTTGATGTTATGCTTTGATGAGTTAAAGAAAATATGGGGGGAAAGATTTTCATTTGTGGGAAAGAAGACGACAGTTGTCTTAGGTGGACAAGTGCTTTGCAAACTATTAGGGGAATCAACATAACGCAGAATTTTTTTTTTTTTTGAATAAAAAATAACGATGAGAAGAATTTGTTTTTAAATTTAAAAAAAAAAAAAAAATTGACGGAGTACAGCTAGAACCTGTAACGTTGAATCTTCATATTTCCTTCGGACTATAAAAATGTTCATTGGATTGACTTCGTTTATTTCGTCTTTGCAATTCAAAAAGGACGAACATTAAACAATCGCTTCCCGCGATTTAACAGATATTGTAGATGAGCTACATATGTAAGGGTGACTTAATATTTTCTATTTTTGTTTGATTTAACACTTTAATACAAATAAGTTTCTTGTGCTCCAAAAAATAATTCCAGAATTTGTTTGGAAATCAAGCAAGCATTGATCGGCTTTTTATTTATTAATGGTTTTAAAATACAAAAACTGTTTTTTTTTTTTATTATCAAAATAATCTACCGTAAATTATGAACAAGCTTCATCATCATCATCGGCTCGACAACCGGGGTCCGGTCCTGGCCTCCTTCAACAAGTCTCTCCACCTATCCCGGTCTTGAGCCGACGCCATCCAGTTGCGCACCCCAAGGCTTCGGGCGTCCTGGTCTACGCCATCTCTCCAGCGCAAGCATGGTCTACCACGCTGCCGTCTACCATAGAATGTACCACAAAGGACTTTCCGAGCAGGTTCCTCTTCACTCATGCGAGCTAGGTGCCCTGCCCACCGGAGTCTACCGAGCTTAATTTTTGTCACTATGTCTGCTTCAAGGTAGATTGCGTACAATTCATGATTGTACCGTCTCCGGAATCGCACAAGCTTACGTTTTTCTTTTTCTATACAGAAGTACATTTTGAAGCTAAAACCATTTAAATATGCCAGTTTTGGAAAGTTATTATTATGAGGTTGAAAATATATTTCATTCATTATTTATTTTGAAACAAAGAAAATTGACAATTTACAAATTGACAAATTATTTTGCGCAAGCTGCAAAAATATGCGCACAATTTGCTGGGCAAATTTGTAAACTCACGATTTTCGAACTAAAGTCACTTCAAAAAAATGGACGACAAAAGCGCTCGAAACACTTAGAAATTTAAATAAATAGAAAATCTTGTGTTTATGTTGAACAAGAAATGTTTTTGTTTGTTCAATTCCAATTTTTTGGGAGTATTTAGTTTAATTTGTCTGCAAATTAAAAAGAATAATGCAATTGTTCATGTTTATAAAAAATTTGGGTGGTATTAGTTTGAATTTCTAAGTATTTTTTATTAATTATTCAAAATTTTAGGACATGCATCGGCATGCAGCTAATAACCCAACAGTTTTAATACATACTTAAGAAATTTTATAAAAAATTTTTTTTTGTAAAAACCACTTTTTTATTTCTATTTGCGTTTCAAATAATTTGTATTTTTACGATACATCAGATGAAATTTTCAGTTCTAAGCTGAAACTTCATGTTTAGCTTATTTTATCAATTTAAATAATGAATTTTAAACTTTTTCTTTTTACTTATTAGTACATACCTTGAAAAGGATAATTTTAAAATAATTTTTTCTATGGTGTTATTTTTTCGAATTTATAGTTTTTTTCTTCTATTAAGTATTCAAAGTTTTGGAAATTTGGACATTCCGCACCCTGAGTATAGTACTAGAAAATTCCGAAAATGTTAAAACAAATATTTTCGTGTCCCAATTTTGTTGTCTAAAAATTTCAAAAAATATGCAATCAACAATTGTTTGTTTATTTTTAATTTTTTTTAATTAACTCTTGGCTCAATTTATTCACTCTTCATTAAATTAAAACTCGCCACTAAATATATTTTCAAAAAAAATATGCAATTTAATAAATTTCTCATTTTTTATGACGAGTTAATTAATTTGATTTATCAGATATTAAAAAAAACTTTAATTTTCTGTTTTTTTGTGTGTTCTATAAAAAAAAACGCACGCAATATGTGCTTTTTTTGCTGTAGATTATTTTGATTTCAATTCAATCATTATCCAAAGTAGTTTAGTTTAACGTTAAAGCAGGAATTTTCTTTTATTATACGGTTCGACGCAGAGCCTTGCGATTCGCGTGGCTCAAAATGTAAATTTTTGAGGTTTCCAAATCGTATATACATATACATATGTAGGCAATAGTAACTTACGCAGGAAATGTTTCTTGAAATATTGTTCTTCTATTGTTTCCTATAATAAATCATAAATATATGCTGCGAATAATGTTTAACCAAACAATGTATATAAGCATATATTAAAACAAAATCACAACAAAGAATGCACTAACTAAACTACCCACGCTTTTCTTAACGCATAAAGCATTTCCTGCACATTGTTTAAGATATAAATATTTAAGACGAAATAATCTACTCTCCTACGCATCTCATTGAATTTCATAAACAAACTAAAAAAAAAAACTATCTTTGATTACCCTATATCTGTGTATAATGATAATGAATAAGAGTACTGCGAGTACCTTTTATATGCAAATAAAGACACCACGAATTGGAACT
Source organism: Syrphus vitripennis (assembly GCA_958431115.1). Classification (NCBI taxonomy): domain Eukaryota; kingdom Metazoa; phylum Arthropoda; class Insecta; order Diptera; family Syrphidae; genus Syrphus; species Syrphus vitripennis. The sequence continues at coordinate 72,249,623 of OY288110.1, forward strand.
TTACATCATGATCAATTGTTGTTAACAATGCCATCCATGGCAACCAATTTTTTCCTTGAATAGTTTTTTTTTTTTTTTTGCTTAATGTATTCAAAAATACAAAGCAAACAAAAAAATGAAATTTGATATGTAGATTATCATCACCATCATTATGGTAGAGGAAACATCTTCCAAAGTTTAATTTATGTGGAGAATCATATTATGCAGAATTCCTTTTAGGGATAACTCCACACCCAATGTGTGTGTGCTGGATCAATTTGTCAATTACAAGGGATCTGGCAATAAATCATATACAAATTCCAAACTCTCGAACCTTTTTTTTGCGTTGTAATCACTCTACCTTATGCCAGACGGAATATACCTACTTTCGAAACAAAAATATAGGTGTGCTATGGGAAGGTATAAGCGGTGACCATATTTTATAAAAAAAGGACTTTTTTTAGTTTTATTAATATTTTTTTTTTTATGAAGTAGCTCAGGGGAGGGGTAATAAACCAAAAACTTGTATTTATATCTACAACATTCCATTATAGTTTTATTGATTTTCAAACATGGATGAAAATTGTTTTTGAACTTTTTCGCCCCCTATCTCTTTGAATATGAACTGCGTTGTACGGTCTTGAGACAAAAAATGTTCAAAACTTCAAGCTGAATATGTATTTGTTGCATGAACTCTTTTTTTCGATCAATAGGAATTGAAGTAAATCAATTTAAAAAAAAGATGGCAGGGAAACGCTGGGGGGGGGAATACGCCAATTTTTTTTTGTGCTTTAAACTTCCATAGAATAGTCCAACATGTTTCAAAATGTAAAAGCATACCTTTTGAAATAACTTTGACATGAAAGAGAGTAGAGTACTGATGCTGGTAGTAAATATAAAATTACATAAAAATGCACTAGACCAAATTGAAGGCAAATCGGTAAATCGTTTGGGCTCTAAAATCGGTATATCGTTTGGGCTCTAAACATTTAAATTTCTTTGAGTCTTAACTAATATTACGTTGCTTTTAAAGTCGTATTTATTACATTTTTGTCTACTTAGACAATGTCTAACTATTTTCAAATCGGTGTAAATATGCTTTATTTAATAAAAATAAATATCACGACTAAGACAACCTACTTTTGTGCCTATGTTAAGCAGCTAAACACATTTTCCAAAGTTAGACAGCTGTCTAAAGTTAGACAACGTTTAAAAATATTTGAAAGAAAAAAACGTCAGAACGGAAAATACGGGTGGTAGTTTTAAGATTTTTTTTCTTTCGACAAAAAATTTCGAGATCATGGTGACATTTAAAGGAACAGTTTTACTTTTGAACTGGTCGAACGGTAACCTCATTATAACTAAATAGCCCATGCATATCAGATTTATCAACAAAAGCGCTTGTGTCATTCCAGCTTCATCAAAAAAATATCCAATAAAAAAAATAGAAAAAACAAACTTCTACACCTTCACTTATCAAAATGAAAAATTCTTCACGTTTCAAAACAGATTTTATTAATATTTATTACTTACTTACCGATATTCATACTGTTTCAACTGTTTAATTATTTCTGCTCTAAATTGTTTAGAGAGTGGTTTCAAAAAAACAAAAAAAATTTAAAAAAAAAAACAAAAAAAAAACAGAATTCCCAACTCAACTACAGGTGCAACAATTATTATTTATTGTAGATATATTCATCCGATTAAATACGAAAGGAAATACTCTTAGCTCCATTAAGCAACAATGTTGGTTAGCTTTAGCTGGCCGAACAATTTCAAAAGATTCGCATAATAGAAATGACCATTAAAGTTAGCCAGCCACGAAATGGGTTATCAGCGTGAATTCTTGTGCTGAATAACCGCACTTATTCATTAAGAAAAAAAAATACAACAAAAGAAAACAAAATAAAAAAAATAAACCATAAGAAAATAAAGAGGAAAAGAAATGTTTTCAAGTTCATTCACCACCTTACCCATTTCTGAATCTCTGAGTTGAGATGTTGCGAATATTTTAAACAAAAGAGATTTTACGATAAATCAAGCAGAAAAAAACAGAATTCATCACTTTGGTTGGCTCTTCTTGTAGGTAGGTACTCTGAGAGACATAATGGTATCTGATGTAGATAGTATGCGGTAGTTGTGGCCAATATGCCGGTCAACATGAAAACATGAATCGTGGTAATAACAGTTATTGTGATGGAATTGTTGTGGGACTCTCCTCAGCAAAATTACGACGACTTTGTGGAAAATGGAATTTTTTAAATGCTTTAACAAGAGCTTTCACTTTCTTAAATCTTTATGATCTTTTACAAATTTTGTGTGTACAATACTCGTTTAGTTTAGTTTAGTTTACTGTTACGTAAATTTTTAGGTACTGTGGTTTAAATATATCAGAAAATATATTAAGTTAATGCAAAGTTAAACTTCACTGAAGTAACCCTTCAGACATTGAAACTCTTATTTATACATTTCTCACAAATAAATAGGAATGGTAGGGAAGAAAGGAGGATTGGAAGTATGGAGACTAGAAACTAAATGCATTGGTATTGGCACCATAATGTTAATCTGACCAGTTTGTTCACAGTAGATTATCTTTAATTCATAATTATTCCAGAGCGTAAATCCTAGCATGTACATGTAAAATAAAAGATGTTTCAGAGGTGATTTTAGTTGTTATAATTATGGATTTAGTTAAACATCCAATTTTTGTTGATTGGCACCATTTTACCAAAACCTCTGAAAGTTGTATCAGAAACTAAACGCAATGTAAAAAGAACTGGCCTTTAACGTTAAATGTGTCCCTGTAATGAAATAACCCACTGCATAAAAAAATTACTGAGACAAATTCTAATAAAAGAGTTTTTAACGGGTTTTAGGTAAAAAACCCGTAGTGGAAAAAAAGGTTACCAAAACCGAACCCCCGGAAATTTGATGCTAGTTTTTGATGTATGTACAATTGTACATAGATTGAATACACCGCCATTGAAAAATACTCTTGATTAATAAACTAACCAGGACCTACCTTATGAAATATTGGATGACCATTCTGGGATACGCATTTAGCTTCTAAGCATCAAGAGCAACTGTTTTTGCTTAAAAAAATCTAAACAAATGTCCAGTATTTGTTTGGTGTACAAAAAAAAAATATTTCCCGAAAAGTGGCAACTCTCAAAACTATTTCAAAAAAGAGACTTAATCAAGAATTTTCTTTTTTGTTTGGCTTTTAGCACGATTTTCTTTTTTATTCTGAAAAATGTCTTTAAATTTTTGTCCAGTGCCAAAAAAAAAATATATGTATTTGCAAAAATGTGGCAAAAGATGGTATTCTTAAAAATATTTTTGGGTTACACGTGCAGATGACTTGAAGAATTAATCCAATTTTTTGTACAAATTTTTAGAAAAAAATCAAAAAAATAAGTTTCAAGGTAAAAAAAATGTGCTTTAGTAAAGTGGCAACACCGGAAAACATTTAAATATAGAGGCCGAGTTAAGACCTTTATTTGAACACATCGTGTGTCTTTTTTAAGACACGTGCTTCTACTTGCGAGGAACGAATCCCGAGTTTTTAGAAAAATATTTAAAAAAAATTCTAATACCATTTTCTATACAGAAAAGTATATGTATGAATTATTATGTAATTGGTCAGGTTTTCAAGACATGTTCGAAAATGAAAAAAAAAAACTTAAAATACAATTTGCAAAGTTTTTATTGCCTTCTAATTTCGAATCCAAGCTAAGAACTGTTCTTTCTCATTAGGTTCTTGAGCTAAGGCTTGACCATTAAAAAATATTTTTTTTTCTTGCAATTTTAGAACTAGAACAATGTTACAATACGGAGTAAAATTTTACCTCCAAATTCAGTTAAATTTTTTCCAATATCAAGAAGGAAATACATACATATCTAGAAAAAAAAAGACTGATCTTTAATTTAAGATTTTTAGAAAAATGGCATGGCAAAAATGAGAGAAATTTATTTAAACTGATGTTTGAAGAAGAAGTATTCATTAAAAATCGTGTTGAACAAAATAATATTATGTGTTATGTCACAATAATCTTGTAAACCAGTAATAGCCAAATATTTTTTTTTAACTTACGTTTTCAACATATTCCGGATTTTTTCATAACGTCCTTTTTACCAAAAATTTAGCGCATTTTTAAAAATTGTATTTTCCTGAATTTGGTGTTTGCTAACTTCAGGGAATTGTTGAGATATTAACTTAAAATATGAATGAAATTTGTTTTTTATTAAATTGCGATCGAAATTTCAAGTCTACGAGTATATTATCGGTAAAATTTTATAACAAACAAACACTCAAAGTGACACAATAATAAACAAAAATAAACAGAAAAAGGATGAAACAGTGGTAAACTTAGGCGTATATGCATTTTTTTTTTTTATTAAATTTTTTTTGTGCTAACAAAATTTTAGCCGTTTTTTAATAAATATATTTATTTGCCTAATGATCTACGAATATTTATGCAATTAAAAAACCAAAAAAAATGTAATAATAAGGAGTCGCCATTTTCATTTAATAACAATAAACTACGACGCCTCATAGATAGTAGGAACTGTAGTTACATGATTCAAATATTTATTTTACGTAAATACCTATTTAGTGCTTTTTGCACTGCAATGTAGATGTATTTTGAAATGAAGGAATACCGTTGCTGGATTTTTCTAAAAAAAGCAGTGGACCTGATATAGATAGGAACTCCACTCAAACAATTTCTGTACACAAAAATGAGCATGTCATTGCATTCATAGTAATGCATTCAGGCATTTCAAAATTATCATTTTCTTTTCAAATATAATATTTTATTGTTTTTATTAACTGTGCATTATTATTTATTAATAGATATTTAATTTAATAATAGATAGTTCGAGATATTAACAAAAAAAAAACAATATCCGTGCGATATTGCCATTTCCACATTTCGATTCATTGACTCTTGTCTACATTACTCGCAATTCCTTCAACAATAATATTACTGAATTTGCACATTAAAGTGAAAATAAAAATAAGTGTAAAATATAAACTTTCCAAAAAGTAATCCTCGCACGCGTTCGTTGCCTTTTACCAATGAATTTTTCGCGAACCAATAAATACTTTCAGGTCTCTGCACTTCCTTTTCATTTTTTAAAAGACAGTTTGAGTTATTGGCGAAATGTTGTTTTTTTTTTTTTTTTTTTTGTGTTTATCTTCTGTCAGCTTTCCATATAGCTGGAATCTTAATTAACCTTCAAACAACATGGAAGTCACTGGCTAATTAATTGGAATGCTTGCGCTTTAGCAAATGTATAGTATAGTTATTGTTAACAGCAACGCTCGAGTGCACACCGATATCATTTTCCTCTTTTTTTCCAAAAAAAAACATTTTTTTTGCTCATTATTTTTTGGTATAATATTTTTGCTCCCGTCATTTCCTTAGCACAAGCAACAGAGAAAAATGAATTCATTGCTCCGAGTTTTTCATAAAATAAAATATGAATTTTAAATTGGCTCATTCATGTCAAAAGAGATGACGTTGGATTAAAATTAAACTAATATGAATATCTGATACGAGAGAAATTGTTAAAAGCGACCTTACTCTGCATCACACATCACTGTTACCGCACTACCCAACCAGACATTAGTAAAATCCATCCTGTCCTATGTCGCATAATAATCGACTCACTCCAACCAACTCCAAACTATTATACTTGTTTATTTATTGAAAATCAAGTTTATAAACTTTGTTAAATGCTTCCTTTTGGAGCAAATTATTATGATTTATTTACAATGTAATTAGTGACCTATACGCAATACGCGTACGCGCTTGTGTACATACGAGATTTCCACTCGTGAAAAAAAGTGCAAATATTATCGTTACTTCGTTAATGTATCTCAAAGATACACGATATGGCATTGCTTAATAAATATTTGCGTGTGCAAAATTTACTATTTATTTAGTTTCTTGGCTTTTTCTTATTAAATTATATAGTCACCAACAAAATTATGGCGACGAGTTTCTTTTTAAAAATGTATGAGTTTGCATTTAGTATTTTTATTTACACCTATTAATTGAGTCTCGATCTATTTTTACTGTTCTTTTGAAAATTAAAATCGTTTTCTCATCTTATTATACAAAAACAAAGCTTTTTCTGCACCCAATTCGTTAGAATTTAATTTAAATATAACCAAAGCCTTAACCCTAACTTTAACTCTTAAATTAACCTTAACCTTAACCTTAACCTTAACCTTAACCTTAACCTTAACCTTAACCTTAACCTTAACCTTAACCTTAACCTTAACCTTAACCTTAACCTTAACCTTAACCTTAACCTTAACCTTAACCTTAACCTTAACCTTAACCACAACCTCCAACTTTACAATTATCACTTGATCCTTAAAATGCCCGTTTAGGGCCAGTGTGTTTCCAATAGGTTATCTTTAACCCATAATTATTTTTACTCATTTTCCACATAATCCATAATTTGAGTTATCTATTAATTTTCGATTTAGTTAATCACCCAATTGCGGTTGATTAGTGTCATTTAATTTTTAAACCAGAGTCAATTAATACTGAAAATTAAATGATCAATAGCTAACTCCACAAGCTATATTATAGTGTTGACTAAATGCAGAATGGCTTAATCCAGGGACAACTCAACAAATTTGGCGGGTTAACTCGGGGTTAAATGTAATGTCGCATTGAAAAATTGGTTCTTAAAGTTGCATCTGAAACTTTACCCTTTTTGAACAAACTGGCCCTTGTAATGGGATTTTTTAAAAGCGCCACGATATTAAGTAATTTTTTATGGTGACGATATTACAGAATCAGAAAGTGAGTTTGTGATTCAGTTATGATTTTTTTTTCGATGAACTGTAATCAAAATTTTTGTTGGTGATTGTAAAATTTCTTTTGACGTTGACTGTAAAGTTGTTATAGCTGTACGTAAAATATTGTTTGTACATATATATGTATATAGATAGATATGTAATTTTATTATGGAAATGAAATAATTTTACAACGGAGTCGTCGCGGCGTCGATCGTCGTCGTAGCGTCGGTAGAATGGTAAGCGAAGTGCATATTTACTCATGTGAGAGCTGTTGGATCGCCTTGCATTTTGCGTGAACCGCGGGTGTGATCAACATCATGTCGTGGATGGAAATTCAATGGGCAGCTTCAAAAGTAACCACCACTCTCTTTGGCAATCTTGCCCATGCCCATTCTGTTTCTTCTGGAGCCTGCCAATCATGTTTTTTTTTTTTTACTCGGATACATTTATGTATATTTGATTGTGTTGTTTTCTATTTTTTTTGTTTTTAAGTTTTTCATTTGTTTTCATGGATGACAGAGTTTGAGAATGCACTTGTTACTTTGCTATACATTTTTTCGTATTATTATTATTACTATCGAGGTAACCGAGTTGCAATTCTATAACTCCCTCCCTACGTGAGTTTCTGTATGTACTCTTATTTTGTGTATGTCAGAGAATGAAGCACTCTTTTATTTAGAAAATATACTCTTCAATTAAAATCTTTGTTTTTTTTTCATTTTAAAGTATCTGTCAAATATATTTCTAAATATTTTTTTTTTTTGTTACAGGTAAGCATCCGAAAGTCGGTAATGAAAATACCTAGTAAATCTGAGATTTGTTTTGTTTGTTGTTTGTTTTGTTCTGACAAAATTCAAACAAAGGTAAGAATTTTTAATGACCCTCTTACATGAGCTATTTTGATCATAAGGCACGAGTTGGAACTAAAAAGAAAATAATATTTTTAATAGTAAGTACCGTTACAAATAGCACCATCGGTTATATAATTATGGAACAAATTGAGAGTTCACATTATGTTCGTAATATTTAATATTGTCCATTAATTTTTATTTATATCAATGCCAATTTGTTTGTTTACCATTTAACACCCAAAAGTTGATTAAAAATGTCCTTTCGATGTTTTTTTTCTGTTTTACCTTTACCATACGAGTTTACCTTTCCCGGATCAACCTATACACGCCCTCCTTTTGTCACACTATGTGCACCTGTGCACCCTGTTTATTTATATGAACACTTTTCTATACTTCTTTTTTAAGCTTACTTAATGGAGACATGTTTTGAAAATTATAAAAAAAATTTAACACTGAAGTGGAAAAAAAGTACATACACAAATAACGGTACAACTGCAATACAGATGCTTATAATTGTTATTTTTTGAGAAGCTGCTTCTATATGACTATGAGAAATACAAAATTACACATACTTACTAACTTACTTAGTTCCTCGGACTTATTATGTCCGTTAGTATCCCTTTAACCGACACAGAGCCTCCACTACTTCCAAGCGCCATGGTATACGGTTCCTGGAGATACATTTCGGCTTCCAATTCTTGCTCTTCGACCATTGCATCGCTTGGCTCGAAATGCGCTGCCACGCTGTCAATGGGTTCCTGCACGCATGAAGTTCATCATTATAGATACGATTTGGCCAAAAAATCCTCAAAATGTTGCGCAGACATCTATCTACGAACGTTTGCAGTTTACTAGTGACAGCAGTTGGGACTTTCTAAGTATTGACACAAATTTGATGAAAAAAAATATGAAAAATAACGGAAATACTGTAATGTATATTACACTGTGCTATTAGTGAAAAACTATTATCAAGGTCATCTAGTAGAAATTGTAGATATGACTGAGTACGTTATAATATGGCACTCAAAAATTTTGCATCATTTTTTCTTCAATTTAAAAAACAGTCAATTGCCAAAAATAAATGAAAGAACAAACCCTAGCATTTTGGCGCACTGCTCATGACTCACCCTGTATATATAGGTATAGTATAAAATATCGACTTATACTGAGTCTATTTTGTGTTAAATACTTGTTAAAAATCAACTTCTAAAAATCACTACAGCTCCCTAACTAAATGTTTTAAAATAACAATTAACTATAGAACTGTTAATAACCCTTTAGTTCCTCCTTCAGATACTATTAAAGTTTGAGAAGCACTAAATATCTAAACCAATATCATTTAAGAGAAAATTTTATATACTCCGACCAAAGAGAAATGCATAAACAAAACATTCCTTTTCAACTTCTATCTCTGATACCTTCCGTCTGACTCCAGTAAAAGAGCCACCACCACACCACAATCCGCAACCACAAAAGACGATCGCTTCGAAATCTTTTCACTTGACTTGAATTGTATGTTTTAGTATACATTCGCCTGTGACGACGCGCACCTGTATGATTTTTTCGAACTCGACTGCGAAACAATTCAATCGAATATTTTCGTTGAATTTTCTTTAATAAAATAAAAATTTTAATAAATGTTTGTGATTTTTAATTTTGTTAAAAAATGTTTTGTTCATACTTTCCTTTTAAAATGAATAAAATTAAAAATTAATTAATTTTCCCTGAACCAAAGCAAAAGAAAAAAATGTATTTATACAATAACTAGAAACTGCAATCGGCAGTTTTGTGCAGTGATTTAATATACCTACTACTACGTCCTACCTGTATCTATCTATCTTTTTACAAGTATATCTATGAAGATACAAAAAAAGTGTCTATAGATTTGCAAACCGTGCACGATTGTTATAATGTGTGTAAAATTTGCAGGTAAAATAATTATCTGCATTCAAATCTATTGTGCAATTTTTTTTTAAATACAAAACAAAAACAAAAAAAATCGAGAGAAAATGAAAATGAGCTGAAGTTGGATTCACACAAAAAATGGCGAATTTAAATCAAAATTGATTTCCGTTCTAACAACATAATACTAAATGGATTTTTTGTTTTTTTTTTGTTCACAAATAAAATTTATCCAAAATACAAAAACAAAAAATGTAATCTGGTAAAATTTAAAAGCGTAATTATCTTCAATGCTGCTGTGTTCACTGATATATTGTTCTAAATTGTTATATTTTGTACGTTTTATCCATTTCATTAAAATCGTCATCATAGATAAATAAATAAACAAATACTGTTGTATGTATGTACTCTTGAGAGTGTTGAGTCAAGGTTTTTTGGGTAAATACCTTTTTTTTTTTTTGATTAAATACAGAAACAAATACAAAAAATAGTTATTCAGATTAGGTAATTAGTAGAAAAATAGAACTTTAGAAGCAGTTTTAGATACTCAATGCTAAATAATGTTCAATCAGAAGTTATCCAAATTATCTATAACAATTAAGGATAAAGAATAATGTATTTTTTAATGGATGTTCTTTATTCAAAAATTTAGGGTGGTGCATTTTTTTTTCATAAGCATGACATTTAGATGGTTTCAATTGTTTTGTTTTCAATTCGTTTTGTTGTCAAATCTTAGTTTTATACTGGTGTTGCCATGGTGTAGACATTTAAAAATAGTAGAAAAACAACAACATATTTCAACGAAGTCTCAAAATGTTTAAAATTTCGCAATTCCAAATGTTGATCTATATTTTCCTCCAAAAAATTGATATTCTCAGTGTTCTCATTTTTGTATTTTGAAAAAAAAAATTACAAAAGCAACTGTTTTACTTTATGCAAGTCATATGTTCAGTTAAATTTTTTGGTTTTAGTAATAATTTTGGTCTCAGCATGTGTTCAGCCAGTTAGAAACAACATCAGTGGATGGGATTATCCAAGAATCTTTAATACAATAGTACCAGACTTGTAGAAACAAAGCTTAAATAATAAATCCACATAAAATAGAAGAAAAACAATAAGTTTCCTCTATGATTTCCATCGAAAATGAGTGTCGTATTAAAACCATGAAGAAAATCTTATTGACCATACCATGCATTAAAAATTATTTGATATTTAATTTAATTTTTTTTTCCAAGATTATTTACTTTTTCTCTGAGCACTTTAAGTCTGTGCCAATTTGCAATAAAAATTTCCAATTTCAAAAGTTAAACACTTTAAACCACAGACAAAAGAAACATTTGTCTATTTGTGGCTGAACTTTGCATTTGTAAATATTTCATTTTAATGAGTATTTTTTTAGACAATAAGTTTTTTTCTTGTTATAAATGGTATTCTTCTTAAAATGATACCAAAATCTTATTAAAATTTGAATAAAATAAATCGATTTTTCTAGAAATACATATTTGGAAACACCATTTTTTTTTGTTCCTTTAAAATAAATTATGGTAAAATTATTCAATAAGTGAATCTAATCTTTTATTAAAAATCAACAGTAATACTTACAATATTATTCGATATCTGTTTTAAAGCCAAAATCCGATTTTTTCAGTTAAAGTTGTGTTAATGTCTCAATCATTATTTTGAAAACAAAATGTCGAAAAATTGTTTTTAAGGGTTTTTCCCAAAATCTTAAATAATGAAAAGATACAGATGTTATTAAGTTTTAGTCGAATAATTTTTTTCTCTTTCTTATTCTTTCTTTCTCTTTTTTTCCAAAGTAAAAAATCAAAAATTCTTTTTTTTTTCTTTGAAATGTGCCTCTTTTTTAAAAGTTAACATAATAGGTATTTTCAGAATTAATTTGTAAATTCTTAGCCCAACCAAAAATAATTTTGTTTTTTAATTTTAACCTAAAATTAGATGCCTGATGCTATATGCTCTATAAGTTTGAAGTTTCATAAATCAATTACCCTTTAAAAAATAAAAATCAAAAATTATACACAAATTGAAGAAAGCTGATCGAAAAAAATATGCATCCTTTCGTTAGACAAGATGCAAACAGAAATTTTGTTTTTTTGCAGAATCGGTATTTCGCCAAATTTAACACATAATGTTTTGCGCAAAACCATTCATTAACTAGTTTACTTAAATTTATCACCAGTTAACTTCTGGTTACGTTTTCGCAACGCTGGTCTCTAGAACTGCGAAAGTTTAGTGAAAATCGTTTCAGTATTTTAGGATTTTCTTCGCTTTTTCCCCTAATTTTCGGGGGTAGTTTTGTTTTTTTTTTTTCCCAAAAATGTATCGCATCCGCTCCTGTCTTCATTAAAAATAGTAGGGTATTTAGATGGAAATGTAAAACACGTAATTACTTTTATTCGTGTTTTACAAAAAAAGCAATAAGTTTCGTTTTTTCCCTCATTGATTATCATTAACTAAAATAGAGTTGTCTAGATTTTGAGGGACACATCTTATCTACACAATGTGGTACCTACAAATATTTCAAAAACCCAAATATTTATCCATCAGCTTAATGACGACACCGAATGTCTTGGTGGGAATCCATTAATATTGTCCCACACTGCCATGACCTGTTGAGCTACCTGTACTAATAGACACTAGCTCAACAATATAATAGTTCATCATAGTTTCCGGGAAAAAGGACGAAACAAGACATTCCTCTGTCATGTCTCACGATTTGTATGTAGGTACTTACCAAGATGTTACGCACATTAAATCAATAATTGAAAAAGGGAGGGTTTCAATTTTTTTTTTGTTTTGTTCAAATTTTTAAAGGCTTGGGAAATTTTAAAGATTTATGATCGTTTGGAAATCTGACACCGTTCTCATTCAATATCTAGATTTTTATTTTACTTTCTATATAACGTGCGATGGTGCGGATGTTTACACTTCGTTTAGTTTATATGAACTTATTATTATTATTTTTTTATGGTCTAAAACTATGTCATGTTGTGAAAAATTAAATTTATTTTAGTTTTGCTTTTGAGAAAACGAAAAAAAATTAACACTGTGACAGTTAGAATAAATATTTTATTTGTTTTATATTTATTTTTGCTAAATTTCGCAATGACGATGGCAGACGACTGACGCCGACTGATCAGTTGAGTTGCAGTCAAATATTGACTCAAATTTTTGTTGATAACATTTTATACAATAGATATACGTCATTAGCAGTTATTATCAAAAATGAGAGAAATTTTATCGCAAAATGATTAATTGAGAAATGATAACTGTAGATTATACCTACAGGTATGTTTATTTCCCTATACAATATTATTTGGTGTAATTAAAAACTTTAATAAATGAACTAAATAATATATCGAAATCATAGACAACGTTTCGGCATGTCGTTTTATGAGACTGGGCTTTTTAAATAATAAAGATTTTATATCTAATATATAAAATTCTCGTTATTTATATAATTTTTAATTCTATGATAAAATAATAAGACAAACTTATTAAATGCGGCATCGGCAGTATGGATGCTAGCGATAAAAGTTGAAGTAAATCGTTCTACGGATAGGGAATTGACGTTTTTGGGGTTTGATTTTTGGATGTTGGTACCAATTGGATGTTTTCAAGAGATTCGATTGTAATGTTCATAGAGTAGGGTCATCGTGTGAAAGATTTCTCAGGAGTTTTTAGTTAGGCTTTCGTGCATTTAGCTTTGACTTTTCTCTTTCCAATCTTGACTTTTGAACAGCAAAAAAATTTATTGAATTTCGCAAAATACCGTTAATTTTTTACCATGCGCCCATATTTTGAAGCTTGAGAGAACACACCCTTCACTTTTTCCTGTTTGTATTATGACCAAAGAATAATTTTCAAATTTTAAATAGCGAGGAAAGATTAAATATGAGCAAAAACTAAACTTGAATTATTTATAATACATATATATACATAGTTACATATGTATGTTTTTCACTTTAATTCAATGAAAGACAGGTTTTTGTCATAATTTAGTGCATTTACCTTTTGAACCGAAAAAAGTCTACTTTTTTCATGAGACAGCTGTTCAGGGGTGTTATAACTTAAATAACAGAAAACACAATACTGCGTATCCGTTTTGGGCATTTTATACTGTACTATAAATAAAATACCAAAAAAACAACACTATATAATTATATAGATACTATTGTAAGTATAATATGGGGTAGATATCAATTATTAAAAAAGAAAAAGCTCATTCCATGAGGGGCATTACTTTATTTTATATTTGAAAAAAATGACTACAGAAAGAAAAGCAGAACGAAATTTTTTATAAATTATTTCGTCACTGATTTAATTGAGTCTTAAACTATAAAACAAAGAATAACGCTTAATTTATACTTGAAATTTTATTTATCTATCCGATTTTTCCTCGAATCAAATTCTTAATTATTTGTATCAGGTTGATTCATTACTTTAACACAATGGAAAGTTGGCTATAAGCTCAAAACCTACCAAAAATCTAATTAGGTCAAATCTAATATAAAAGACAGACTTTTGACCTTTGTTCTCATTCATACAGATCAAACACATTAAAATGTGAGCATCATGTCTAAATAAAAAAAGAAAATAATTCATTAAAAGTGAAAATAATTCTCTTAAAAGTGTGTCTTTATTCTTTTTATTAAAATGTAATATTTCATGCAACATTTAAGCTTGGTTCAAACTATAATTCCGATGACAGTTTAGTACCGATACGCTCACATTTCAGTTTAAATTAATTTGAAAGAATAATAATTTATTGGAGTGAGAACGTGCAATTTTGAAAATATTTTACGTCTTTTTAAAATTGTTTTTGACAATTACTTCGTTATGACGAAATTAAAATAAGTCTTGGAAAACATTTAATTAATTTAATAAAATAGTTATTCAATCAGAAATTGATTATCATTCGTTCATGTTTATCGAAGCAATATTGGTATCAAATTATCGAGAAAATCTTATTCCTTTGCGTTATTTCGATTTAAATTAATTTTGAAAAAATGGCTAAAGAATGTAGTTTTAAAATTTTGGAATAGCATAATTTTTGAATTTTGGGATGACATTTTTTTAAATTCTACTTTTAATTTTTTTAAAAATTAAAAAGAACATAAAACAAACGTAAACGTTTTTCCAATCATGATTTTAAATACCATTAAATTTTTCATTTAAATGAAGGCTTGAAAGTAGTGCAAAGCAGTAATTTAAATGGAATATACATTCTAAGAAAACCTTAATTAACCATTTGAAATTCGGTAGGCGGAACCTCTCACTATAAGTGTTAAGGCAAATTTTTAGGACCTTAACGAAGTCGATGATTTTGATTCCGACAAAATGAGATTTCAGTAAACTTTTGTCAAAAACGAAAATTTAAAAAATAAAGAGAAAAAATTGTTAAAAAGAAAACCAGAAAAAAATTATGTTGAAACTTACCATGTTCAACAGAAAGAGTTGATAAATAAAAAAAAAATATAATTGTCTTACATTAAATTGTCATTTTTAGCTTTTAATATCTAACCTAGTAAACCGCACTGTAAATGACAGCAGCCGGTGCCATAGCATTGCGGTAAAAGTTGTTCATTAATCGAATTATATTATTATTATTATGAAAAAAGAAAACTTCTTCTTGGATATCTTATTTCTTTTCCTGAAGGAATGCATTATACGAGATTATGTATGATTTTATGTGCAGATACGCCAATAAACTTACGTGTCTGATGTGGCAAATAAATAAATTTAAAAAAAAAACAACTCCACTATAAAGTACTCATTTTTTATTAAGAGTTAAGTGCCATGTAGTTTATGATAATATGTTAGGTTAGGTATAGGTATATAATGCACCTTACTTATGTATCCATTTTATTTAGATCTATTTCACTATGTTTTAATTATAATCATTATATTTTAATTACGTTATCAACTGAGTGAACTACAATGTTCAGTGAAAGTGATAGTGAACTTCTATGACCCAAGCCCAACAATATGGTATAGTGTCGCTCCTACCATACCATACGCCATCATCGCACCCATCAGAGAGTGCAAACTTAAGATATAATAAATAAATAAAAAATACAACACTTTTCTCCCAGTCGAGTCGTCGGTCGTTGTTGTTGTTTTTGTTTATATTTTTTTTTTATTTTAGTAGTGTAGTTATTCGAGTTTCTGGAATGCCAATTGCGCCAAGTCTTTGAGTAGGTACCGATATGCTCGTTGCTCGTGCTTTTGATGTCTGGTCTTCTGGTGTGTTGTGTTGTAATTTCTGGAAATTTATGTGAAAACTAGTTGCCGACGACCTGTCTGCACTCACTTAGGTGCACCTTGCCCAGCAGCATTTCGGCATCCATCTATATGTAGATCTGTGGTGTTCATATTTTTCAAACTAAAAAAAAAGCAAACATTTTGTTGTGCAATTTTATTAATGTCTGTCCAGTTAAGACATTAAAAAAATAAATAAAACTAGCAACTGAACTTCCGAGTTTTTGGATAATTATGCTCATAAATTCATCTCACGTCAAAAATATGTATACTGAATGAACAGGCATTATGAAAGATTCCCAATGGAACGTTAAACGTGTTCTATACCGGAAATCACAATTTTAAACTGGAAAAAGAAGAAATTACATAAGGAGATATATGTTATTGTATTGTCAGATAAATTTTACAAATTTAAAAGAAACTGTATTTCAATTTATTTTTGGAAAACTCTCATTCTGTTTTATAAACAACTTTAATTTAGTTTTTTTTAAATTAACAAAAAACATTCTTAAAATTCATATCTCTTCTTTTCAATCACATTTTAACTTTTTTTTACAGTTTTGAAAATATAAGCAAAATTTCCTGAAGAAACTTTTTAAAATTTTACAAGCATTAGTTTAAAAAAAAGACAAAAAAGTTTTTTGGTGAATTTTTGTTTTCAATTGCAAATATGCATCACAATCTTGGTATGAGATTTGAGCTGGAGTCATATTCGAGTAAAACGGAAACTCTTGCTAGAACTTAAAACAGTGTCGAGGCTTGGCGCAGACTATTATAAGTCTAGATTTATAGAATTTTGAAAAGAAATTTTAAGAAATTCAATGTAAACAATATTGGATCTACCTCATTTTGAAATTCGGATTTACAGAATTTTGAAATAAAGAATAATGGAAAAGCAGAAGCATTTTGAAATATAGAACATGTTCTCATGTGGTTTTACAGAAAAATAAACCAAAAAAAATCATTTGATTGCAACAAAAAAAAATTGATTAAACAAGTCAAACAAATGGTAAAATAAAGTTGAAAATTGTAAAAAGACAAAAAATAAAAAAATACGAAAAATCATAGAAAAGAATAATCAAAATCGTTAGAGTAGTTTTCGAGATAAATAATCTTTGTCGTAACTATTGTATGACGGGCACCGTTGTTTTTAGAGCAAAAACAAAATTTCAATTCAAACCAGAGGAAACATCAAAACAAAAGTAAGTGTAGAACTTCAGTTAACTTATTAAACCTCTGAAAAAAAATGTTCAGCATTTGCAAAAAAAAAAAAATCAAGAAGAGGTTGAGCATTCATTCTTTCTTAAAAAAATTGTAGAGAAATGTAATATTGTTAAAAAACATAAACAAGATAAAAAGTTATAAATATCAAATTAGAGATATATGAGATTTTCAAAAAACAGAAAATCTTGATTCATGCTTTTTTCATTAGATAAAACAAACTTTCTTTAAATTAAGAAGAAAAAAAAGAAATCTTCTTTTCTAAGATACGAGTATGTCTATACATTTATGTACATTGTTTTGTTATTATACTTATCCATAATATCTTAACTTGCTATTTGTTATCATTCCGTATTTAGATATTAAACATGTATCTCAACACATCAACCCTCATTTCATCCATCAAATCTACAAAATCCCAAATAAGGAAAATGTCTATGCTAGACTCTCTGGCCGCTAAATTGGCACGCTT
The DNA here is from genome assembly GCA_958431115.1 of Syrphus vitripennis. NCBI lineage: Eukaryota > Metazoa > Arthropoda > Insecta > Diptera > Syrphidae > Syrphus > Syrphus vitripennis. The sequence goes on from OY288110.1 coordinate 72,267,150, forward strand.
GTATATTATTTTTTACATTTTTGTATAAAAAGGAAACCTTAATAAAAAAATAAAAAAAAAATGCGTTTGCAGTTTCTATTTGTTATTGCCATCAAAGTTTCAATCCATATTTGCAACACCTGTTGGATACAGTGCAAATCACTCGGTTAGACATATTTCTTTCCAGCAAGCTTAAGCTTAAACAAAAACTGCTAAACCAATTCTGCTGAAATTTTCAAAGAAAAAAAGACTTTCTGATTAAATTCCCATTGTATTCAAAATGGCGCCCAGAAAAATTGGCCAGAAACTCGAAAAATGTTATAAAGACATACTAGTAAAATTTAAAAAAAAAATTGGCGACAAAATTAAAGCCTATACAACCAAGTGACCTGCACTGTATCTTCAGAAAAGGCAAATGAAATACAACTACCAACTTAGCTGTCTTGAGTCATTGATATTGATTTTCAATTAACCGTCTATCGTTTCATATTAAATTCACTCAAAGAAATGGATTGTCAATGTCGCTTTCGTAAATGATTTGTGCGTATAGTTGAAGCATATATTGTAATATAATATCAGGTGCATCGGATATCGAATTCAATTATAGAGTAGGTATTAGGTGTGTAATAGAATATTTTACTTTTACGTCTCGAGATCTTTTTTTTATCTTACCGTCATTGTAATATGAGACTTGTAGAAAGTATGAAGTCTGAAATTGTTTTGAAACATAATAATACGTATGAGTCAAAATATAATAAATTGATATTTTTATTATTACTTCATGGTTTCAAAGAACAGAATTGGACTTTATTCAGGGTTTTAAGATTTTTCCGTTATGTGTATAAAAAAATACAAAATATTTCTTCACTATTTTATTTTATGAAAATGTATGATTTATTTACAGATCCTAGTATTCAGATTTTTCAGAACCAATTTTTGTAAAAAAAAAAAGAATTTTAGAAAAATGTTCTAGCCTAAAACTTAAGACTTGGCATTTTTACGCTATAAACAACAAATCATAAAGTGAACATATTGCATATATGTACATCTTTTGTTAAGGTTTTGTTTTTAATTTCTTAAAATAATTTATGAAAATTTATGTAATAAACGTACTCTAACAATTCGTTCTTTAGTTCAAACTTCTTTTTTAAACATTTCTCTGTCTGTGTCCGATCTTTGCGCTTGTAAGATCTGAATTTGAATGAGTACTTTTTTTTACAACAAAATGTAAGTCATTTATATTACTGATCTACATTTTAAGTGGTTTTCTTCTTAAAACAATACGCAAATCTTATTAAATTTTAATAACTTTTTCTTCACTGAATCATAACGATTTCGCGATTTCTGAGTATTAGAACTTTGGATATGTTTATCAGGATGAAAAAAAAATCTTATCTTATTTAAAAATGTTCAATTTGACGTACTCTAGAATAAGCTTTAGCGTGCATAGTAAATATTTTTCTTTTTTCAAATTGCATATTAAAATATAAATATTATCTAATTATACGTTTCGGGCAATTTTCCATTGTTTTTTAAGAATGAATTATCTGACTACTATCCCAATACAAACCCTTTATAATAAGGCCAACCACCTTTACCTATACAATACATAATTCTGTAATTTAGGCCACAAAATTGCTTCCGTCTACTTGAATTTGTATTTTTTTTTCTTTTCAAAAATCGCAACAAATTTTGGTTTCCAGTGAAAAAAAAAAACGATTCGCAAACAAGACAACAAAATTGGGTGAAAGAAAGGACTCGAAGCAAATTCGCAATCACAATCAATTTTAATTTAATGATAATAATGTTGTGAGTCAGCAAAACCAACTGACCTGAAGGCAAAAAAAAGATACATAATAAAAACAAAACAGTCCCGGATTATCCCGATATCAGATATCAGTTAAAGCGACTGTATCTGCAATTGGAATCACTAAGGGGCCCATTATTTAATTTTATATATTTTATTTATTATTTAAATTCAAATTTTTTTTTTATTGAAATTATTTCACATGAAAATAACAAATTCAAAATAAGAAATCAGAAATCAGAAAACCTTTAAAAGTCTTGCTTGAAATACTTTATTTCAAGTGACCAATTTTTCAGTTGTAAATTTATTTGAAAAAAATATTTGTTTTTGAAGATTTCAGTTTTTCCAAACGCTTCAGTCCGGCCCTGCACAAAAGGCAAACAAAGAAGCAAACAAATGTATAAATATTCAAGTCTGCAGGGTTTAGATAGAAGTAACCAAGAAGTGATGTTTAAAAAAAAAATAAACAAAATGTTTTTTTTCCTTTTCTCTTTTTGCCAAAAAAAAAATTATCACAATATTTATCTTATTTTCGGAGAAGTAACATTATATTGTTGAATTCGTTTGTATTACTATCAAATTATTATAATTATTATAATACATTATGTACTTTGAATAAATTAACAATGTTTTGATGCCTTGACATTCACAAGAAATAAAAACAGAAAAAAAACATACTTCTCATTATGCTGACGATTATTATTGTCAAATGAAACCTCATAATGGCGTTATTTTGAGAAATAACACATGGTGCATTCAAGAAAAGAGTATTAATATCAAGAATTAATTTTATAAGTTTTTAAGAGTTATTAAGAAGCCTTAAAAAATGTGAATTTGATTAAAAGGTAATTACTATTAGTGCGGATTATGTTAAATGCTCTTAATTTAAATGACTCTTCCCTTGCTCATTGATACTTCATTAATTTATTCATTTCTTAATTCATTCAGTATATGTACTAAAAAAAAAACAAGAAAATGTTGTTTCTTGTGTTTTGTAATAAGAGATAAATTGTTAGTAGATAATTCTTTAATTAGACAATTTGTCATTGAAAATTAATAGGACCTCATGTTAACTAGTGCTAGTGTTACATAGTGAAATTTATTAAAGAAAATTTTTTATTTTAATAAAATTAATAGCTGAGTCGAATATGACTTCTTTTAGAAGTCAGTTAAATTGAAAAAGATATGAATATATTCTTTGCCAACTTAAAGTGCTTATATATGTACGTAAAAGCGTGGAAAGGAATCGTAGAGTTTTTCTTCTTAAATTTATCTCATTTGTATAAAGAAATAAATTTACAAAATGTGTGAAATAATTACATATGTCGCTATGGAAAAACTCACAAAACCTAGAGTTAACTAACTCGTTAACTTAGGCCATCAGAATTATTATGTCCCTTAGTTTCCCCTTCTACGAGCTATCATATACGGTTCCTGAAGATGCATTTTCCTCCGTTCTTTGCCAAGTGCTTCTAGGTCGGTCTACTAGTCTCACTGTTCAAGCATATGTCGTCCGCGTGTTAAGGTGTTTGAGGTATGATAGCAGAGTCCATTGAATTCCTTTATTTCTATTTGACAAAGCTGCGTTCAAGGGATCAGTAATCACCAACAAGAACAATATTACCTAACTCCACTTTGGATTTTAAAATCCTCTATCAGCCTTCAATTTAGCAGAACGTGACTTTTGGATCCATCGTATGTAGGTTTGATAATAGCAATTTGTTGATCTGGGATGCCCATCTGGCGCATAGCAAGCCAGATAAATTCTCTATTGACACTGTCGACCTCCATTTTGAAATCAATTAGCAGCAGATGAAGTGGTGATCGATGTTCGAAGCAATGTTTGATAATGATCCGTAGAGTATTAAAGTGGCCCACACAGGTAAATCCGCAAAAAATCCTGCTTGTTCAGCGTTGAGTACTTTTTCGAGGTGTTCTTTTACTCGTTCCAGGACGATTCTTGTTATTACTTTGCTTACAGCATAAAACACGCAAATTCTTCTCCAATTTTTCCACTGTTTTAGATTTCCTTTCTTAGGGAACTTGACAATCATTCCATTTTTTCACTCAATATTGTTGGCGCTGCTCGTAAGAGCTTTACGGGAATACCGTCGAGTCCAAGCGCTTTGTTGCTTCAGTGCTTTGATTGCGGTTAAGATTTATGCTCTATACTAGGGCGGTGGGGTATAATCCTTCGCCTTTTGAACTGGTTCTCATCCGAAACTATCAGAGATCCGTCTGTCTTGACATTTCTGGCATCGCAATGTTCATTTCGATTAAAACCTAAATAATTATTTTTTCTTAAATCAAGTAAAGTGCTGTTTATTTCTTAAATCGAATCAATTGAACAAAAGTCCAATTACACAATCAAATTTCAACACCAAGTCTTTTTTTTTTTGTTAAAAATATCAGTCAATGCAGCAGAAAAGCTATTGATAGATTCTTATCAGATATTTTGTGCAATGAGTTCATTGCCGTAAAAATGATCGTCCAATAAATTGTTTTTCTTAATTTTTTTTTTTAATGTCGTTTTTAAATGCGTGTTTTATTGTGAGATCTAAAAATTAAACAAAACTACAAATAAATATTAATTCAAAAAAGAAATATGTTAACCCACATTTTTTCGCCAGGTTCTCAAATACAGCCTGGTCATCTTATTCACAATATTCTTTTTGTCAAATTGAAATAGATTGTTAACTATTACTGTAATGTAATTGTAGCACTTTTTATTCAGTATCTTGATTTCTTTTAGGTTTTTTTTTCTCCGTTTTTTTTACTCACATTCCAATCAAACGTGTCTTCTTTTCTCTCGCTGCTGTCGTTGATATGGTGAGATCAGTTACCGTCTTGTCTCACAACATCGTCCAAATTGGACATAAACAACAAACTATAATGTTGAGGCCACAGCTGCACTTGTCTTATTAAAGTAATTTCACACCACAACTCAACGGCAAATCTCTAAAAACAACAACCATGCACGCAAAATAGTTGTTGTTGCTGTTGATTTTCAATCACATTGGCTAAATAACAGTAGACCTTGTACTCGGTTGAACTTTTTTTCTAACCTTATTCTTTTTTTTTTCTTGAAGATGCCATCAGCTTTCAGCTTTGGAAGAAAATCACTATATTCTTTTTTGCATGTAAACTAATCCAATTTATGTGGAGGCGTTTTCGTGTATCTATACATACCTCCATTCAGATAGTTTGTCGGTCGTCCGTCTGTCCGTCCGTCAGTCACACAGACAACGGATGTAAATCTCAAGTTCTTCCATATTATTATCACCTGCATTTTTGTTCTTGTTTGATGATGAGACAGCATATTAAGATATACTTACTTGAGAGTGCGATCGTTCAAAGCGTTTTCCGTAATCTTACACCAGGGTCCATTGTTGTTTGCCAAGATATTATATTATGTATGCTATCTGATTCAGAAGGAGCACTTTACATGTCCTCCAATGCATCACACACTATATAGCATTAGCATAAAATTAAATAAATAAGTTTGTACTGTATGTATAGAAAGAAGAACCCTTTTTTTTCCATTCCACAACGACTATTAATTTCCCCTCAATTTGTTCCCCCCGTGTTAGAACTACAGTCTTCTTCTTGCAATTGAACGGAAGCACAGTGTTGGGCCGTTGGCATCTTCATGATATGACGACGCGACGACGCAAAATTAAAACAATTTGTGTTTGAGTGTTCTTTTGATCGTGTTTGCTATAGTTGAGGGAGAAAAAAATGCCGTAGCCAGGAGCTGATTTTGAATATTTGTTGTTTTAGGGCGCTCATCTTTCAAATAAGAAATATGAGTATACAATTTATCTGAGTTGCACAGATGCCCTTCACTGTTTCCGAACCATCCCCGGATGTTATAACTTGTTTATTAAACTTAATGAAAAAAATATTTCAAAATATAGAGTTTCAAAAATTTGTTTTTTTCAAAAATTCAAAAACAGGAACTGAAACTAATCTGGTAGCTGAAGTGATCATAGCAATTCGATTTTTCTTCTTATTACAACGTTAATGTTTTCTATATTTAAATTGATAAAAGTATTGAATTTTTAAAAATTGCACTCAATAATACAAAATTTTGCAAAAAATCAGTATTTCTTTCAAAACTGGGTATGAAAATTATTTTTTTTTTAAAACTATGCATTGAATTATATATATGTTGTTTTTGAACAATTATTAGTATTCCAATTAAAATATTTTTTTTTACAAAATTGCCCCTCCCAGAGGTAACAAGACCCTCTCCCATAAAATTTTTTTCTTAGCCCTTTTTCACGCCACATTCTATTTTACTGTTTTAAATTATGCTCTTTTTGTAAATTTTTTTTTTTTCATGCATTAGCAATAAGAATTTTTTCATCATAACTCGAATTATTCTTTACGAAATCAAATACACTTGAATAAACATTATTTTTGTTGACATAACTTTCATTTTCGTTTAAAATCGAACAACGATAACGATATAATGTATAGTGTATAAAACTCATTACCCAATGTAGGTTAAACAACTTCGTATAGTCGGTATGTTCTAAAGGCCTACTTCTTCAAAGTTGATTACCTTGTAAGAAATGTATATAATGTACAAGTGTATATATTTTGAGCTTCATTTTTTGACTTGCACTAATTCTATGTTAATCGTTTAAATCAGTTAGCAATTAATTTTAAATGCCTCTTGAATTCTGAACTAAATTCAATCACAAAAATAAAAAACAACGAAAAATAATTATTTCTTGGACTTTAAATCTGTTACACTCTGATTTATTTTAATTTGTTTAGATTGTACAAGAAACTGAAACAAAAAGAAAATCGCTGAGTATATTTACTTGAGCTCAATCAACTCACTCGACCTGTTGTAATGGCCAATGGTCAAATGCATGCAGCACACTCTCTTCAAACTCAACTAATAATGCAATGAAAACGGTTTGTGCCACTTGTTGAATCAACTGGCTTTTGCTTTTTTTTCTCTATATGTATATAATATATGTATAATATTTACCCATTACAGTGATGATAGATTGCAAGTTGAAGTTGCATATATTATGAGTATATCCAACAAACAACCTGACAGTATGAGGAAGCTAGATTTGCTGCAATTATATCGGCAGTTTTGTTATTAAATCGAAATTCTTACCTCTGCTGCCACTATCTACAAGAAACTAAATAGTTCACCTTTCAGTTTTAATTTCAATCAAACGCCACCTGGTTTTAAAGTAAAATATTTAAATTAAATGCGAGCTTAGATAAATCTTGAAACACTTGATTTAGTAACTGATTTCAGCAAACAAAATATAAAATGCGTTGCGACTGAAAATTTAAATAGAGAAATTAAGCAGAGTTAGCGAGACTTGAGTGATTAAATATGTGTTTATTAATAATGTTATGCTTACTTACTTACTTACTTAAAATAAGATCCTAAGACTTATAATGTCCGTTAGTTTCCACTACTTCGTTATGTCCGTTAGTTTCCACTACTCCTACTCTTTGCCAAGTGCTTCCAGGTCGGATTGATCGTCTGTCTGTCTGAGTGAAAGGGCTCCATTGAATCGCTTGACTCCATGCACTCGTTTCGAAACGCCAATACACTGTTCCCTCATGTAGTTCATCAATATAGTAACTATCTGGGCAGAAAATCCTAAAGATGTTGCGTAGACATCTATTTAAGAACGTTTGCAGCTTTCCAGTGACAGCAATTGTGACTTTTCAAGTGCTGCATCCGTAAAGAAACGCGGATTCAACATTGGAGTGGAACAGTGGTAGCTTGATATTTAAGCTTATAGAGTTCTTTCTCCATATTTTGGACAACATACCAAACGCAGCCTTGGCTTTCCCGATTCAACTGTTATTAGTTCAGTTCCGCCGTCAGTAGAGACAATACTTCCAAGATATTAAAAATTTCCAACCACCTCTACTGGTTGTACAGAAATATTTACTTGAGCAGATGAGAAAGTTCCAAGGCTAAACCTTTTTGTTTTTGCCGTTGTGATCTTTAGCCCAAAGATTTCAGCTTCTCTCTCCACCCTTGATGTCATTTGTTGGAGACCCATGATCCTATGAGAGGACAAGCGCTACCTACGTAGTCAAGGTGTTAAAGATTTGATTTCTGAGTCCACTGAATTCCTCTATTTCTATTCGACAAAACTACGTGCAGAACACCACTTATCACCAACAGGAACAATATTGGTGAAAGTATACAGCCCTGCCTAACCCCACTTTGGATTTTAAATTCATCTTCTTTTAAATACTTAATGAAATAATATTATTAATGTGAAAATATGCTCCTTTGATAATTTCTTGCCCTTCAATTACTGCCGAACGGCTGGACTGATTATAATAAAAATTGTTAAAATCATGATAACACAAGTATCAGCGAGTGCGCATATTTCTAAAACAATGCAAAAACTATAAAAATAATAGGTGGTCATCAAATTTTATTCTTTTCTTGAGTAACATTAAATTCGTAGGATAAAAGATACAAAAACTAACTCAATAATATTCTAGACAAGAATGTTTACCTAGAAACTAGAGTAGCTAACACACATCTTTGGGTGATATAAAAACCTGTTGGCGCACCTGCATATGAGTACATAATAATATATTCCGTATGTAGAGTCGATTTTACATCACAATGTATCACATTACGGTAACAAATTGGGTTAGATTCTTATGGTATTTCCAATCTTTTTGTTGTTGTTGTTGTATTCTTTTGCTGCGAGATGTCCAAATCAAAAAAGGTTAAATCTATGGATTCCTCCAGAGTTACAGACAGGTTTATATATGCACATGCGAAAATCACAAGCTAGAACCGGCTTGGATCTCAGCTGTTCTGGCAGCTATATAATAGGTAGCTGTGGCGATGGTGTAGTGATTGGGCATTGAGTATTGTAAGATTAAGATTTTCAAGAAGATTAAAGTATTCTTAAAAAGGTTATCTAATTAAAGAAAGATTGATAATCAACTTTATTTTATTGACTCATTGAACTATGTAGGTAATACTTTTTAAATAACTCAAACTGTTCATCTTAAATGACTGTACAAAATATTTGCGAAGGATGTCCAGCGGGAAATATTTAACATTAACAGAACTATCAACAAAAGTCAAGGTAGGAGGAGTGGTGGGCTTTAAAATATTGTCTTAAGTCTAGCATACAGTTCTTTTAGAAAAAAAAAATATTTGTGGTGAGAAAAAAAAAAATTTTTTTCTATAAATAATATTAATAATAATAATGTTTTTGGTATGGAATTTGTTTAAGCGATTGTCGTAAGACGTCTTCTTATATGTTATTTCAAAAAAGAATTTGTCGCGTCCGTTTTAGTCGCCTTTTACACATTAGCCTTTTTTAAATTTTCATTCATACCAAGTTATTTTTTGACACAACTTTAAAGAAGACAACTTACTTAAACAAATTCCATACCAAAAACATTTAAAAAGTTTTGGTATGGTAGTACTGGATTTTATGGAATAAAAACTCCATTCAGGCACTATTACTTAGTTTTAAAAAAAATAGTTTTTTTGAGTATTTAAAAGGAAAAAAATGTTAAAATTCTGAAATTGAAACCATAATTCACGAATTCATTTTATCCCATTTTGGGTTTGGTACCACCGACGACAGTTATTGCGAATAAAAAACTTCTTCTGAAAGACAATTCAAAATTTTGTTCAAATAATTTTTCGAAGTTTTCTTAACTCGAATACAAGTTCAGAATTGCGACATTGCTATTTTCGTAATTATACCTATGACAATGTGAACATTTTTCAAACAATAAAATTTTGTATTAGCTCGAAAAGTACTCTCAAAAAAATCCTTTGTTGAAATTTGAAAGTTATGTGATATTTTGAAATAGCTATGACAGCCTTGTTAAATGCTATCGCAAACTTATGTATAAGAAGTTCTTGTTCTTGTTTTGTCTGATTCAAACGTTAAGTTTATTTCTTTTAACATATTCTGATTACTTTAAAAAAAAAATACAATCAAATAACTTATTGAAAGCTTTTTGTGAAGTTTCTGAATAAAACAAAAATAAAGAAAGCAATTCGAAGGCAGGTTCGCAAATTTTTTTTTTTAAATTTGATAATGGTCTTATCTCAAACAAGCTATAAAAATATGCTTTCTGTCTGGTTTTAGTGAATCACAACGTATTGCAATTTATTATTAAAACATGGATCATCAGCTCATTTTCTTTCCTCCGAAAAATTTAGTGACTTGTTAGATAACCTTTTTTTATTGATTTTGTAGAAACTGCAAAATTAACAAAAAAAAAACACACATTATGAAAATCAATTAAATTAAATAATCTTTCCCAAATGATAGATGAAATACCAAAATAAAATTCAAAACACAAAAAATAATGAAAACATTAAATAAATAATGAGTTGAGCATTCATCATCAGCTCCTCTCAAAGTCAACCGCAGTTAAGTGTTTTTCACCAAAGATTATGTTATAAGTTCTTCTGAATAAATTAAATAAGAGAAAATAAAATATTAAAAATAAAAGTGCAAACAAAAAAAAAAAAAAATTCATCGATATGTTTGATATTCCACCAAAATGTCCGGCATTGGCAAATAAACTGACTGGGATGTTTGGCTGGCGACATACCTACAAAGTGTCCCAGAAACATGAGGGCATAACACATAAATATTTACAAAAGTCATATTCATTGACATTGCCACGGAGGCCAGCTTCACCGTTTTCATGTGAAAAGGTATGTTAATAAAATATTTTTGCATATTAGATTTAATATGCATTTTTTAAACAATTTTATAAGTATAATGAATAAAAAAAAGTTAAAAGACAAAAGTGAAAACTATTCTTATTTAACAAACATCAACCCATTTCTGACGGCTACTATTTACAATTGATTTAGAAACTTGAAATTTGATATATGTATTGGCTAGTTTTTGTGTAACTAGAGGAAATCTTAAAAAGAAAAATTGGAAAAGCTTTTGATTTTCCAAAAAGTTTGTGTTGTGTTTTAGCAACACTCGCTGAAAGGGGTATCAAAGTTATTCAAATATAATTGCCTTCTAACATGGAATACAAGAACTTTTTTTGAATGCTTTTTATGAAGAATTATTTAATTTTAAAATTAAAATCCATTAAAAACAAGTATATTTTTTTTAAATTAATAATTTTTTTTAGTTAAACCCTTAAATCGCCTATTTAATGTACATAAATTTGCTGTTTTTAAATTAACTTGTAAGAAAATAAAAACCTAAAGTTGAAGAATTATATCACTTACAAAAAATATTTTTTTCAAAACTTAAAGAATCAATATATTTAAATTTGTTTTTGACAATCAAACTTCCAATTCTACATATGTATTAATTTTAAGTTTCTGTAAAAATGATTGAAAATCAAAAAAAAATGATCTAAAAAATATTTTTTCTTCAAAAACCAATAAAAAAATTTAAAAATTTTTTTTTTTTTCAAAAATGAACACTAACATCACCTAAAATTATGTATAAATTTAAAGTTTCATAAATACACTCTTAAAAAGATTTAAGTTTAAAAATTGAATTAAAAAATTTGTTTTTAATTAAAAAAAAAGACTATTTTTTAAATCCAGTCCAAAATTATCTATACTCTGTTTAAATTTGAATTTTCTCAAACCAACCTTTGAATTGAAAAAAAAAATTAACCAAAAATTACTCACCCTTCTATTGAACAAGATGCAATCTAAAATTCGTTAGGTGAGCATTTCAAAAACGCAACGTAGTGCTTTCATCTCATCTGTCAGACAGGCAACTCGAATAAATCACTTCAAAATTATAATTCCGATGAAAATTTTCAATATTTCAAAAATGCCACCACCTCAATGTTTCGAAAATTTTGTATTTTGAAGGGGACACAATGCGAAAAAAATTGTTTGAAAAAAATCCAAAAACAGGTCGTTTAGATAAGCTCTCAGAGACTTTTAATTTAACATCGGTTAAGTTAGCAAAAAAATGTAATTTCGGGAAGTTTGTTACACTCTCCTGTTTGGCAAATATTTTATTCATAAACTTTTGCTTATTTGCCCCTTACCCTGGTCAATTCATACAAATTTGTCACTTTACAATTAAAACATGGCCCACGATTAAAAAAGTGCTAAAATGTTCAATACCGTAATGACAATATTATATCAACTATAGACAAGTTGTTTGGGAGGTTATTCTTTTAAATTTACAACTGTTTCCGTCACTAGTTATAATAACGGTGAATAAAGAATAAAAAAATAAACCGATATCTTATTTAATTCACCGGCCGGCGCGGCGGCGCCTCAGGTGTTATAAAAATATCCACACAATGTCAACTGGAAGTAAGAAACTGGCTTTCTTAACAAAATAAAAACACGCATTAATAATTCAGCTTTGATTGCTGCATAATCATTGAGTTAAATGCTGGTAAAAAATTGTATAACCGTTTTATTCAACTAAGAATTCTTCTCTTTTTTTTTGTTACCAACTTATCAGCACATACCTACTTTACCACTTTACGCATAGTTATTGCTCGCGTACTCATTTTTTTTTTCAATCTCATCAAACTAGTCTCATATTGAATTCCATTCGTCGATAACTTAATAATTATTATTTAATCGTTTCGTTGGGTGATCGAAAGCGTGAGCGAATAGTTGCTGCTGCTGGCTTCATCGTGAATAATAACAATTCACAACACGATCAATTGGTGGCGGTGCGATGCGTTTTCTTTCAAAGAGGCTAATAACCTTCGGCTTTATTCACATGGTGTATTAGTTTGGATAGTGCCATCTTTCATCGCCATTGTACAAAAAAAAAATGTATCCAAACAACAAAAAAAGCATTTCCTGTTGTGCAATGTTAGATGACGACAAACGGGTTGTTTTTTTTTTTTTTTTAGTTTTTGTGAAAGTGTGTGTCTTTTTTTTAACGCTAGTTTGGTTCGCTCGACCGGAATGACAAAAACAAAATAGGGGTAAACAAATAAGACTACTCTATAGGTATGCAGATACATTGGAAATATGTAGATGACAATGATACAACTTTAGAGAAGTCAACATTTTTGTGTTGTGGCCTAGTTAAATGTGCACTTGAAATTGTATATGAGAGCGAATGATAGTTGGTCATCGGCGTCGAAGATTAATTTCCATTTGACACTCAAAACAAAGTCACCATGTCACCAAAATTCAATAAAAAAAATCACTTTAGCAGTAAATCATTTTTTTCTTGATTTCGTAAATCGATATATAAATGTATTTTTTTTCTAGAATTTGATTTTTAAATTGGCAACACTTTACAAGCGATGCAGTTCATTTGTGAGGTAAAAGATACTTAGCTTTTATCTAGTTTTTTAGTTAAAGTCAAATTCACCAAATTTGGTGGTTCTTGACTCGTGTGAGAAATCGATGTGCGTCGCTATCGATAAGGTGATTTCGAGAGACTAGATGACGTCAGTGAACATACTGTATTTCGTTTATCATTTTTAATCGCTAAAGTGAATTTTGAATTAATATCTTGCTCTGGAGATTTTAACTATAGGAAAATGAAAAAAAAATAATTATTTTTTTACTTACTAAAATTGCTTTAACATTGGTGCTAAAGCAACTTATAAAATCATGTTTGCTATAGATCTTTTAAACTCTTAATCGGGTTGGACTTAATTTGTTTTTTTTATTTTTTTCCTTTCGGAAAAGCCCAGCGCGTATTAAAATAAAACATAGTGTTCTCCAAAAATGCTGACATGAAATGAAAGTGCATTCTTGAACGCCAAATGTTGCTTAATGCAACTAATAATTTGTGTACGTACATTTTGATACAAACTATCAGCTGTTAGCAGTCAGCAGACCAATCAGTGACTTGATTTTGATTTACAGTCCCTTGGTCGTCTGAGCTTACAAAGTTTAAACTAAAAGCTAAAATAACAATGAAAACCTGCTTAAATTAAAAAGGTGTTTTTAAGTTTAAGTTAAGATTTTCCCAACCTGATCCATCTAAAAACAGTAATGTTTTTTGCACGGGCTGCTACCTCTGGCGAGAAATTGGCAAAGTATCCCTACTTGTCAAAAATAGGTTACATCTCACTCTAGCCGTTCAGATTTGGCATAAAATAATGGGTCCCTCCGCCTCCATACCTCCAATCGAAGGTAAAGAAGAACAGCATCACTTTTCAGATTTTAGATTTGATTTCCTGCTGTACATTTTTCTTGCAAAAGGATAATTCTTCTTGAAATGTACATAAAAATTTCACGCAAGCTATGCAATCCAATCTAAAAAACTCAATTTTTTAAATACAGTTTGGAAGTGTATACAATATACATTCTTTTGAGGATCACTGTATAAACGTCTTATACGATTTTCTCACTATTTTTAAAGTTGTAAATATTACGACGAACAGAAAGCAAAACATTTTAAAATGTTTAAACTAAAAATCTTTAGATTCTGAAATCTGCAAATTCATACTCATGGCAACGCTAACCGTGGTTCCATAATGATGATGATTATATTATTCGGCCTTGAATTCAATTTTTATACATATAATTTATCAATTTTTTTTATTTTATTTTGTTTTGTTTGTCTTTTCGTCATTTTAAGTGTAAAATCTACCTTCAGTTTTTAGTATAAAATGGGCAGGTGTCATTATTTTAGAGTGGATTATATTCAAAATAAGTTATTATTTTCTTTTAACACATTTTTATTTTTATAAAATTGATGCGTTTCAAAAACTTTTGCAGTTAATTTTCACGTGTGGGAAGTCGAAATTACCTTTTTTTTGTTTGAGTGCCAGGTAGTCTCTTTTCGTTGAAATTAGCATATATTACTCATCTAGAAAAATGGAAGCAAACAATCGTGGCAGCTCATCGAAAACAGTGACCCATAAAAGTTGTCAAACAATCTACAAATATAAGAGTGAAAACCCTTTTTATGATAATGATTCAATTTCTTTTTCCAATTTTATCATTACATACGAATTAGAAGATGTGAAAATGATGCATTTATGCATTTCTATGCATCTGTAGGCTTAATAAAGGGTGTTTTTAACGGTAGAAAACTTTGAACTGGAATAAAACAAAGATGCATTTTTAAAATTGACATGAAATTGACTTTATTCGAAAAATAATCATTTGGCATCATAATGTAAATATGATTTCTGGGATATAACCGCACGGCTGACTCTGACGTAAAAAAAAGTCTAGCGGCGTTAATTCGCACGACCTTGGAGACCAATTATTCAGGGTTCCGAAAAATGAAACAACGCGTTTCACGAGCAGTGTGACATGTTAAGCCGTCTTGTTGAAACCATAGCTCCTGTACGAGAAAGATGCAGTAACCATGGCACTTTAGCAGGTACCAATGACCATAACGTTCTGGTCTGCATCTTGAGTTCCTTATTTTTCTGGATGTAAATATATTTATAATGGGTTTTGAATCAGTTGATTGTGCTGGCCAATCAAATATGACTTCATCACTTTGGATCTTCCACACATTTGTATTTTACTACGTGATTTTACGTAAGTCGATATTTTTTTTCGAAAAGTGGTTTGAAATTTCAAATTAGTCATCCAAGCTCTTCAAAAAGACTAATCTGATAAACCTAATGCATCATCCTGAACACATTTACTCAAAAGGAATTCTTAAAAATAAGAAGTTCTTAAAATTGATTTAGAACCCCTATTAATAAAACGATGATTAATTGCATTTTTCTTGGTCATGTAATTTTTGTTGCTTTCAAATTGTATGCAGTACAAAGCGTCTTACAAGAATTTTTCAGAAATTAACTGATTATTTTTTCCATTTTATGAATTAAGATGAAGAACTTAAAGAATCGCAATATTCTCGTTAAAATCTAAAGGAATTCTTGTTCTTGTTTATAAATATAAAACAATTTAAATTTAATAGAATATATTCTCTCCAACTTAGGAAAGATTAATGAACGTTTTCCGTTTTTAACATCAAGAATGCGTTGCGTGTTACGAAATTTAATAAAAACAAAATAGAATTAATAAATATTACGGCAGAACTTTTTATTCGTGGGCGGCTCACAATTTACTTCCTTTAAAAGAGATCCCATATAAATGAAGAGAAAAAAAAACAACAACAACAAATAAACAAAACAAAGTGTGAATAATTAATTAAATATTATAATAAACAATGCACATCACGTGCATTATAAAATTAATTTGAATTTCTCAACTAACTTTACCTTATTTGTTTCTTTTGCATATTTTCTATTTAGGAACCAGACTCTTGGGTAGCTGTTCATCATTTACAAACACAATCAGGAATTCTTGACCCCGATGACTGTTTACGGGATGTGGCTGATGATCGCGAACAGATTTTGGCCAGTTTCGATGATTCCGGCCCCGATCCTGGAGTTCCGCAGGGTGGTGGTGATGGTGCTAGCGGAAGTTCATCCGTCGGCACTGGTAGCCCCGATATATTCCGCGATCCAACAAACACAGACGCTACAACGGGAAGTCATGCAAATGCATCAGTACCTCACATTGAGGTAACCAGTACAACAGTGTGCCCGATGAACGGCTTGGGTTTGCAAGTGCGTCGAAGTAGTGATCCGAATCTCTTGGCGTCGCTAAAGAATCAAACAGAGGCGACAAAGCGTTGGTCGGCAGCGGCTCCGGCTTGTCGAGACGATTCACCTGATCGAATAATGGACAAGATTGTTTATTTATCACCACAATGGGAGGAGGACGATGATGTGTCGCATCATACGGCTCAGCCACAACAAAATTTCGCACGATCAGGCAGATTGTCAATGCAGTTTTTGGGTGATGGCAATGGGTACAAATGGATGGAAGCAGCGGAGAAGCTGCAAACACAGGCTTATTCAACGAAGTCCCTTCCAAGAGAAACTGGGAAACGTAAGGAACCACTGGGACAGGCTTACGAATCCATCAGGGAGAAAGATGGAGAAATGCTTCTAATCATCAATGAATACGGTGGACCTCTTGGTCTTACTGCAAAGCCTGATAGTGAAAACGGTGGGCTGATAGTGCAGCACGTGGAACTAGGAAGCAGAGCCGACCGAGGTCGCCTTAGAGCAGGTGATAGAATATTGGAGATAAATGGAACAAAACTTGTCGGCCTGAGTGAGGGTAAAGTCCAAGAACACCTACGAAGATCTATAGAAGCATCTGAGTTACGAGTAAGAGTGATTCGTGGTGATAAACTTGGTAAGCCAAGTAGGCGAGATTCCAAAGTAGCCGAGATGATTGAAGCTGAGGAGAAAACTTCTTCGGCAGGAACCAAAGTTGCAACTGTTTCACCAACTAAAAAATCACATACAGCCCCTGTCGGAACGTCTTTCCAAGCCGCCAACACTCGAAAGTTGGGTCGAAAGATCGAAATTATACTTAAAAAAGGACCCCACGGCTTGGGTTTCAGTGTAACTACCCGAGACAATCCTGCTGGTGGGCACTGTCCAATCTACATCAAGAATGTTTTATCACGCGGGGCTGCCATCGAAGACGGAAGACTAAAACCTGGTGATAGACTACTCGAAGTAGACGGATTACCAATGACCGGCAAGACTCAAACTGATGTTGTGTCCATTTTAAGGGCAACCCAGCCAGGTGCTTCTGTAAGGATAATCGTCTCAAGACAGCAAGAGTTGGTGGGAGTTGATGAACGAGAAATTGTAAGTTAAATATTTTTGATTCTCCCAAACACATTAAAGAAAATAATTTTTTAGAATTTTTCTGAGGAAAATGAACTGGCAACAGGTACACCACCAAAACCTCCAGCTCCAATATTGCCATCTTCTGGACATGATGTGAGGAAGTCTAGTAGTTCGAGACCGTTGTTTGAGCAACATCAATTACAACAACAGGCAAATCTGAATGAATCTCAACACTTTATCGATGGTGGAAGTGAATCAGCTGCTTCAAGCGTAAGACGATTTTTAATATTCTCTTTTTTTTTTGTATTCTAATAAAAATTATTTTTTTTAATCAACAGGATAGCCTTCAAGCGGGTATTGCATGGAGAAGTCGAGAAGTTCTTACATTCCACATTCCAGTGCATGACACAGAAAAAGCCGGCCTTGGGGTAAGTGTCAAAGGAAAAACTACCTCTTCGAATTCTTCAAGCGGCAGCAATGGTTCAATGAAGCATGATGGCGACCTCGGAATATTTGTTAAGAACGTCATTCATGGCGGAGCAGCATCGCGTGATGGTAGACTTCGGATGAATGATCAATTGTTGAGTGTAAATGGGGTGTCCTTGTTGGGTCAGAGTAATGCCGAAGCAATGGAAACCTTGCGTCGTGCCATGGTTAATACACCCGGCAAGCATCCAGGTGTGATAACACTATCGGTAGCAAGAAAAATAACAAGGTCTCACAGTTCGGGTGATATTCTCGAAAGTAGCAGCACCAATGATAGTTCAAATACAAGTGAAAACTCTGGAGCAACTGTGATCTACCTTAGTCCAGATAAAAAAGATAATCGAGACATGAATAGGTAAGAAAAAAAACTTCTATGAAAAAATCTAATTGTCTAATCTAATTGTGTTCAATTACAGATGGAGCAATCCCGTATTAGATCGTTTAACCGGAGGAGTTTGCTCATCGAACTCAAATCAAAATCGACGTCTACCGCCCCCACTCTCGAATACAGTTCCACACGGACTACGTAATGAAAGCTATTATATGGCAACCAATGATACATGGTCGCCGTCAATTCAATCGCAGCAAATGCATGGCAATCATGTTAACCATTCAGTTTTAATAGAGGACGACCCAGAACCAATGTCACCGTAAGTGCCCTTGAACCTTACATTTAACCTCTCATCGTAAACTCTATATAATGATTTTCTTAATACCAACTATCTAGTATCCTTCCAAATCGACCAAATGACTCCGTCAGCACACTTCAAAGTACCATATCGAATGGAGTTAATTTTGATGCCACATACTCGTCACAATTAAGCCTGGAAACCAACAATTCTGGTGCAGACCATTTTAGCCGTGATGCAGTTGGTAGACGTTCAATATCTGAGAAACACCATGCAGCATTGGATGCTAGAGAAACAGGAACCTATCAACGTAATAAGAAACTGCGTGAAGATCGTGAAAGAGAACGTCGTCTTCAATTAACTAAATCAGCAGTATTTGGTGGATCAGCAGAATCTATATCGACAAGAATAGCCAATGCCAATCATCAAATGGCAAATGGTAAAAAAAATCAATCAAATGATTTGCGATCAGAGGCATTAGATCAACTCGGTGAGTTGGGACCGTCGTTGGGACTTAAGAAATCCTCAAGTCTTGAATCGCTGCAAACTATGGTGCAGGAAATTCAAATGTCTGATGAACCGAGAGGACCAAGTGCCTTGAGAGCTCCGCGAGGTCGCGGTAGAGAAGATAGTTTGAGAGCTGCTGTTGTTGGAGAGCATGATACAAACAGTAAGCAATATTTTTTATCGTATGCTCTAATCATTTGTTTTACTGTTTTTACTTTTTTTTTGTTACAGAAGCCCGCAAGCACTGGCTGCTTGAAGAAGCCGATTCTGATGGTGGTTTTCCCAATAGAAATGGTCCATTCCAAAGTTCCCTTAACGATGGCAAGAACAAAAGTCGTGCAAAGAAACCCAGTATACTTCGGGGCATTGGTCATATGTTTCGTTTTGGTAAAAATCGCAAGGATGTCGTTGCTCCAATGGAACAACATAATGATTATACAATGTCAGTTAATCAAATGCCTCCACAATTACCACCTCCAAATGGTTCAATACCAACAGCAGCTTTGAGTATAGATCGTGGTGGTAAAATTGCTCCTCCCATTTATCAGCCACCTCCACCGCCACCTCCAGCTAGCAGTGCACAGAGCTCAACATCTTCAAAATCATCATCGTCGACTGCTATTCATCAAAATGATATATTCAATCATCGATATCAACACTACGCGAATTATGAAGATCTGCAACAGCATCAAATAAGGTAAACAAAAAAAAGAAATTATTTTGTTGTGAAATTGTTTAGCATAAGTGTTTATAAGTTTTTTTTAGTATTATTTATGTTCAAAGAGTAAACTTCAATTTCTTAAACTAATCTTAACAATGAATCCATGGCAAAGTATCTCGAAGTACTGAAACCAAAAAGAAACTCTCCAACATACCACTCAAAAAGTTATGTGTAATGTTAATGAGAATCGTTTTCATTGCGGTGGCAATAATACAGCAGACTTATTAACCCTACTAGGGACAGACGATTTTATCTTATTTTCATTCGACTGTGCCAACAAAAATTAATTAATAATGTTGATGTTTTAGGGACATTTGCCGATCTATCGTAAATCCTTTATCATTAATTTTAAGTCTTCTATAGAATTTGAGAGGCAGTTCCTCCTCATTATTCATAGAAATTCCAATTTATTATGATTTTGAAACAATAATGCGGACAAATTTTGGCCAATTTTTACGTTGACCAATCATTAAATGGTAGAAAGCCAGTGAAACTTCCTTGTACACATAGTACACATGGAGTTTGTTATTGAGGGGGGTTATACTAACGTGTTTAGTCCTCTGATCAAGATTTAAACTCTGTTTAGTCAGAGAAAGTCCACGAAAAACATTTAGCATGGTGAACTAATTAATAGCAAATCCAATACACTTTTGCTATAGCTAAAGCAAAAACGACAACAGTTCGATGGACCACTGGGTGAATTGGTTATTCTGCTAAAATTGACAATCTTGATCCGAAAATCAATACGGTTTTTGGATTTAAATTTAAAAAAAAAAATATCTTTAATGTCTATTTTTCTTTTATATTCCTTTCTTGACACATTATACACATTTTTTTTATAAATTTCTTTTGCACATTTTTTTTTATTATCCCTTTCGTTACAAATAATTTTCAATTAACATAGTGATGAACCAAGTCAGGATGTTTTGTCCGAATCCACATTAGAATGCATGCGGCAACAAGTTATACGACAACGAAATAAAGTTGAAGCAGAGAGGTAAATAACCAAAAAAATATGACAACACACAAAGAATGTCAAATGTGCTGTTGCTAGCTTTCAGATTTTGTTTTGCTGCTTTCATGTAGATAATATCTTTGTTTTCTTCTTTTTTTTTAAATAAATCACAATAATTTTATAAATTTTTTTCTATAATGCAAATGATTGCATGTTAAGCTGGTTTAAATAATTCGATAAATTTTGTAATACATAATTAATTTTGAGTCTTTGCTCAGTAACATTTTTTTTAAATACGTATTGTTAGATAAAACACGTTTTTATAACGCGTGTCTATTTTTTTTTTTTTGTATATGTTTTGTTAATTAGAATGTACATTATATCGTGCCTTAATTTTAATGCTTTAATACTTACTTAAATATGTTTATATTTTTATTTTTGTTATGAAACTACTTTTTTAAAGCCAAATAGTATCTTTAAAGAAACAAGACAAAAGTATTTCATATAAGTTTATATTATAATCAAATGAATTTAACTACTTTAAAAGTATTTACTGGTTGCCGCCATCATTAAGTACTACTTTTCCAATTGATTTAGTATTTTTTTGTAAATAAAATGGATTTTTAAAAATCTTTTTTTGGTAGAACTCAAAATTTGTAAGTAGCTGTAAAGTATTATTTAAGACACTCCTTCTTTAAATTATTATATTTCTAGGAGGATAAGACATTTCCTCCGCCAAAAAGAAACTATGCTTTAATTTAGTTCTCGCTAAGGTGGTCCTGCCTCTAGGCCTCTAATTATAGGTTCCATCAGTTTTCACGATCAGTATCTTGTTGTCTTCTATTTTGAATACTAAGCCGGAGTGTATCTTTTCAAACCTTCATTACCTTTGGTTCAACGTTCGCTCTACACACTCTATCCATCTTAATGTACAGCTCGTATAGTTCTTGGTTATGTCCCCACAAGAAAGCAATTTCTTGTTTTGTGTGTCGGGCAAATAATACTAAAGTTCCACTCGGCGGGCAACACTTTCCTCTGACATTTTTTTTTTTTTTGACGACTTGTTCTATGTTCATTAGTTGAAAAGCTTTGTAGACCATCAGCACTGACTGCTTTGTTTTTGCCTGGTGATGGCTAGCTTGATCTCATTTAGGTCTGTTTTGTGAAGCTTCAGATTATCAACAAATCATTTTTTTTTATATTTTGAAATGTATCCGAATTGCAAAAAACTATACCTAATGCGTAAATACGAAACCTGAGAGAACAAAATAAAGAAATATTTATTTCCGATATTTCCTCCTGACTATAAAGCTGGCGAAAAAATAAGTGACTTAAAAAAATGTATGACAAACTTTTTTTGAATAAAAATTTCCCCACTATCAATATAAAAAAAAAAACTATTTTACCTTCTGAATCTAGGAAAATATATTTAAAATCATTCCCAAATTATCAAAACAAAAAAAAAATTATCATATTTGTCCCGAAAATATTTGATTTTATATTTTATGATTTGTTTTAATGTTAAATTTGAAACCCAGCAAAAGTAGTAAATGCCGACCGAGTATATGCAGAAAAAGTTTTTTCGGGAAGAGAAAATCATACAGTTTGGTAGACATAAGGGAAGCTATTTACCTTAGCCACTAAATGCTAATCATGTTAAAGGTACTTATTCTAAAATATAGTGATGCGATCCAACGCTACTCTCATTTGTTTTTTGCCAAAAATAATGTCCTCAAGTGCTCGATATTTAATATTATCCTAAACACATAAATCCTAAAACATTGTTTTAGTTCAGATGTAAATGTTTCCATTATTTTGATTTGTTTGCTTTTTTCTATTTTTTATCTTTTAATGCTTGTCACTGCTTCTTCATTCAATTTGTATAGTATTTTGATAATTTGTTTCAAATTTAATAAAACTAAAAAATTTTAATTTTTTCAGTCGCCGTCATCAACACTATCACTCTCAACGAAGTACACGAAGTCCCGAAACAAATCTTCACCAATCTCATATTGGTGGGCCAGGTTCTCGACCAGCTTCCAGCTATTACGAATATGAAACAGTTCAGCATAATGTTTCTCGAAGCCATAGTAACTCTCAAAAACAACACAATGCTACTAACAACATTCCGTCCATAGCTGAGCACCAACAACAACAACAGCAACAGCAGCAACAACAACAACATCGGCACTGGAAATCAGCTACTTTGAATGGTTTCAATCCTGCAACTCTTAACAGTAGCGGACGCAGCAGGGGACCATTTGTCACGCAAGTCACAATTCGTGACCAATCACACCTTAATAACGCATCATCAATAAATGCCAGCGCTCAGCAACCTACATACCAGCAGGTGCATAAGCTTTCCTCAACATCTCATCAGCATAGTGCACAGCCGCACGCTTCAAAAGTGTGACTATAGGCGTTGAGGGGCTTCGATTTTTTTAATGGAGTGCCACCACTGTTCGCGAAGTGTATTGA
Source organism: Syrphus vitripennis (assembly GCA_958431115.1). Taxonomy (NCBI): domain Eukaryota; kingdom Metazoa; phylum Arthropoda; class Insecta; order Diptera; family Syrphidae; genus Syrphus; species Syrphus vitripennis. The sequence continues at coordinate 72,290,309 of OY288110.1, forward strand.
ACAAATCAAAGAATAATTAACTAACATTTGGAGACTGCTAATCACATAGTAAGCTTAAGAGAATATTTTAAATTATCTCCTCTAAGGAAAGAATGCAAAACATTTATAATTTTGTTGTAGTTTTAAAACTCTGTCATTCCTTAAGTAAAACAAAGAACTTTGAGTAAAGTTTTTTTTTCATATTCATTTCGAAAGGTACACAAATGTATATGTATAAATATACGACATAAGTTATATAATGCATACCTTCAAGTTATTTCAGTATTGTTCGATTAAAAAAAAATATATGTATAATTTATGTTAAGCCTTAAAAATATATAATATATACTATTATTACGTATTCATTCATTATATTTTGCAACACATGTATACACATATAAAATTAAAAAAAAAGAAAACATTCAAATCATTGTTCATATCAATTTCGTTTGTAATTTATATTAAATTAAAAGAAATAAATTAAAACCTACATATATCCCATTTTTATTTAAAGTAAAAAAAGACACTTAAAATAACAAACTGTGATTTATTAGGTGTGAAAGAATCAAGAAATAATAATATTATTCTTCTTAACGAAATAATACAAATAAAATATAATTTAAATAAAAAAAATACGAGTTATACAAATAAATTATTTTTTAAGATTAACGAAAACAAACGATTTTTATTTTGAAAATAAATTGGTCACATTCTTTAATACTTTTTGTGTTTTGTAAATGTTTGTTCTTAAGAAGAAAATTAATTTACACATATTACAGTAATTTGAGCATTAAATAATTATTAATAAATATTAAGTAAACCATTATGTATGTAACAACTTTTTTGTTTCATTTTATGTTTGTTAATAATGACTTTTTTGTTTTGACATTTTTTTTTAGTTTTGATTTTACGTACTTCAGTAGTATTGTTACATATATTTTAATTTTATTTGTATATAATTTTGTTTTTTTTTTCTTTAGAAAAAATTAATGTGTAGCTTTTTATGTATTGTGTTCTTTAAACTCAAATACATAAAGACTTTTAAGGATAGGAAAGAAAATATCTACTTAAATATTTGTATGGTTTTGTAAAATTCTTTACCTTAGTTTCTGATTGAAAATAAATAAAATGTACTTAACGTATGTATCGAGAAAATATCGTATTTTATTTTATTTTTTGTTCTTCTTAAAAAGATTTAAAATATCACTCAATTTAATATTATTCTCCGTTTGGAACTTATTGACCAAAACAAAATTAAACATTTGAAGAGCTCTTTTTTTTTTAATTCGAGATATTCCTTAGCGAGATATGGGTGCAGATTTTTTAGTGATGTAAATGCCAGTGCCGAATCGCGTCTTCCGTGAATGCATGAAGGATCGAGCAAATGAAAATTTCGTCACCCGTCAATCGTTTCTTGAATAAAAAAAAAAAATAAATAAAACCAAAACATTTCACAAATAAATTTTTTACTGCATCTGCATAAATTTTTTTGTAATACATCAGCTCAATCAGAGGGAGGAGGAGTTAGTTAGCTATTTTTGTTTTTTAATACAAGTATGAGTGAAGCACAAGCTTAGATGATTTTGCCCAAAATACTAATTTTTACGCATAATGCTGCAACTTTCTTGTATCTTGTATAAATATGGAAAAAGATCACAAATTCTCGCGATCTTAATAGATATCGTTCCCCTTTTTCGGGGATATTACGAATTTTAAATTTTTATTTGAAACTTTGATTTATGTATATTTGTTTTAAATCTTGAAATCGAAAAGTCTTTAAAATGGATTGGTGATTAATTCAACATGTAGTGTAACACTTTTTTTGAGTAAATGGAATAATATGCAATAGTTTTCCATGTTGAGATGGCAAAATGTTAAACTTTGTAACAATTTCCAACTCAACTCCTTGATATAAATAAATGAATTGTAAATTTGTCAAAAATTGGATTTGGAAATCTTATCATTTTGTGGTTATTTTTCCTTTACTTTTCATTCGTACCAAAAAAAGTGAAACAAAACAAATTTTACAAACAATTTAATAAACAAGTTGTCTGGGCGATGTACTGATATCTAAAATAATTCTAGCAATTTGAAAAATGTAGCATTTTCAACCTTAAGATGGACTAATTTTTTTGTTCACAATATTTTTAAAAATAATGTATCAGAAAAAAGGATCTACTAACAAATTATTTAAATACATTACATATATATTTAAATCCGAGAAAAAGAATGTACCTATGTACTTTACGTTATCGGGAGTTTTGTTGACTTTGGCTTTCTCTTGCATTTTATATTCCTAACTGAATTGACTTGAACTATATTTCATTTATGTAGTTGATCTACAGTCTACACATTTTCGAAATTCACTTTAGTGTAAAAATTGAAGCTGTGGCAGCTGGTACGCTTGCTATACTTTTTAGATTCTCGGACGCAGAACACAGTGTTTAAAAATAAAAGGAAAAAAAAGAAAACATCTTAAAACCACCACCGACCGGTCGAAGCGTCTAATTATAAAGTTTCGTTTGAGAACGTTTATTTACGTTTTATATAAGTGAAAACTTCATAGAAAATGGATATTTTGTTCATAAGCAAGCGTATTTATTTTGGAAAAGGAAATGATTTTATTAATGGTGGGATTATTGTTTCCACTGAAGGAATTATCCAAAGAATTCTTAGATCAAGCCAAGAGGTTAATTCATATATGTATAACAACGAGTCAGAATCGGTAAAACTATCAAAATTGTTTCGATTTGTTTTGTTATTATCGATTTTTTTTTCTTTAAGGTGATTGATTTTGAAAATATGGTTCTTATGCCGGGTCTGATTGACACTAATGTTCATATAAACGAGCCAGGAAGAAAAGATTGGGAGGGATTTTTAACTGCGACGAAAGCAGCAGCTGCCGGTGGATTTACTACAATCATAGATCGAGCAACGTAAGTTATCATTCGTTTTTCAGTTCTGTGGAATGTTGGTTATCGAAAAATATTATATTGACCGAAATTTTGTCTGCTCTCACGAAACTCTTTATGGGGTCGAGACAACAACAGCCATGAGAAAAAAATATTATGAATTATTTACAATTTTCTCACTAAATTTGAAACAAAAAAAAGTCTGCAAAAAAATTAAGCTTAATCGTATTTCAAAGAGGAATTCTCCGATCTGGTTCAGCTATGTACATATATATAAGTAAACATTACAAAATGAAATAAAATTCAAGTAAAAAATTATGCTTTGTCAAACTTTAAATTGCCTGTTAATTTTAATTCAAAATTAGATGCAAAATTTTCAAAAAACAAAAATCAATAATATAGGTACACGGTGAGCAAGAAGTTGTTCACTAAGTAAAACACTGATACAGCTGTTCCTCGAAAACCGCGGATAATTCGGTATTAACAAATGCTACATTCTGAGTGTTGGATTTTAGAAGTTAGATGTACATATGTAGCTCATATCAACACAAAGCTTTCATTGAAGATTTCTCGGATCTCGAAATCTTTAAAGCCTATGGGGATTATGGGATATGTGATTTTCCTTCTTAGCAAGATTAGTTTGAAAGTATATTTTAAGCGTATTATTCAGGACCATTAAGAGTTTTCAAAAAAAAAAAATTTTTTTCAAAACTCGAAAAAAACAGATAATTTTGATACAGGATATTATTTACCACTTCTTTAATAAAAAATAGTATTGCAACCTGTCAAAGAGTTTATGAGAAATTCGAAAACCAAATCTTTGATTTTACGGCAGGAAACTACCGTCAATAACGGTTTTAATTTTTAAATATTTTTTGACCCAAAAATTTTGATTACTTACCACCATTGAAAAAATTTAATCAAAATCGTTAGAGTCGTTTTCGAGATTATATGTCTTGTCTTATTAGTATATGACACGAGGTTGGTACTATTATTTTTGGAACTGAAAAAATCAATTTCCCAAAAACTTTAACCCAAAAAGTTTGAAGAAAATCGCTCCAGTATAGCCAACAATTATTTAATTTTTTTTTGAACAGAAATATTTTCAATTCATTTTTAATTTTCTATGTTACATTACAATATTAAATTTTTATACTTTAAGTTTTTTTTTTTGGCACACAAGACGCCGAATTTTATTCAATGTTTCTTTTATAAAAATATTTTAAAAAATTGTCTCTGTTTACGATTTATACTAAATGTATTTCATAATTTCCGATAAATTATCGCGGGTTGCTCTAGTTCGATTGTCTTTGTGTTGGGTTGTGAGAATTAGTGGCTTCTAGCAGTAGCTTCGTAGAATTTGATAGTGGGTTCAGGTGCTTGCGTTTTTAAATAGTGCTATGATTCCTGATACCTAGTAAAGTCTATGTTTATGGTTGCTTACGTATTTGTATCGTTGGCGATCAACGAGAACTCCGACGCAAATCCCCAGGATTTTCCTTTCAAATACTATATATATATATAGATATATAAAGCAGTATGTTATGATGGGTCCGATAAGTTACTAGTACAAGAAGCAACTTTGTCTTCTGGCTTAGTCCATTTCTGTTCCGCATTTGGGGGTGGGTGATATGAAGAGCATAATTCTCCCTTTTAAGAATGACTGTTAGGTGAGGGTTGAAACGTAATCTGTTATCAAAATTGGCCCTGAGATTGGCTGTCAATTGCGATCCGTCGGGTAAATTGAGAATGATGTAGCTTTTGGTTGTCCTGTGGGTTAAAGAAAAATTGGTCAAAAATATTCTGTCTAAAAAAAACTGTCAGGGAACAACCAAGTGGGATTTTTTTTTTTGAATCAGTCATTCAGTCCATCATCCAAACAGTCTTGGACGTAACTATATGTTTATACTAATATTTCTTTTATTTTTGTTCTAATTTATAAATAAAGAAATGCCATTCCACCAACAACAAATGCTGCCAATTTAAAAACCAAAACATCAATTGCAAGAGGCAAAATTTACGTCGACTTAGGTTTTTGGGGTGGCATTGTCCCAGGCAATTTCGGTGATTTAGCAGAACTAGCCAGTTGTGGAGTTATAGGATTCCAATGTTCACTCTGTCCAACAAATCTACCAGAATTTGAACATGTTACTAAAGAACAAGTTCAGGAAGCAATCGAAAAACTTGATGATGGAGCAATTATTGCAGTGAGATTTCATATTATGAAATAATAAACAACAAGCAATAATACCATTGCAGTTTATTTTTCTAGTTTCATGCTGAATTGGCAAGCGATAAAACACCCTCTCAACAAAAAGAGGATAATGTTAGAAGCTATGAATCTTTTTTAAGAACGCGACCGTCATCGATGGAAGTTGAAGCAGTTGAATGGATAGCAAATTTAGCTGAATCCAATGTGAAGTACGATGAATTTAAATAAATCTCTTGAAGTTGATCCGATATTTTATTTATCAATTTTAGAAAACATTTTCATATTTTGAATTTGAGTGCAGGAGAAACTATTCCTATTATTAAAAAAAGTCAGAAAAACAAAGCTAATCTCACAGCTGAAACGTGTCATCATTACCTAACACTGTGTGCTGAAGATGTTGAAGATTGTCACACCGAATTCAAAACATGCCCACCCATACGCCCGAAGGCCAATCAAGAAAAACTTTGGAATGCTATTCAGGACAAAACTATTAATATGGTTGTTTCAGATCACTCTCCAGCTACTCCGGGTGTTAAATGCCTCAATTATGGAAAAACTCGAGGAGATTTTCTTAAAGCTTGGCCAGGAGTTGCTTCCTTGCAATTTGGTAGGTTATTTTAAAAGTTATATACTATACGCTTATAGCATTTTCTAGTTCTCTTTAATTTCATTTGAAGGTTTATCTATATTTTGGACACATTGCCGAGAATATGGTTTAGGTTTAGAGGATGTCTGTCGTGTTATGTGCGAGAGTCAAGCCAATATGTGTGGTATTCAGAATTTCAAGGGAAAAATTGAAGAAGGTTATGATGCAGATTTCTGTGTTTGGGATCCCGATGAGGAATTTTTAGTTTCACCAGAAATTATACAATTTCGAAACAAGGTTTTTATATAGTATTTGTTTTTTTTTTTTAATAATACAAAATTCTTATATTTTTATGACATTTTAGGCCAATCCATACATGAATAAAAAATTACGTGGCGTAGTTCATGCAACTGTGGTGCGAGGATTACACGTGTTTCAAAAATATGAAGGTTTTGGCCAACCACTGGGAAAAGTAATTCTGAGAAAGACAAACAAAAAAATTGTAAAGTTTGTGAGATTATGAATATAGATTTGAGTTTAATTTTTGTTTTAGTTTAAAAGAACTTATTACGTAGGTACTTAAATCTACGATGTAAGTACCTACTATTTAAAAAAAATTGTTTTGTATTTAGTAAAGGGTGTTTTTTAGGGGCATAGAACTTTAAATTGGTAAGACTTTTTTAACTGGCGACCATTTTAACAGCTGGTAAGTAATTTGTATTCATTTTAGTTTGGCATTTCAACATGAACATGTATCGCGATTTTGATAAGAGAATTTCGTTTAGCGATGAAGTTCAGTTAAATGGCAATGCTAGTCTACGCCGATAAGCCCCGAACGATCGACTAATTGGAAAACAACATTCACCGCATTATTGCCGCTTAACGGCCAAAAATGTTGGAAAAAGTTGTCGCAAATTAGACCTCCAAATTAAATTATCTCCGAGCCGGCCGTGACCATCATACTTATGCCAGAAATCATATTTAAATTATAGTGAAAAAGATTATCTTTTGAATAAGATCAGTTTCATTTCAATTTTAAAAATTAATCTTTGTTTTATTCCATTTCAAATTTCTATACCGCTAAAAACACCCTTTATATCAAAAATTACGAATGGTTACTTGAACCCTTCCAAAAATTAATTCAGAAGGATAACATCACGATCAGAGCAAAGTACACTATTATAATTTTTATTTTTTTAATTTAGTACTGAGTTCATAATATGTGAGACTCTGCAAGAAACTTTTCTGAGGAATCACTGTTAAGTGAATTCTATAAAAAAAATTTTATTTAATCTTATGGTTTTGAGAAATTACACCTCAAACTTTTTTTTGTGTTTTTTTTTCCCGAATTTTGTGTTTGAAACTCATTTTTTCGAAAACTGTGCATTAATTTTGCATGATTTAAAAAGTGGCTTATAGTACAAAATACTGGCCGTAAAAAACAGTATTAAACTTAACTATAAGTTTTACCGTTATTTTTTAATGATTTTTTCCACTTTTAGTACTCTTTTCATAAAATTGCCCCTCCTGCCCAAACAGGGCAAGGTGATATGGATTAAAAAATCTGTGTTCTATTATTTTGCTTTTCCATTATTCCTTACTGCAAAATTGTGTAAATCCAAAATTATGTACATATTTCAAAATTCTCTAAATATTCAGTTATTCAAAATTCAGCATTAAATTTTTTTTTTTGGAAACTATATTTTGGCGCCTACAGTATAGTAGAATCGCGAAAAGATGAACAGATATAAAACAGGCCCCGTTCATCTTTTCGAACTGTTCATCTTTCCAAGCATCGAGAGTTAGTTTAAATAAAACATATAACTATAAATAAAAACATTGCATCTAACAAAATATCAATTCATTTTATTTAAAAAAAAATATAAAAAATAACAAAAATAACAAAGTTGTTCAAAGAGTTAAACAAAATATACACTCATTTAGATCTTTTTCTAAAAAAACTGCTCCATAATACCATGTCGCCCGGAACAAAGAAGTCTCGTCAAAGCGTTCATCTTTCCGAATTGTTCATGTTTTAGAACCGTTCATGTTTTCGAGATTCTACTGTATTATGGATTTAAACAAATTTGGAATACAAAATTTTAGAATCCAAATTTTGGCATTTAGAGAATTAAGGCCCAACCCTAATAAAATGTCTTATACTTTTTGCACTTTCGCTACACAGGCAGATGCTTAACATTAAAACTAAAATAATACAACCAATAATACTCAATTCACTCTGGTAAAAGATCGTTTTATTCAATCGCAACCTAATTGTATTATTTAAAATGAAATAAGACCACGTGGCCTGATTTCATTCTTCACTCGTGACCGTATTTCCATTCCCCAACGAATGATTAAAAATGGCCCTAAACAACGAACTTGCTCGCTATAAATTCGCTAGTTCGGAACGGTTCCTTGTTGGCGAAACATTTTGATTTTCTCCTGTTCGTTTGGCTTCAATGTTCGCCGTGTAGGGCCATATTTGCGAGTAATCCTCATTTTGGCTCTGAACTTCGTTGAATGCGTATCATAATAATCATAAGCGCACCGACTTGCGCTTCTTTATCGCACATGATGTTTATTCTTTGGAGAATCGGAACAAAATAATGTTCGCAAAATGTGTTCGCCGTGTAGGGAAAACGCAAACGAGCATGCTCGTCGTTTAAGGCCACCTTAGAGCTTAAGGCCCCTATTATGACTCGCGAGTCGCGCGAAAAATGTGTCGAATGTGACTTTTTGGCATTACCGTTTGCGACTCGCCTAATAACATTCGCCTCAAATGTCAAAAAATTTGGCGAATTGAAAAGTCATTCTATTATCTTTAGCGAATGTTCGCCTTTATCTGTCAAAATCAGTCGAACTGCAATTCTATGTGACTTTGGAAGGCGAATGTTGAAGCGAGCTTTTAGCAATACCTCGACTAGAGTAATTCGCTAAATCGTTCGACTTAAGACGAACGTTCGACTCGCGAGTCATAATAGGGGCCTAAACCAATCGATAATCTTTCTTGAACTGACTTGTGTTCCGTGATAAATAAGAAAATTTAAATATGAAATAAAGTTGGTAGGTATCTTATCGGTCTTGAACAAATCTTTATCCATATAAAATTTTGCAGAACGGAAAAAATAAATTTAAATGCCTCAAATTTCTTAAACTTCATAGAAAAGTTAATATACTTTCCACATTTTAAATTTCTATAAAAAGAAGTTTTGTATTGCAAAAATTATACTTGGAGTTTATTATTGTATCCCAATAAATATTCCTAAGATTTTCAAAACAACCAAAAAATTGTCAAGGGAATATATCTACGTTAATATTATATCTACAGTACATACAATAACAAACATTCTATGAGGTCAACATCGATACCGACGACACGCGACGGCAGACGATGCGATGGCGGCGATGACAAACCAATTCCGTCTGTTGCATATTGCAATACGAATACGATTGGATGGATACCTCTCGCCGCATTTTGTTTGTTATAACAAAAAAAAAAAAATTAATGTGTGACTGTTCGCTGTGACACAAAAGCGCTAACGCAAAAAAAAATAATAAACCAAATACATTAACATGATTTTGACGTGGCTGAACATGAACATGAACAACTACGCAAACAACCCGCCAGCAATCCATAGATGAAGTTATTGCGCGCTTGGTGGTAGTGAATAATTTTATATATGAGCAGTAGCGGATTTACGGCCACGGTATTTAAATTTATAGAAATAGAAACAAACAAAAATAGAGGAAAACTTATTAAAAGTAAAATTAAATTTTAAAAAGTGCGTATACGCCTGAGTGTACAACTTTTTACGTTCATAGGTATTTTTAAATAAAAAAGGGAAACTGCAGCATATGTCGTTCTTTCTACGGTGAAATCGCTGATTTGTTTATTTTTTGACAATAAACCTGAATTAAAAATATATGTGTTACCGTAAATCCCTGAAATTTATAAATTTTAGAATTTAGTGAAATTTTTTAGTAGGTATCAAATTTTTTTCTAGATTTTTAAGGACATTTTTGGTAGATTTAAGTTTTTAAATACATACGTATTAATAAAATAAAGTGCATAAATGTTGGAATATTTTTTTTTAATTGTAAAATTTCTTGAATATTTTTAGAAAAAAAGGTAAGCAACTTTTAAGAAACAAAATTTGGAAAAAAAATTTTCTCAAAAACCCAAAAAATATTTTTTTCAAGATTATGCAGAACATTTTTCATAAAAATTTCTTTCAAATCGTTTATAAGACAGTTAATAACGGTTTTAAGAAAAATATTTTTTGTCCAAATAATATTAACTTCTCACAGACGAAATTTCATCAAAATTGTTTTAGAGCCATTTTCGGGATAAATAAGTTTTGTCGTAACTAACCGTTACCGTATGGCAGGTACAATTATTTTAAGAACTAGATAAAATTCAATTTCCCTTCTAGGCATAAACCTAAAAACTTCAAGGTCTAAGTTTGAAGCTAAACGCTTTAGGTCGAAGTACAGACAGGCGCTTAAATATAAAGAAGCTCGCATTTTTAAACATATTTACATAAACTTTGCTTTTATTATTTTTACAGAATATGGTTATACAAAGTATGTACTCGTATTACTATTCAATTTTATGAAAATAACATTTGCTATTCGTGATCGAATAATTAGCAAGAAAATCCAAGGACGCTTTCACGTCAAAAATATTATCTTGAAGAAAGTATCTACAGCATGGCCAACTTAGCTGGTGTTGTCATGTAAAAAGAATACGCCCCGAGAACCCAGTTGGAAAGGCAATAGAACGGAAATCGCTTTACTTTTTTTTGTTGCATTTTTGAAACAAAAATACTTGCATTTTGTCTGTAATAATTCAGCGCTTACCAGTTCAGTTGTATTCAATTTGGATTTAAAGCTTACCCAAACCAATGCAAAACATTTGGATACGATGATGAAACAACAATAACAACACATTACTATGATTGACAAAAAACGTTTTTGTTATTGTTTCTTCGTCTTCACTGTTTCGCACCAATTTTGCATTGGTTTGGAGAAGACTTAAATCTTTTTTTTTGTATTATTTTTCTAAGCCTAGTATACAGTTCTTTTGCCAAAAAAAATTATGTGTTATGAAAAAAAAATATTTTTGAATGAATGAAAATATATGTCAAGGTAGCTTTTTTTGAACAAAACGACTGGCCAAACAATTTTGTACTTGCAGAATTTTTAAACACAGAGTTATGAGAATGTGATTTATTGTGATGAAAAGTACGGAATTTAAAAGTGGTACGAACAAACATAATTGATGTTCGGTGCCACGAATATTTAACATTTATGTATACTTTTAAATTTTAAAATGACGTATTTAGTATTGAACAAACTTCATTCTAAGAAAAAAAAATGAAATTAATATATGCGCACTATTGCTGGCCAGGATAGTTTTTTTAAAAAATTGATATATTATATAAATATAAACACACAATATTGTAAGAAAAAATCCAATCTCATATGAAACTCCACGAAGGCAAGTATTTTTTTGGTTTAATATGCTTTTAATTTAGGGTAACGTAACGAAAACGCAGCGTAGCGCTTTTTTCTCATCTGTCGGGCAAGCAACATTTATAAATTTCCTTGGCTTTTCCCAATGCTACTAGAATAAAGGTCAAAGGCTTCCCCAAACCAATACAAAGTCGATGCGAAACAGTCATGTTCATATTTTTCTTGTTCTAATAATTTCTAAATTTCTTTTGCTGGCCAGCCAAACTAAATTTTGGTTCATTAAACGTTAATCAGATAAATATCAGGATCTCGAGTTGTTCTGATAATCCTTGTATTTCTATGGTCTATGTAGGATGGATGATATCTGATAATAAAATCATAGCAACGTGTTGTTATTGTTCTTTCATCGTCGTCTCTGAATGATTTACATCGATTTAAGAAAACCTTCAACTAAGGTCCAATTTTCTTGAATTTTTATAGCTAAAAAATTATTTTTTTTTATTGCGTATATTATTCCTTAACATTTTTATAAAACGGGAAAATGACATACAAACAAAACAAGACTGAAAAGGTTTGGAACCACTTCTTTATAGTATGATATTCAAAGCTCTATATTCCGAAAAGATTTTGTACCCAACAAGATTTATAATAGACGTAAAGTGGGTAGGTACACTCAAACAAATATGAATTTTAAAAAAATACGTATACGCCCTAATGTCCCATTGTTGTCATGAAAGGCCCCCAAATCAGGGTTTAATAAATACACTACTGGTATATGCCAAGCATGTATACGAAACGAATCCGAATACGAAACCTTTGACGTAATCACTAGTTTCAGTTGGTGATGCTGACGGTGGTGGTTTCCTCAGTCAATTATTTGTTTCGTTATTTTGCACGTATACCAATCCCGCGCCTCCCCGTTTATTAGTAAACCTTTATACCTATACTTTTCTAGCTGCTGGCTGCTTTGACGTTGGTTTCACAGCAGTAAAAGAAGTGGTTTCGTATAATAATTCTCGTTCTACTATATCAACTCTCTAGATCTTTTCTGTCATAATCGGATCGGCGAATACCTAGTTCAACATAAATACTTCTACAATTTGTCATTGTCATATTATGCATATAACACGCTGACATAGTGGATGGGGTCGGTGCGGTGCATCAAAAAAAAATAATGTGGTAACTGAAATCTCTTAAAATTGACATCATAAATATTTATTTTATTACGTCTTCTCAACAAAAAAATATTGGTGTCAATTACCCCCTACGAACATAAACTTTCGTTTGCAATTACTTTTTTTTTTGTTTTGTCAGCATTTGTGATTGATTTGGTATGCTTTTTGAGTGCGGTTAAAGATTCATTGAACATTCTGAAATGCATTAAAAATATTTGTGTCGTAATAGTTCCAAGCATTACGAATACAAAACCTGTCATTTCCTTGACTCGACCTCCCGCTGCTATACTCTTAAGAGCTCCTAGTGTAGGTGCTTTTGCAAGGAAAGACGACGTTATTTAGAAGGTGTCATCTATTTTTATCTAGGGACAGGTTTTTAAAAATTGTCAAAACTGAGTATCTTGCTTGTCGTGTCTCGTGTGGCTCAAGGCGCGAGTGACATTGGCTTATTTTTAAAATGGGCCTATTGAAATTTTTAAAAACAAAAAAAAATAAAAATAAATAACCCTGCTGCTTTCATCATCATGCAAATTTTTTGATTTTTGACATTTACCACACTGTATTTACAGTGTTAATATGCTTCTCTCACTCATCTATTGATAAAAAAAACCAGATCAAGTGAAGTTTTCTATTTGACAGTAATGTGGTGAGTTTAAACAAAAAGTCCCTTGCTGATATGGGATTTTTTTTCCTTTTGACGTTTCTTTTGTCAGCCTTTCCTTTTATTTCGTCGTCGTTGTCGATTTCGACTAAAAAAGAAACAGAGAAACGAAAACGACCCGTCGTCGTCGTCGTCGTGGTGTATGTCGAATGTGTGTTGTGTATTATTTTTTTTTTTTTGAGAAAAAGAAAATTTTTCCCTCGCGATTTTCTACTGTCGAAAAACTTTATCCAAAAATTTAATACCCTACACTTCGCAAACATTCAATCAATTTCGTGCAACACGTGATTTTATCAGCAATAATTTGGTGTAATGCACTAAAAAAAAGTGTAAGAAATTTCAATTCGCCCAAAAAAAAAAATGCACAACCAGTAGAGCCTAAAAAGAAATATATATTTTTTTTGACATTTTGTTTACAACAATTTTTAGTGATGTCATCAGAAAAGTTTCATTCACCACATCAGAAGAGATTTGTGGGAATTTTTTTTTGTATGTGCATTTTCTTTTGATTACTTTTTTTTCCTGATTAAAATATGGATAACAATTTAAGTCAGGAGATTTTAAACAAGTGTTTTTCTAATTTTGATAAAAATGCAAGAAAATTTGTAATATTTATTCTGTGGTATTGCTTTAAAGGGGGTTAAGAAGGGAAGGACAAACTAGTGGCAAAAAAAGTAGAGATACTACCAAATCGAAACCAACCAGGAAGTCTCAATAAGTTTTCCGCTGTTCTGCTTTTTTTTCTTATGACGTCATCTATAAAATAAAATTAAAGAAAAGAAAAGAAAAAGGAGAACTGGAATTAGTGAAATGTAGCTGAATAGTACCTACGTTTATTTTGTGCCAATAATTATTATTGGTATTGTGAGAAATATAGGTTTCTAGTTTATGTTTTTTGAATTATACTTTTTTTATATTTTGCAGGACTCAAGGTCAGATTGGCTTGTCCTGCTAACTCATTCAAGAAGGACATTCTCATTCAACATAGAAAACGATAAAATACTTCAATGAGGGGTTCGATCAGTGAACCTGGGTAAACCTCATTCTTAAAGTTTATTGCAAACTTGTATCAAAATTGTCAACAGCTGTTTTGGTTTTCTTTCTTATTTTTTAAATAATATAAATTGAGTGGCCTAATGAATGAGTCATGAGAACAGATAATTTTGCAGACCAAAAGCGATCTCTGTATGGGAGACTGTTTGGGGTTTTACGGTATGACAGTCTTTAATATTGTTGATACCTGACTACCTACTCAAAAAAACATAAAGTTAGATGTGTTTTATCTAAACTTAATTCTTTGCATCATAAAACAATTTTCCAATAGGTACCTTCATAAAAAATATATAGGTATCTGTAAATAAGATTTAACTCAGATAAACAATTTGGTAGATATTTTATCTTCCAACTAACTATATCTTGGAATTTGTGATAAATAGAATACATCATTCTTTTGAGTTATTTTTTTTTTGTTTTGGTAAAAGGATTGGAAGACACACCTTTCATTAAACTCACTTGTCAAGTTTTAATTGAGTTATGAGAAGTTTTAATCAGCAAATTTATTTCGTAATTTGAAGCTGTTTTTTATATTTTGTCTTTAAAATACTTATTTGATATTAAATTAGGCCGTAGTGTAAGATGCAACTAGGTACGTTTTACGGCTGAATTCTAACTCACAAGCCTTTTTTTTAATCTGATTTGACTATTTTTTCTAATTTAAGCAAATACTTAGATGGCATGCCTCTATATATATTATTAAACTTCAAGTTTTTGACTTCAATTTATTATGTGCATCGCGTAAGCTATCATAAATTGTATCGTTCTACACAAATCAAAAGTGCTTCATGTAATCAAAGGTTTACAGTATGTATTCACTTCAAGACCTACGTTTTCTCAACTAGAACTACAACTTTCCGACTTCACTGCTTCAACTTAAGGTTTCACCTGTGGGTTTCGCCAGGTTGACCTCAGGAAATGTCTGAGTCCAACTAAATGCTAAGTGAAAATGTCAATTTTCTTTTTTTTTTCTGTAGTATGCACTTGAATTTCTATTGCTTTACCAAATTTTATCATTCTGCAGCAATCGGAAGTGGTCTGTATAATTGATTACAACTTTAAGAAAATGATTCATAATAATTTTGTTGATCTGTCAGTTCTGGCTTTTGCTGGTTTTTCAATGCGACCAATTTCGGAAAAATAAATGAAAAAGTGGAACCGTTATAAAATCAAGAGTTCAGCTTTGCAAATGAGATTCATGTTCAAATAAATTGATTGATTTCATTTTGCTAAAAACAGTCTCATCGTTTCATGTAAATCAAAAATGTAATAATAAAATGGGTACATTTGGATTGTCTAAAGAAAAAAATTATTCGTTCGTTTTTTAAATACGTTTTGTATTTAAATTTGAATCTTTATGAGGTTTTCAAAAATTTTAGTTTTTTTATAGAATTGTGGTGCAGACGATTTTTGTGTTACACACACAGAATGGAATAGCAATAAGAAATTCCAAAGCGATAAATCCAATGGCCAAATCCCTAAACGAAAGTTTCGTAAAGTAATTAAGTAGATCCAACAAAGCAAAACAAAGTGAACTGTGCATTATATAAAAGTTGCTTAAATGCACATGAATTTGCATTTTGGGACACGGTCTAAGATGGGTTTATGTTTATTGCTTTGCATAATTTGTGCAAGTTTGGAGTTTAGGAATTAGTGCACTGCAAATGCCATACTGACTATCTTATAACATTTGAATCTTCAAATTGACTTGAAAATATCTTAAAGCCCATATTATGGAATCATGCACTATATTATGGAATGTTGCACAAACATAAACATACATATATTAAATAAATGCAACTATGTACTCTGAAAGAATTTTTTTTATAATGCTGCGAACTATGCACAAAAGCAGGACACTTCGGCGTATACCCACTTTTCGAATTTCGTTATTGTTGTGAACATTACGGTGGCATATGTGGATTGAAATAATTTAATTATTTATAGTACAAATCTCATTTGCTTTATTGTACTTTGATTAGTAAGTCCGAGGAGCCAGATTCGTTTATTCACATTTAGGAAATCTGTGAAACTGCCCTACAAAAAAAAAATTCTCCTAAAATTCTCCGTTTACGTTTGGATCTGAGATAAATGATTAGATGAGCTATGCTAACAATGGTTAAGCCCAAAAAGAAAACCATCAAAAAATTAGTAAAATCGAATCTAGAGTCTTTTTTTTATTTATTTAAACGTCTTTCCACAATACCAGCTTTTAAAATATAATAATGATTCTCTGCCACTTTTGAATATTTGTATCAAATCATGAGTCGTTTATTTCAGCTTAAAGATATAATATTATACAGAAAATCTAAATGAAAACAAAAATCTTAAAAAAAATAATAAATTAACTTTTTAAATTCTTTTTTATTTCCAGAATTTTTACAAAAAATTAAAACCAAAGTGAAAAAACCAATCAATTTTTAAAAATAAACAAACAAATAAACTTTCACTAAAAGTTTACATTTAAATCGTCAAACTGAAGCAACTTTCGGAAGCAACGGTGCTGTTGAAAATCGAAAAAATGGACAGCATCGTGGAGGAAAACGGAAACAATTCAAATAACATAGAAACCCTATCAGATGTGAGTATATCACAAGCATCATCTAACACACCTAATTCCACAACGACGACAACCGTTCTAACGACCGGATCGAACGTTGTTCAATTTATGCCAACACACAATATCCAGGTGACAACACCAAAAGCGTCTAATATATATTAAAGTTTTTAAATAATCATAAAAACAATAAAAAATAATTTCAGCCCCAATCTGTAATACAGGCAAACCAGTCATCGGTTATACAAACAGCGGCTGCGAACATTCAACCAGTGACTATGTCCAAAGGCGGTGTCCTCTATGTAGGTAAACCGAATACGGTGATTCACACAGCCTCGGGTAATACAGTTCAGGTTGGAATTCATTTGTTAATTATTTGTATTTTAACTTTACCAAAAGAAATGTGAATGATCCTTTTGCATATTCAATCACTATTTTTTAGATCAAACATGAACCGAACACACAAATCATGGATTCAAATAGCGAGGAGAGTCTTACTGATGACGACTCACCCCGACAACAAAGAGAATTCACAAGGAGACCTTCATACCACAAAATCTTAAATGATATCAGTGGTCCAGACATTGCAGGTGATTCATTGTTTTTTGTATAGTTTTTTTTGTTTTAATCTAACAATACTGCTGCGCTGTTCCTCATCCCATCCAAGAATTAAAAAAAAAAAAAAAATACAACATCCACCTCTCATAAACATACTCTTACATACAAAGAAACAACAACATCTCATCTCATTTGTATGTTCTTTCGAATTGTGTTGGTATTGCAAAGTCAAGTACATTTACTATAGTTTCTAATCCTTCATTTAAAATTTATAATACTAATATTTTGAATTATCTTTTTCTATTGTGCATAAAATGTTGTGCGTGTTTCCTTAAACAAAAGAAACATAAATATGTTAATTTGATATAATAATACTTTTGCTCATAGTACAGTCCCTCTAAGTTTAATATTTAGGTTCGGCATAGTATAAATTAACATTAAGATTGAATAAATGGTGAGATTTCAAGATAGGGTAACGTTATTCCGTGTAATACAAGAGGGTACTTATTACAAAAAAAATTGAAATAAAATAGTAATTACCTTTTTTGTGGTACTTCCACAAACCTGTGGAACCTGCTATCTGCTTTCATAATTCATGAAAATGGTCTATGTATTTGTAATCAGGCAATTTAGTTTATCACTTTTAAAAATTATTGAATTTTAATTAAACATTGAAAAATACTTGTACACCTTACATAGAATGTAGATGCTAAAAAGAATTTATCCGTTAGATATTGTAAGACAGTACTATTAACTGAGTTTCGAGATTATGTGTATTTAGCGTATGTCTACACTGGGGGGCAATTGATGAACTGCGGTCTAGATCCGGTACGCAAAAAGTGAAAGTCTAGACGTAGGATACTAAATATTATTATTATTAAATTTCCTTAGACGGTGATGATTTATTTTATTTCTACGACATTCCAAAGCTTGGAAATCTTGTGTTTGTGTTTTGTTTAACAATGTAAATCATCACTGTATTGTTACAGAAGTTGGTGGGTTGGAATTCGAATTAAAACCGTTTTTTTCGGTTTTTTTGTGTATAAGTAACAAAATTTTCAATGATTCCTGAACCAATCTTTTTTACCAAAAATCAGAATAATCCTAATTTGTTATCAATTCTGTGGCAGTATGACAGAGTAGCTTATGTTAAATATGATGTTTTGAGAAAACATTCTCCAGATTAGATTTAATTTATTTTAGACTCACAAACAACGACGCGGCGGCTTCTCAATAAAAAGAAATCATAATTTCGAAAACAATTCTTAAGAAAATAAAACTAATTGGTTGCAATTTTTCATAGAAGATCGAGGTATCCCTTAAACATTCAGTATTCCTAGGTATACGTTGTAAGTCGACTTTCAATTTTGTGCTAAATTTGAACCGCTAAGATGAGAGTCACTTCGTTGTTACTCTTGGAGAATTTGTTAATTCCTTTCAAAAGCGATGTTCTTAAAAACATTTTTTTTTTAGTTTAAACTCAGAACAGTGAAATTACTCTATGATAAAACCTAAATAATGGACATCAGGGTATATGTTATTTCCTAAACAACTTGTTTTGATTATGATAAGTTTATGTTCTAAAATACATTTCTCAAAACAAGTGAGTATGACAATTTTGCAATTTTTACCTTTTATTTGTTTTCATTGAAAATACTGCAAGTATTTTAATTTTATTTGTCATTTCTTTTAAAGATTTCATTCAAAAATATTCTTAGCAAAATTCTATATAAATTATTTAAATTTTTAAAATAAAAAAATTTTTAAATGTTTTTTTTTTTTATTTTGAAAATTACTCTCGCAATAGAGCGGGCGTGACTTTTATTGTTTTTGCAACTTACATTTTTTGTAAAATCATGAATTAATCATTCTCTAAATATTTATTAAATGAAATACATAAGCGTGTTCAAATTACTTTAAATGTCATCATCAGAAAAACCAGGAAAATTTTTACTTTAATGATTTCTAGAGACATAACAAAGCAGAATATCTAATTGGAATTTGATAACAGTATTGCATTTTTAATATACATTTCTTATATGATAAACACAAAATTCACAAGTGGGTTGCACGTTTTTGTTAGTTCAATAATGCATAACATGATATGGCCTAATTATTTAAGTGGACTCTAAATCATGAATCATAAATATATCTATAATGGACTCCAAAAAATTTTTACATTGCAGGTATGGTGTGACATTATATAGTGTCCATACCATACCATTATTGTTCATTCTACTGAAATATTTCAGTGGCCACTAAATTTGTTTAATTGGTAAGACCTAATAACCACAATTTCGTAAAAACAATAATTTGAAATGCCGCTTATAACTTTATAATACGGTATGAGATGACGTTTATAATCGTCGGGCATATCACATTTATTGGAATGTTTGCAGCTGCAATGACTCAATGTTTGTTGTGCACACACATTAGAACTGGAGTCATTCTCATTGCCAAGCATGCTCTAAAGAATCTTGAATGTCTGGAAGACTCACACGCTACCCCATCAATCAATGAGTTGATTCACAAAAGAAGTAAAATGTATGTGTGGCTCTAAAACAGTCGTTCAAAAAGCCTATCAAGAAGGAATTCCCAACTGCTAGTTGGGAACAAACAAATTTTTAGTGGTAATAAATGATAATAAATTATTCAAGATATCGGTTTTATACCATATTAACTTGTCTCGATATAAAACTCTCTTTTACATCGAAAACAAATAAAAAGTACCCGTGGAAGGTCTTGAAAACCACTGTTAAACCCTATTTTAATACTTTAAAAACAAAAACGCGTATGCCAGTAAGACTTAAGATGTTATAACTTAAATAATGTAAGAAGGAATAGAAGAATAGTATAGATTTTTACTGGCACAGTAGACTAAGAAATTTTCTTAATCCCACGGGGGGATCTTAGTGTAAACTAATACAGAAAGGTATATTACGAGTACCTAGACTGGGGCTCGAAAAGACACACCTACGTACAAGTCAGTTGAAAAAAGGATTCTATTACGTTGATGTAAATTAGTTAAATTTCACGAATTGAGGTGAAATTATTTCATTACTTAAACCTTAGTCAAAGCGAAATATAAAAAAACATTTTTCCCAGGCATGAAAACTTGAATGAAATTAAGTGCAATTATTAAGGCAGTAAGGAGTAGCAAAAGGCATTGCTAATTTTTCATTTGAAATTTGACTTTGAAGTTGATATTCATACAAAAAAAAGATACAAGGTATCCTTAGCTCAACATCACTTTTGATTTGATACTGAACTCGTGCATTTTCACTCAAAACAAACATGTATTGATGCTTCATTCCGATTAAATTTCGCATAAGCATAATGCATTGATGTTTAAACTAGGGATTAATGTAAAATTGTACGAGAAATAAAAATCTATAATTTTTCTACTGCGGGAAAAAGTTGAATATACATATTAAATTTCGTATTCACCAAGCACTCATAAGATTATGAAAAAACTAAAATTAACTAAAAATGAGAAATTATTCGTTTTTGTACTCCGAAATGGCTCAATGCTGTTTTCTTCTTCAAAGAAATTATGTCTATGTTATGTATTTATATTGTATGTATTTGAAGTAGCGGAGGTGCTTGTCTTCAACAAATCTTAAGTAGCTTAATATTCATTTCATCACAGATAAAACATTAGGGGGCTGTACTATAAGGGCTTTAAATACTTTTTTGGTGGTTTTATATTATTCTATGTGTGTGTATGTTTTGTAAATAGATTTGCACTATTTATATTCTTCTTGTTAGCGACACTTTTAATTAAATGTTGTTATCTGTGTACAAACTTATTAAACAACTATATTAATATAATATGTTGAAGAAGTGGTTTTTGCAAAATGTTAAAGTCGCTTCGATTAATAAAATCCATATTTAACAAAACAAAATTGAAATTTGGCGTTAAAATCTCGCTTTTATAAATCAATTTAATTGCACAATAATTTATTGCCAAAAAAAGGATATACAAACTTTTTATCTTTTAAATAAGTTCAGCAGATCGTGAGATTGATCTGCTTTAGTTTGTAAGCCAAACTCTTTTTTTTTATAAATTGAAGCTTTTCACTTCTACAGTCCTGGGCATGTTGCTTACAGTAAACAAGGTCACCCTTAACGCCTCGAACCTGGGGATAATGGGATAAAAATTTCTCTCGGATTTTTTTCATCTTCAAAAATTGGAAACACCTTTTCGCTACTCCTTTTGAACTGAAGATTAAGATTAAAGTCCAAATTTTCTAGAATAGTTATTACCGATTCTAATAAGTTCTGAATGAAACTTTGAAGATAACAACGGACAAACAAATTTTTTAATGCTGCGATTGAATTTTTTTAATTATTTAATTTTTCGATCGCTGTTTAGGCAAAACAACAACCTTTATGTTACGGTTGTCATTCTGCCTAAATGAGGGATTGAGAAATGTTTCCCTTGTATACTACATCTTAATAACTCAAAATTCAGAATTTTTATTAATCCATTTTTGGCCATAATATTCCATTACCGACATTAGAACCTGTAGAATCCCTCACAGCAAACTGCTAAATATATTATAATTCCAGATTTAATGGCTTTATTTAAAATTGCTGTGATCTCACTTATTTTGAAAAAAAAAACTTAAAGGCTTTAAAGTTGTGTATCGGAATTTGTATAAAAACCGAAAACAATTAAAAAATTTATCTTTTTTTACAATGGGGTGCACGGAGGTTGGGGGAATTTAAAAATTTGAATTTTTCAACACGTACCCCGTTTATATGGAGAATTGAATCTGAATTCAATTAGGATTCAAATCCGTGAACTGTTCGAACCAACATCACAAAAAAACCCATTCGCGAATATATATGTAAATTTATTAAAATTTGACTGGACTTATAATCTTCTTCGTGCGTATGGCACATTTCATAATCAAAACTTACTTCGAAATTCCGTTGGCCCTTTACTCTTAACTTTGTGAAGTACCAACTCATTCCTTCGCAATAACTTTGTAAACTTCCAAAAAAAAGAGAAAATGTTTCTTGATTTGATTTCGAAATCAGCCCAATTCAATTCAATTTTATTTATTAAACATAATAAATTGCTTATTTTGAGATTCGAGTGAATAGCTTTTTCGATATATGTATAAGCTCTATTCTTTCGAAAGAACTGTGTTTATTTTAAACATTCGAGTGAAATATATTCACTGTCGAATGACGATATTGCATCAAATAAGCAATGTGAATTTTCTAATTGTTTCAACGGTTCCAACGAAAGTGAATTTCAAACTAAGGCCGATTATAAAAATTTAAATGTCACATACATATGTATAATGTCTTAGCTTTAACAAATTATATAAGGTATATAAATTACATGTCAGAGTATAAAATTAAAGTTGGGTGACTTTATCGTCCTCAGGGTGTTCATTCCCTGTTATCAATGAAAATCAAGAGGAATAGTAGAATTTTCAAAATCATAAATTTAATTTTGCTTCAGGAACCGTACCGAGTATATAAGTGCGAGAGAAAAAATAAAAATAAATAATTATTGAAATTAATAACAATTCGAATAAAATAATACATAGCTGAAACAACATCAAGTTAAATCAACGCAGAATAAATTTTAATTATATTCGTAACAAAAATAAATATAATAATCGCAGCATAAATATTGAACCAACCAATCAATTCGCAACGAAAGCATTACAACTAGTACAGTCAATCTAGACAAAAATTGGGTGGTCAATCTCAAAAATTGGTAACAGGCTAGGCCTAGAATTTTATTGTTCCTCGAAATCTAAATCATACAAATTCCTCGCCTATCTGTTACGACTCATTTATTGTTTGAGTCGATTTATTTCAATTTCAAAATTTGTATTTTTGATGTTTTGACATACAAAAAAAAATCATAAAAATGGAATATTATCATGGAATGGAATATTACCATTATATATAATATCATCATCATATTAGCATCTTTCGTACTTTTTTCTCGAATAAATGCGGATTAAAACAAACCGAATAATAAAATAAATGGGCCAGAACAGACAAGGGTACAATTTTTTTCTTTATGATTTAGACATCGAGAATAAAAAAAAAATGTAATTTGATGACTGTACTATACTCGGAAACCCATATAATAACAACAACAAATTGCTTTTAATTTAAAAATAATAAACATCCACATCGAGCGACTACATTTTGGAAATTCTAACTGCTTAACTTATTATCTCCGTTTGTCCCTTTTTGTAAATACCACAAAAAAATATGCTTAATCCATTAAACAATACATATTCTAAATAAGCTCTTACTTCGATCATAATATTTCTTGCTGTTAGAAAAAAAAAAATAAGGCAAATTATCACATCAATTGCTGGCTTCTTATCAATCTCATCAAAATCATTCCGCCAAATATTAAAAAAAAAAAGAAATTGCATCTCACATAATAATTATCTCAAGCTACTACCACCACTAAAAAAATAATTAAAAATATTCGTTTGTAAGAAAACACAACCTCATTTTTGTAATAAGTATTTCTCAATTAATTTTTGATTGATAAATCGAAAAATAATCGAAACGAAATTCCGTAGCTGGAACGACTTTGCAAATACAAGAAAGCGGCGGAATACCCACAATCGCATCGACTGGCGGTACGACCGGTACACTAATCCAATTGACCCAGGAAACAGCACCAGCATTTTATTTACCTAGTAGGATCAATAAAATCAACACCAGTAATTTATATTTTCAAAAAAATCAATTAATTTGCGATTATTTCTTTCTCCTTTCTTCCCATTCTTTTTTTTTTGTTTTTGCTTTTTATCTGCGTTTGGTCCTATGTATCCTCGTTTTTCAAATGAATACTTTTCGATAAATAGATAACTCAGTCCTAGCCGAAGATCAAACCCGAAAACGAGAGATCCGGTTGCAAAAGAACCGCGAAGCAGCTCGAGAATGTCGGCGTAAAAAGAAGGAGTACATCAAGTGCCTGGAAAATCGGGTGGCGGTGCTAGAGAACCAAAACAAAGCCCTTATCGAAGAATTGAAATCCCTTAAGGAATTGTACTGTCAGACGAAGAATGATTAAAGCCGTAAACCTGATTAAGAAAATTATTTAAATTTAGTTGTAAAAAAAAAACATAAATAATATTAAACAAACAAAGAAATATATATAAATTTATATATTTGCAAAAAAAAGAGAACGTAATAAAGTGTATTTAGTTTTGTTCAATATTGTTCGATTTATTTCATTATATTGATTATAATAATTTTATTTTATATATAATTATGTACATTTTCTCTATATGAAGCTTATAATATTGTATAATTATATTTTTTACTGAAAGCGAAACCTATTTTAAGTTTTCTTTTTTTTTTAAAAAGCAAACAAAAAATATATAAGTGTTTTAAGTCATCAGCAAATTAGAGTTGTTTTAGGATGGATTCCAATACCAACGAGTATGCTATAATATTTGCATTTTCGATAGTTTCTTCTTATTTTAAAATTGTTTTAAAGTTATTTCGATTAATAAATTTAGTTGAAAATATTACAAATCCCCTTTGAAATATTCTTTTATTTGGTCCATTGTATAAAAAGTTAGTCCATTACTCTTTCGACTTTCTACATTTAGGTATACATTTAGAAACAAAATAAATGTATTTTCTAAAATGCCTTGAGTAAGGGGATGTGAAGAGGGTGCGAAGGGTTTTCTGCGATTGGAACTTTCTTTTAGAATCTCTTCTTAAATGGCAACATCAGATAGCACATTGTACTGTATTATAATACTTCATTAATTTTAATAACCTTTAATATATACAATATATTGACTAAATGCATAAAATTCATCTTTTCTTTTTTTCTTTTTTTGATGTTTGCAATGTTAAATATTAATTTTAATCGTGGTAATTCGTTTTAAGGCCTGATGAAACATATAGCCATTTTCGAAACGTAAAAAAAAATTGGGAAATATTTTTCATTTAATATTATAGCCCTTGGATCTCTTTTCTCCGTGAGTTTCCCCTTGGGAACAAGGGTTCTCTTCTCTTACGCGCCATCATGTAAGGATCCTGTAGGTGTATGTATTTTATTTCTCTCCAATTCTTTCCCAGTTTTATGGAGAATTGGTTTAAAATGATGTTATTTTGCTATAATTTCTAAACGAATTCAAATGCAGTATTTTATTCAATTTTACCCAGGGCAATGTAAAAAGACGTTATGACTGTGTGTCTAGGGGTGATCATAAATTGGAAATCTTTTGAATTAGTGTGCTCCCAGAGAAGTTTCAAAATACTGGAAATAAATAAAAACAAATTATTCCCAAAGTTTCAAGTCTATCTTTACGACTGTGAATCGTTTTATGTAATTTTAGAGTTGTTCAAGTGGAATACTGTAAAATCTTCAAACCTTGCATGTATAGTACAAACATAAGAAATTTAACGAATAATATTATTTGTTTGCACTTGCAGCTCTTTAACCTCAGCGTGCATACACAAGTCTAAAAAATATACCAATCGGCACTATGCCAATGCATCTATGCAATAAGAAATCAGTTTTCATGGTTTCATCTGCATTAAGGTCGGTATTCACCAAGCGTTCGTAAGAGGCCCTTTACTCAAAATATCCTTCATTAGTTCATGAAACGGAAATGTATTTGCTCTAATAAATGAGGATTTTTGAGTTAAACTTCCCCAAACTCAGAGAAATTTCAAAGTTTGGCTAAATGCATTCATCTAAATTCGGAAATAATTTCATGCAATTTTGGTTGAAATTCCCCTTTGTATATGAAAACTAGTATAGTACTATCATGGCGAGTTTTTTTTAGGGTTGCGTGGACCCTTGTGGTGGCGCTGCAAAATTTGAGGTGTAAAATTCGATTTGGGGGGGTCTTTAAGCGTCGAAAATTGGTGGTAAGAGCAAGAGGAGACTATTTTTTGGATTATTGAATCCAAAAAATATCAATAAATATCATTTAAAACCTCCATAAGCTCTCCGCAAAAAAAAAGAGTAAGGGTTGCAGGCATACATTAGATGTCGCCCCATTCGACTTCCACCATGAGAGTACTATAGTTTTCATATACAAAGAATTCCCTCATTGGGAATTGGGAATTTACATAGGAAATGAGATAGTAATGGAAATTATGGATGAAATTTCTTCATTTGGCGCAATGAAAACACCCACTGAGCAGAAATATAAATGATATTTGAAATATAAAAAGGGATAATTTTTTAAGTTATGGGTCTCATAAGCGACCGATGAATGCAGACCTAAAAATTAATTTTAATCTTAAGACTGAATAATGTGGTGGCTAATACGGCACGCGTTCCCCCTAAAACAAAATCCCGAGATTTCAAATTGTTGTTCACTTTGATTCGATGTGAATGCCGTATTAGAAAATAAAAGTTGAAATAATCGTGGATAACCCAATGTGAATCAAAACGGAACAATCGCCGACGATGAAAAAACATTAATAGCTATGTTTCATTATCTAGGGATCTATATGGATCTGGATCTTGCCATGAAAATGAAACGATGTGGATCCCACTGACAAGTAAGTGTGTTGTACATTTATCTTTTCTTTGTTATGTTGTTTTTTTTTTACAAATTCCCTTAATGTTTAGAAAAATCACACCTAGATAAAACGTCAAAATTCTAATCAAACAGTTCTAGCTTTTAATTTAAATCCAAATCCAACTTCGCTCATATTTCCGTTTGCCGGGAAAAAAGCTCTTCTTTCAAAAAGAATGGTGAAAAAGAGAAACGTCAAACGTCAACAAAAAAATTTGTTCGTACCTACTTTGCTCTTGTCTTGTGCAAAATTTAAACAATTTTTTGTTGTCTTTTCCAATACAACTCAAATAAAAGTGAAATTAATAACTACTTCAATTTTAATTACCTTTAATTTCTTTATTTAAATATTATGTAATTCTTTGTTTAGCTCTATATTAAGTTAAAATGTCTGAAAAGCCACCGATTTTGCACATTTTAGTTGTTGGATTCCACCACAAACTCGGATGTCAGGTATGAAACATTTATTTTTTCGCAATGTATAATTTGTGATTCATTTAAACAAAAAAAAAGTACACAAAAGTCTGGTTGTTCTACTGAGTAAATAAACATTTAACAAATGCATTTCATAATAACCTGTCAGTTTTATATAAATGAGAAAACTGAATATCCAGTGCTTATTTTCAGATGATATTGATTTTTTTCCATTGAGATCTCTAGAGTTCATTGTATTTTAAGTTGTTATGAAAAGTACTACGGCTTCTAGAAATAATAGTTATGAAGAAGTAAAAAGTATGTATATGCGACCATAAGACTGTTTAACTATTAATAATAACTGCATTTTAAATGTATTAAAAAAAAGACACTGAACATTATGAGGTCATTCCCTATCGCTACAAAGGCAAAAACAACTTCAGACCTTCAATCTGGTGGAAATGCATTAAATTAAATAGTAAATACATAACAATAAACAAAGATAAGATTGTTGATTTAAATACAAAACGTCGAAATGACTCTGTCAATTGAGTAGCGATCGCGATGGTTTCAAAGCTTGTTATTGTTGGTTTAAGGGAATTTAGTTTAAAAGATAGTACCTATTATAAACATTAATTTTTCTTGCGTGCGACGGAAATGAAAGATTGCAGTCTGAGACATTAAATCATATTCAAACATTATTAACTGCTAAACATTTTAAACACTTCAACAAAATATTATAATTTGCTTACGAAACTTTTTATTATGTAGGGTATTGTAGATTGTCTGTTTTATGTTTTAAAAACTTGGCATTCTGCAGGGTGTATGTTTTTTACTTTTGTTACTTTTTTACTTACTTGAATTCTCAAACTTATTACGTCCGTTAGTTTCCCCTTACGATGCACATGGCCTTTGCTACTCCTACGCGCCATCGTATACGGTTCCTGGAGATATTTTTGAATTCTCTCGAATTCTTCCCTAGTTGTGCTGATTCCTCCTCAACCGTTCTTCGCCAAGTGCTTCTAGGTCGGCCTGGTCGTCTACCTGTCTGTGTGAAAGGGTACCATTGCATCGCTTGACTCGCAATGCATTCGTTACTATTTCGAAGCATGACCCTTACTGCTACTTACGTCTTCGTATGATAGAGTAAATGGATTCTTGCTCTGTTGAGATTCGATATTTAATATTTCGAAAACGACTTGATCATTTTTTATATTCGTTTGATCAGGAAAATAAAAAATATTTTGGGGGAAAATGAATTTCAAATTAAAAAAATAACGGCTAATTGTGTGAAATGTGTGTGCTAAATCTTTTGTGGCTTGTAATGTTATACTTAAGATCGATTTCTCGATCGGTATTGTGTAACTTGATCTACTAGTGCCTTGGTTATTATGATATTAAGTTGTAGTAGTAGGTGATTCCAATCAATTTTATTTTGTTTTTATTGGAATATATTTTGAATAAAGATTAAATCGATACAATTTACATATGACTACGCTAGGGTATCCAGAAAAAGACCAAGTAAGAAATGGAATCCTAGAAGGTATCAGACTACATAATAATTGATCGGCAATATCTTTTTTTTACTGTCAATA
Organism: Syrphus vitripennis; assembly: GCA_958431115.1. Taxonomy (NCBI): domain Eukaryota; kingdom Metazoa; phylum Arthropoda; class Insecta; order Diptera; family Syrphidae; genus Syrphus; species Syrphus vitripennis. The sequence goes on from OY288110.1 coordinate 72,319,037, forward strand.
TAACCGGTTATTTATTAGTGGTTCGATCAAAAATGAGTAATTAGAGCATTAACATTTCTAATTATTAGATAAAGTACATAATACTTAATTAGAAAACACAAAATTTCTAATTATTAGAACATCCAGTAATTACAGAAAAAAATTACTAGTTATTAGAATAACCAGTAATAAGAAAAAAAATAATTTTTAATTATTCGAAAAAATAATAATTAGAGAATTCTTTTTTATCGATAAGTAATGTAATGATGGGCTTATTATTTGTTTAAAAGTGATAATTAGAAATAACTTTATGGCTAAACTATAAGATAATTTTTTTGTCGAGTATGTAGTAGTATGCCCTCATTATTTATCCTCATCTATATATTTTTAACTGACTTATGCAGAATCAAATGTTTATACCGTTTAGACAGGTAAAGTGTCTGGTAGTGTCTAGTCTAATACAAAATAAATGTTAAATGAATATATCCAAAACTAATGACGCAAAGTTGTGTTGTTGCTGTTGCTTATTAATAAATAATATAAAAAAAATATAGCAAAAGACATAATTGTTATAACTTTAGAATTTAAGATTTTTGCATTGGTATTGAACGTGTTCGAAAAAAAGACCTACATTTTTTATTGCCTTAATGCGAACGTGTTTTCAAAACCAAACGAAATAAAACACTGGTCAAATTTTGACCACTAGTAATAATAAATGTTTTGTCGAAAAATAAAATTTGACCTCAAAGAAATTTTTTTTCTTTACTTTGCCTAAATTGAAAAAAAAGACGAACATTTTAGTTTCTCATTTTATTAGGTGTGTGGCCCACTTACTTAAAATTGTTGCTATTTTTTTGCACTGATTATTTCTGTAGAATGAAGAACTTTAGAGGAGTGAACTTGACGTACTTCATCAACTTGACGTACTTTAAGATCTGTTTACCTTTTGAGATTGATTTGTCACACACAGGTTTTTGTTTAAATAAAACAGTGGCTCTTTTTGTTTTTAGTCTTTATGCCAAGTCATAAAGTAATAATTCAAAATAACTTTTTTTTTAAATTCGAGTTTTATTTCTTTATTCATCATTATAATTTTGAAACATTTAAAAAATCCAATTTTATGTTTAGGTTGAATTTTCTTATCCGCCTCTCATTGTTGACACCGAAGGCAAAAATGAGTGCCCATCTGGTTGGAAATACTTACCAACTCTTGCATTGCCAGATGGCTCGCATAATTATGTCGAGGACACTGTGTTTTTTAATCTGCCAAGCTTACTGGATCCAACCGAGAGTATATTTGGTGTATCTTGCTACAGGCAAATACCAGTTGAGGTAAGATACTTTTTTTTTCATTTATCTTCATCTATTTTATATGAATTTATATATTTTATTTCCATTTAAGAAACTTAAAATTCGCACAGCAGATGTAACCAGAAGTACTGTTCAAAAATCGGTTTGTATTTTGTCACGCCTCCCCATCTACGGATATATTGAAGTGAAACTCTCTCTCATTGCCGATGCATTCTTCGACCAAGGTGACTTCTCATGTACAGATATTCTAGTCAAAGCCTACAACCAACTGAATGCTTGCCTTGTTGAAGAACCACGGGCACTGCGACACTTTTATGTTGGCATTTCATTGCGCGAGATTGTACTTAAATGGCGACATAAGACATTAATATTGTTTAAATTGTTTTTATTGCAACGTCGTGTTGTATTCTTTGCCTCACCCGTTCGTGGAATGTGTTGCTTGATTTTGGGAATATCATCTTTAATACCGCGTTTGTTAGAAAAGGGTTTTCAAGAAGTCGCATGTGTTCGCACTTCGCGTCCAATGTCACCAATGCCAGATTTTTCGAACACTCATACAAGTGATGATGATAACAGCAAAATAGAAAACGATTTACCAGAACCATCAACACTCGAAGAAGATAATAATAGTATTTGTACTATAAATCATCCCGCTAATGAGAAACTGGGAGAAATTAGTGAAAGCATCTCATCATCTTCTTCGCCCGTAAAGAGCAGTCCTGAATCGAATCGGGAGTTTGTTCGAACCGATTCGAATGGCACTGAAATTGGCAAGAGAATAGATCGAAGTAATTCATTGACACGTGAAACTAGTATGGATACTCTAGAATGTAAAGTTTAACTTCGTTAACTACAATTTAACAGTATGCTGATAGTTTTGTTTATTTTCTTTTTATTCAGTCAATATGTCTGCGATGTCTTCTATTAACCCCGATGAATATCGCTCACCTATAACAATTTTCGCGAGTGGCAATCTTTGTTTGCCATATCTATCATTGCCATACATGGATCTTCTTTCAGATCCATCTGTTCTCAGTTATGTCATAGGAACTTCAAATGTTCTTTTTCAACAAAAGCGTAACTTGGCCGATATACAAGTTGATGTTGAAAATGGCACAATAGAAGCACACGACCCAGATCTTAGAAAGCAACTTTCTCTAACAACTGAGGATCTGCGCTTTATGGAATACTTAATGCGTCATGTGCAGAACCCCAAAGAAGATGCTCAAGGCAGTGAATTCTGGATAAGAGAACAATTCCAGGGTTACATGCTATCTCTGCTTCGTACGGCTGTTATTCAAGGTAAAGAGAACGAGTATTGATTCTTTTTTAAATTTTAGTAAATTAAAATTAATTCAAGATCGTCAATGGAATATAGATATATTTTTTAATGTTAAAATTGTATTTATATTTAATTTTAATTTTATGTTGTTTATTTAAAATTGAAATATTCATTTGATTTACGAGTTGTTTTCTTTTCTTCATTTCAGATAGCCCCAAAGATTGTGATCATTTCAATAGTAATTATATGTCAACTTTCAAAAGAACTCAATGTTTCCAAGAATGGTACGATGTACGACCAGAACCAAGTTTCTTTGAAAATCTACCTTCGGGACATTTGTTTGCTGGAACGCTCTCTTACAATGATATGAGAAATAAAATTGCTCAGTAAGACTTAAATTAAAACCAAGTCGATTAAGTATAAATAATTTCAAACTGTTTCCTTTCCCTAGTTCAATGCAAAATAGTGAAAGTGGCCGAAAGATAAATCTTGCCGTGACTTCAACAAGTAAAGCAGTTGGTAAGTTGAAACAAGAGATTTTGCTAAATCTTTTGTCTTCTCTTCTTTATGATTTTTTTTTTATTAAAAAAGGAGGTGCAATTTCTCAAGCAAAAGGTGCTTTTTCAAATTGGTGGTCATCGGTGACAACTGCTCCCCCTGTAATAACTGTCGTAAATCAACCACAAAACTCAACAATATTCCAAACTGATAGTTCTGATGCTGAAACTAACGATGATGGAGAAGATGAAAAAGTTAATTCTCCAAATAAGAAGCAAATCACAACAAGCAATATATCCGAAAGTTTAGCAACCGATAAATTATTAGATAGTGCTGAAGAAAGTGTAGAAGATGAAACTCAAAATAATAAAGTCGAAGGCATTGTTGAAATTGCCAAAGAAGCTGAATTGCTTGATGCGAATAGCAGCAGTTGTAATAGCGGAACAAGGAAAAACGGAGATGTATTTGTGGTATAATTATTTTACTTATATCGTAATGGTGTTGTCTGTTTCGCCTTAAGAGTCAGACAGAAAAGTGCAACAAAGGGGTGAAATTAGCATTTTTATATATTTATTCAAAACAAAAAAGACAGCAAAAAAAAACTACACAACTATTATTCTCGGAAAGTAAGTTTTACAGTATTCATAAAACAGGATTATTTCAAAAATTCATTACAAGCTTTGCCTCTTTGTTGCGCTTGTTTGTCCCAAGGTTTTATATTTGCCACTTTAAGTAAGTCAAACATTTTTAGATATTATTTGTTATAAACAAATTTTTATTGCATATGTATATTATTTTATTAATTAATTCTATACACATACTTTAATTCAAACTCAAAACCTGGGAAATGCAATAACAAAATAAAAAAAAAAAAACAATATATCTAACTGCAATAATTATAAAAATTAGTCTTTGGTTTTTTGAGGATTTGCGTGAAATTGTTATTTGTAGCACAATACATAATAGTATACGAGTATGTTTAGCACATTCATGTGTCCTTTTCTCTATTTGGGGTTCTACGAACCATTATATTTTGATTTCTTGGCGATTTCTTATTTGATGTGCCTACACTATACATATAATAACAAGTTTGTCATAAGTTCAATTGTACTTTTTTGAAAAATTTTAGCCTTTAAACAATATTTAAGGCAGTTTCACTGCAAAATGCCAATGTGATCGGTTCAGGTGGGGTGGCGTATATGATGAACAATTTAATCATAACCTTTAAAAGAACTTTAGACTACAAATTGGCGCCATATTAATTTAGTGGTCATACTTTTGTAGGAAACGTTCATTAGTGTGGGGTGAAATGGCCATTTTTGGCACTCTATTCTTGTGACAAGTGATATGTGATAATTTTTCAATTTCTCGAGAGGTAGCAGCCCGTGAAAAAAAAAATTCTGTTGACATTACTTGAATAACAAGTACACTGGAATGGTTGAGAGTTGCAAGTCACTTAGGCCCTGGTTCTTCATGGACTGTCGCGCCGCCAAATTTTTTGTATAAGCAAGACTTAATTTCATAGGAAGTCAAAGTGAAAGCCCGTTTGAATTAAGTAAACGTATTTTTTGTACGGTATCCTCCATCAAATTATTTCCTTCACACTCAATAGTAACAAGATCAGCTCAGACACTTCTCTATTATGAAAAAATTTGATTATAAACTAGCGAATAGTTTTTGATTTCACAACACTTGGAGAATGATCATTCTCCATTTGTCTTTGTATTTTTCCTCGTCAAAAATACCAAATGAAGAGAAATTAAATTATACCGGCGAAATTAAACTGAATTTATTTTATTTAAGGCATTAATATTTAAGGAGGTGAGTAATTAGAGAAATCGACTTTAAACTGAAAGTATTAAAATTAGGTTTGTCCTTATATCCGGTAAAATTCGAGAAAAAGGGGTTGCAAGTGATGTTTTTTTTTTTAAACCGACTCAAATCCATGAAATTCCTCGAGTTGGAAAAAAAACACATTTTATGAATTTTTGTTAGAAAACTTTTACTCTTTTGCACTAATGGTATTTAGTTAACATTAATTACAAAAATAAAAAGTGAAATTTAATTTAAAAAATCGTTTACATTAGTTTCAAAAGCATTTTCAGAATTTTCAAAGGACTTGAAAATTATTATTCAAAAAGTTTGAATAGGAAATTGGCCAACTTCGTTGACAATACGATATTCGAAATTATATGCCAAGCAAAACTAGCTCAGTTTTGATAACTATACGATACTTCTGCTCTCTATTGCCTCTTTTGCAAAGACATAAATACATTGGAACTTGCTGGTAAATTTGTAAATGTGTCTTTTGAATGGATCCATTTTTCGCCCAATCAATAGAGGAAGGTCTGCATTTGATTTTTTATGTTTTTAAAATTCTTCATTTGTGTTTTTGATCTGAAAATGTAAACCATTTCAAATATTTCCCATTTTTAATGGAGTGTATAAATAAGCTTTTATTAGGTGACTTTTTTTAAAAATCTTATATTTGTTTCAATTGAACGCAAAATAAAATTGTTCGTTAACCTTATTTATTGATTTCTAAAACTTAGTACACATCATTTGAATATATTTTACCTTTTAAACGTTAACCCATATAATATATGTAGATATTATGTTTATGTTGCTCCAATATAAAAAAAAATACCCCAATTGATGAGTGTTTTCTCAATTTTTAAAAAAGACTTTATTTTACATAATCTATAAAAAGTATTATATTATATTTAAATATATTAAGTAGAAACTGGTCAAACATTGTGTTTTTTTTTTTAAATCTTATTTATATGACTGTAGTTGTTGTTTGACGTATTTTGATAATAATTCTGGAAATCAGAAAAATATGGAATAAATAATTAAAATTATAAACAAAACATAAAAACAAAAATAGGATTATAATTAAAATTTTTATCGTATGTTTATATTTATAAAAATAAAAAAAATTAACAATTAATGTATCTATATCGAAACAAGAAATATACACTTCATAATTATGTATATGAATAAACATTTTTTTTTTAAGTTTTTTTTTTTTATTGTCAACACATTCGTACTATAATACGAATTTATGTATGCACGTTATATGCATTGGCGTGCATTTGCATTCAAAGTTCTGTTTTTAGGTATCTTCTTAATTTTGAGCTTTAAGTAATCTTTAGAAGTACGATGTAAACGCATCTAAAACTTAAAATGGACTTGTGAGAAGTAAAGTCATGGCAAAGGCAATGGTTGTCAATCAATGATCCAACAACGATGATAAAAGTTACACTGACAACACGTCCCATCATCAAACAAATAAAAACTCCCATTTCTCCAAAAATTAAAAAAAAATAATAATAAAATCGTACGGATGGAGTTACTCAGGACTAAAAACAAAATTTGGATGACATTTTCAAGTGATCAGGTATTAATCTGATCAATTTGTGCTTTAGCGGGAAAGTTTTGAGGTTTAGTTTTGTTGTATTTAGTCGCAATTTCTTTATATTGAAAAACAAAAAATTGTTCAAAATTTTAACTGCAATTTGGAGGGATATTACATGGTTATCACTGGACGTGAAATAAATTTGGTTAGGGAATGTTGTTTTTTTTCACCAATGTTTTTATTTTACAATGAAATAAATTAAATCTTTCGTTCAAGTTTATTGATTCTGTTCTTTTTTTTTTAATAAAATGTTCCTTTTTTCCATTATTGTATCAAAGTCTTTAAAAAAAGCAATTTAAGCTGAATAAACATGTTATCTGATCCATATGGCAGTTAATTTAAAGTAAATGTATATGGTATTTTTACCCCAACCATTATCATTAAAATCGTTACATCTATTCGGTTCTTAGAGGCCTGCAAGATAGTACCATAATCTCATGTTCGACATTAATTTTGACCGTAATTCCCCGTGGTCATTTACATTTTACGGTTAAAAATTACGGTTATATGGATTTTAAATAATTTTTGGTTCTTATCTTTTTAAGTTATGGCTATAATTTTGAAGAAGCTTAAAAGAAATTGAAAACAAACCATGTTCTTGTCTAACACAACTAACTTTTATTTGTTTTTACCTTTTTTTAATTTCGTTAGGTACATATTTGCCTTCACCGAATTCTAAAATTAACTTTAATTTAATTTTAGTTCAAATCTCTTCTAATAAAATGATGTTAATATTGGATTATCTACGTAAATTATGTAGATAAACTTGTCTAATTTTTTTTTTTCTGCTATCTATTATTATTGTTTTCCTTCCTGTACTTACATTCTCGTATATTAAAACGTGTGGTGTATCTAGCTATGTGTATATTTCAAACAAGTTTACATAATTTATATTTTAATGATAACTTTATCAAATTGCTTCAACTTTTGTAACAAGCTATAGTACAGTCAAAAAATCCTAATTTGATGATGATGATTTCTTTTTTTGCTAAATACATTTTTTGAATTAAAACATTTTAGTGTCTTAGTAGAAATTATCTTAGTCATATTTTATTTTTATTCTTAGCCCCATATTATTCAGATTAAAATATTTATCAAACTTTTGTCCATTTCCGTGTTTTTCACAAACATTAATCCAATTTTGTCATCTTATTTTTTGGATTAAAAGTTCATTGAAATTCAAGACTGAATAATATGGGAGATAGAATTATCTTAGTATCCACTACTTACTTTTGTTTTCAAAATTTAATGCTATTTGCAAATTTTAGTCAAAAAGTGAAAAATCGTACAGAGATTTTACGGTGCAGGCAAATAATTCCACAAAAACAAAACAGACAATTATAACCAATTAGCTTTTACCAACTCTTCAAATCCAAAAATCTCACCATAACTTCAAAACTGCTGCTGCCAGTACTCACGTATGGATCCGAGACTTGGGTGCTTAGTAAAGGACACTCCTACCTCTTAGCCGCGTTCGAGAGAAAAGTCTTAAGGACGATTGTTGGCCCCATATGTGAGGAAGGACAATTCCGGAGGCGGTACAATCAAGAATTGTACGTAATCGACCTTGAAGCAGACCTAGTGACAAAAATTAAGCTCAGTAGACTCCGATGGGCCGGGCACCTAGCAAGCATGAGCGAAGAGGAATCGGCTCGGAAAGTCCTTTGTGTTACATTCTAAGGTAGACGACAGCGTGGTGAACCATGCTTGCGCAGGAGAGACGACGCGACGTATGTAGATCAGGACGCCCGAAGCCCAGGAACGGACTCCGGTTCACGAGCCGATGATGATAATGCGCTGCACTGGATTCCGAGTATTCGTAAAATACTCGTATATCGTCTTATTTTTGCGTTTCACGTACCTACGTACATACATTGCATACAAAAACACATTTTTAATGAAACTAAAGAAATTTGATTTCTTTCAATTGAATATAGGTACATAAAAGTTTTTTTTTCGGAGGTACAGAACATTATGTCAAAATAATTTATTGAAGGAAAAATTATCAAAGGAAAATTGAGAAAAATTGTTGCTGGTCGAAATTTTCGTGTTCTCTATGATTTTTTTCGGAAAATATATTTTTGTGAAAAAAAGGCCTGAAAAAACTCAGAAAGAAAAGCAAAGAAAGTTGGGGAAAAAATGGTAAAAATAAAAATTGGTCAAAATTAATTTGTCAAAAAAAAGTTTTGTGAACAAAAATGTTCGCAGTAAAAAAATAACTGTCGCTGCTTAGTGATTTTTTTTTGAACCGCCTATAGATTAAACCTTCTCATCATTTTGAAACAAAAATTTATCAAAACAAAAAAAATATTTTGAGAAAAAAATATGTACATACATATATATGTATACAAGTACATACATATATTCAATATTAATAGAGCTAGCGAGGAGGCTAGACTAACTTAACTAGGCATCAGATTTCATAGGCCGAGGCTTACCGACAATATTGGTGGACTTGTAAAACAATAAATTTCATATTTTAGTATCAATACTTGGCAGCATCGAGATTCAAATTGTTGTTCCTAATTATTCAAGCAAAAAAAAAAAAAACGAGACTGTTTCGAATTTGAGGAGACTGAGGCGAGACTTACAAAATTCTCGCCTAGCAATATATATAAATATATAGCATAGTGTATTTAAAATTGTTATCGCAAATGTATTCATATTTATATTAACAAAAAAATAATATAGATAAAATTAATATAACTTAAAATAATGTATGTATAAAAACAAGAAGCATTTCATAAAGGTACCAAGCCAACTGTGTACCTGCAGTTTTTTTTTACAACTTTTCCCTATTTCATAATATTTGAATTCCAAATATAATGTTTTCGAGATATGCTTTAAGCCTCTTCCTTCTTGTTTTGATTTTTCAGTGATGATGCACCTTTTGGCAAAAGAAATGCTGTAAACGCACCTAAAAGTAAAAACGAACTAGCTAGAATTAAGGCCACCTGACAATGGTTTTCAATCAATGCTCCGACAACATTGGTTCCAATTACACTGCCAATACGTCCCATCATCAAACAAATGCAAACTGCCATTGCTCTGGAATAAAAAAATGTTGAAACTTGAAGTGATCTAGTATATTATATTTTAGATTGAAATTTTTAATTTTCTACTAAATAACTACTATTTTTGGTAAATGTATTTTTAACTTTTTTAATTCTTGTCTTAGAACAATAATTTTTGCAACTAATTTAGGGTATTAAGGATCGAAAAAATCATTTTCAGCAATAGCTTTTGCCAATGGGACCAAAAAATTGACATATTTTTTAATATAAAGATTTTTTGCGGAAATTATTGCAAGAATAAGTGTTCTAACCAGCAAAAACTAGCTTCTAGGTGACAAGAACAACTCCCTTTTTAATAAAACAAAATCTGAACAAATGTAAATTTTTTTTTTCAATACTACGAGTTCCAAGAAACAAAGAAGAAGAAGATACAATTCTTTTTCTTTAATCCTAAACAAAATTATAATACTTTTTTCAATTTCAATTCGAGAAAAATAAAAAAGAATTATTTTATTTTAAAACATTTTTTTTCAAATTTTTCTAAATTCGTTTCTCGCAAGTACATATGTACTCAGAAAGAACAAGCAGTATTTCATATTATAAGTTCTTGTGTTGCCACTTACCTAAAAATAATTTATTTTTTGCAATGGGAAATAATATTGGAATTTTTTATCCTGATTTTTATAAAAATAGGGGATTAGAATTAGAATTTAAATGTGTTGTGTCAAAATACAAGTCTAGACTATATCAAAATATTTTTCAGTGTTGCCACTTTTTGAGAATACTTTCCAGTGCTACTTTTGTAATTGTTTTCCAAGTGGAAACAAAATTGGAAATTTGTTTAAGAATAAAAAAACGGGATTCGTTCTTGAAACCTAGAAACTAAACACGCAATCCAACATATAAATCATACTATGCACCAGAAGAAAGATCTAGATTGGACCTCTATTCAGAGTTGGCTCATTTCTGGAAGTACATACATATATTTTTTGTGCATTGGTAAAAAATGGAATTGTTTTCAGATTTTTTTTTTCATAAAAACCGGAGTTGGTCTTAGCACACAGAAACTAAACTAGATTTTCTAAAAATCGTATATTGACTATTCTAATCAGATGATGCAGTAAAATGAAAAAATGGAAGATAATAATAATCATCGGTCAATGAAAAAAAAAAGATTGGATAATTTTCAATTAATCTTAATGATTGACTATGTCTACATTACTTACCTTAAGTGCGTTGGAAATATATCAACAACCACCGCACTTAAAACAGATGAACTTATTGCACAAACAAGTAATACTACTAAAAAATAAACTGCAACAATTGGAATATTAACGAGCACCGACAAAACTCCACAACTTCCACATATAAATAATATTATAACTAGAATGTATAAAAACAACTTAGTTTTGAAGCAAAAATAATTAAATATTTTTATACACTCACATAGAGATGGTCTTCGTCCAAGTTTACCCGTAAAGTATCCGATGAATATGAAAATTATAATAAATATAAATTCTAAGGCCAATGTGTGGTGAAATGTCGTCACTTCCAGTGTTTGTATACAGCTGTTATCCTGAAATGCACGAAATTAAAAAAAGAAGATAAATGTACCTTTTTTTCAAAATATATATTTTTCTTTAAAAATTCTATGGCAGGTACCGTTAATTACGATGTTTTAAAAAATATCTTTTGACCCAATAATTTTAATTACTTACAAATCCTTATTGAAAAAATGTCATCAAAATCGTTAGAACCGTTTTCGAGATAATTATATTTTGTATTAACTGTTACGAATTCACTAACAGCCTTAAACTGTCGATCATCTCTTACGGAGATGGCCACACAATTCAACATTCACCTTTGCTGGGTACCGGGACATAGAGACATTCCAGGAAACTGCAAAGCTGAAGAACTTGCAAAAAGAGGAACAACGTTACCTCTGCTAGCTCACAAAGCTAGTGTAGGTATGCCTTTAGCTACATGCAAACTTATGCTGAAGCAAGACACAATAGGGAGAGCAAATTACAGATGGAATAGACTTATGCCAAACGCTCTAAACAATTGATCTCCCTTAGTAGATTGCATATTGGCTAGGTTATAGGTGTCTCAACTGGTTACTACTTAATAGGTAGGCATGCACTTCGACTTGGAGCCCCTGCAAATGATTTTTGCAAGAATTGCATGGACGAAGAGACGATCTCTCATCTTCTTTGCACCTGTCCCGCCCTGTCACAAAGACGAAAACTCCACCTTGGAAACTTCTTCTTCAATGATCCCAGTGATCTAATAAACTCCGACATTATTTGTCTCCTACGCTTCATTCGCTCTAACTGGTTCAATGAGTGAGGTAGATCAACTGATCCATATGTGGTATCACAACGGACCTAATTTTGGTCTATGTGTGTTGGAAAACTTCCAACAGCCACCCCTAAAGGTACCATTATTTTTGTAGCTTAAAAAATTTCATCCAGTAGCTTAGGATGTAGGTCAAGAAACAGATAGTTAGAACAACACACCGATTGACAGACAGACATAATTGCCGGACCCTATTTGTTCAAGTTTCATCGCACTTACGAGTACTTACAACAAGAATAAGGCTAACAAGAATATTTTATGCGAATACAAACAATTATTTTATACTAAGGCTCTATTATGGAACTAAAAAGAAATCTACGAAAAATAGTTACAGAATTGAAAACTAAAATCTTTACAAAGAAACCGAACTTTCAATTACCTCAGTCACATCTAATTTTGGTTGTGCTCTTTCTATTTTGTAAAATATTTCACACATCTGGCTTCTTTCGTCTGGGTGATCCTTGGTAAATTGCATAACATTATTTAGCAAGTATGGAAACCACATGTAAACTCCTTGGGCAGTGAAAAATATCCAAAATTGTATTAGACAAGACAGGAATGTCTTGCGTATATGTTCACGTTGGAATAGTGGTGCTGTCTGATTCCACATGGATCGACATAGAAACACAATGTAGCAATCGTCACCTCTTATTGTCAGCCTTTGTTCATCCTGATCATCTGGTACAATCGCATTCACCTGCAATTTGAAAATTAAAACTAAAAACAACAAACAACAAATATAAAAGATTCTCACTTCAAAGCTTTCGGCTTTATCACCGGTGTTAATTGAATAAATCATTTTCAAAACTTCCACAGCTTCGGTTTCCCTTCCGACCGAAAGTAAATATTTGGGACTTTCAGGCAGTGCAATGAAGCATAAACCTGAGATGAAACCAAGAAATCCACAGCATACAATATACAGTCGCCATGGTTTGTAGATTATGTCCAAAACTGGCACATAAAATGACCAATATCTGTTGATGACTGCCCAACCCATAATTGGATGGGCTATAGCGATTGCTGCTGAAACAAATGCAGCAGACATGATGGCACGATTTCTCAGTTTATTGCAATGAAATTCACCAAGGTAGGCAAAAATGGTAGCTGATGCACCTGATACTCTGTATTTTAATTTAAAAATCACATTTTTTATAATATCAGGTACATACATACTCGTATGTATAGATTAAAAAAAAAAATATAAAACAATGCCAAATATTCGGAGACGACAATGAAACAACAATAAGAACACGTTGCTATGATCGTCAATAAGTTATTGCCATTCTAATCCACAACATTTTTAACATTAATTTTCTACCATAAAAATTATCAAATCTTCAGATTTTATTTTCGGTTTTCAGGGTTAGCAGTTATTTTGTGTTTTTGATTGGTCTAAGTACAATTTTGTTCTACGGAAAGTCAAGAAGTGAAGTGTTGCTGATGGGTGCATTATTAACTAAGGTAGGTAGAAATGGCGATTACAGGGTAGCCTATAGCATGTGATCCAATTGGCGCTGTAGTGCGCCGTTTTGACACCACAACTCGTTTGACCTAAGATTAAAAGGGGAAGGGTTTACAGAGAGAACCATTTGGTCGCATTGAGAAAAAAGATCAGATCTCTAATCTTTGTCTCAGATAGCTCATCGAGGTCGTAGAAGAGTGCCCTTCCAAAGGATTGCATTCTAATGTTTGCCAGAGCAGGACATTTGCAGAGGAAATGGAGTACCGTTTCCCTTTCGCGTTGGTCACCACAACTACGGCAAAACGTGTTGTAAGGGATGCCCAACTTCGTTAACTTCGTTGCATGTTCTCCTATGTCCTTCTTTAATATTTTTTTTTAAATACATCATACAAATATTTCTCCTAACAGTTCCAGACTTTTTGGGATATCTTTCAAATAATTACACCTTGAAAGCTATATCACTTTTAGAAAACAGAACTTAATATTTTTTGTAGGTTACAAACTTTGTTTGAAAATTGTTTCGAATGAATTATGTGTAGGTACATACATATGTACATAGATAGGTACATAGGTACCATTTCTAAATTGCAAAAATCAATTTTCATGCTATGTTTTTTGAAACGCCTTTACTTTTCATAATGCAACTGTAGAAAAGGCTAATCGAAGGATTTGGGTGGACTTTTGACATGTTTATGAGGTTTCAATTTGGCGTCGATACCGATTATTAAATTTCTCATAAGAAAGTTGATTCGCAGTGATTAAGGTATTTAGATACAGCTTTTTTTCTCTGAAATAAATAAATAATTCTAAAGCAAATTCTAGGATTTGTGCTTTAAAGATAACCTACTGTGAACAAACTGACCTTTAGTCTAGAATAGGCATTTGATAAATACTTACAAAAATCCATTCAAATACCGAAGAGTAACCAGAGTTATAAGATTTGGAGAAAAGCTTGACATCACAGATACAAAATATCCAGCAAAGAGTGTTGGCGTGATAACTTTCCTGCGTCCATTTGTATCAGCCAAGAATCCCCAAAGATGTGAGCTACTGATAACCCCTAGAAACCCAACAGCACCTAGTATGCCCTTGTCCTGATATGTAAGTTCCAAATCACATTTTGAAATTGGCAAAACGAAACTAATGCCCAGAGTTTCCATTACAACATTTATTAAAATGCATCCAGACACAAAAATGATAAAGTAGTTGAATTTTCCAAATGCTTTAAATAATCACATAATATTTTTGTTTGTTATTTAATATTTAATATTATGAAAAACTAACTTGTTTTTTCTAGGGCTTCATCAATAGACACAGAATTAACTACAGATTTTGCCATATTTTTTCTTCTATTTTATCTATGCACAATACAAAAAAACTTGTGCAAAATTGTTTGCAACAAAAAAATAAATTTTTAGCACCCACTTTTAAGGAAAGCACTTAAGAACAAATTGTATGTACTAAAGGAATGCTTTGATCACTTTGATGTCATTCACTTGAAGTTTTGAGTTATAACTAAATATTTTGGTTTCAATTCAATGGTTTGTAAATATTTGAGTTTGTTCTCGGAATTTATAGTCTGGATTAAAAATACATTTATTGCTCGTTATGTACATATATTTGCGTTATCTATATTCTTTTTTGTGTCGTTATTATAAAACTTTTTTTCTTGATTTAGATGATGAGAAATTTTCTTCTTAATCAGATTTTGCAGACATAATCAACGAAAGATGATTATGTATGATTATAATTTAAGGTTGCAAGTTGCAAATTGTATAAAAAAAAAAAAAAACAATTTAAGTAAAGTTCGGAGACTTACGCAATGGAAGTGTTGCATTTAATTTTACTTTGATTCGTAAAAAAAATCGAACTCTATAGAATGCAATTCTGTACGTCTGTAGATCTGTCGGTCTTTCTGTCTATAACTGTACCTATAGCCTAAACTATTGTAGTGAGTTTTTTCAAACTTGGAACTTAAGGTTCACGCGAAATTGAATTTTTTAAACTCTTAAAATAAAGGTAGCTGTCATATAACCGTAAAGACAAAAATACTTTTATCTCTAAAATGGCTCCAACAATTTTGAATAATTTGTTATAATTTTATCGTTTATTCTAAAATACTTGAACAGGAATAATCAAATCCGATCTATGTAGAGGATGCTTTGTAAATGAAAACTATAGTACTATCATGGTGGAAGTCGAATGGGGCGACATCTAATTTACCTATGCAACCCTTACTCTTTTTTTTTTTGCGGAGAGCTTATGGAGGTTTTAAATGATATTTATTGATATTTTTTGGATGCAATTATCCAAAAAATAGTCTACTCTTGCCCCTACCACCAATTTTCGACGCTTAAAGACTCCCCAAATCGAATTTTACACCTCACATTTTGCAGCGCCACCACCACCAGGACCTCTGCAACCCTAAAAAAAACTCGCCATGATAGTACTATAGTTTTCATATACAAAGGAGGATGTCAGGATGAAGAAGGCTCATTCCATTTAATATGCGAGAATACCCCAGTGCAGCTAGAACTAGAAAAACAACCCTAGATGAATACTTTTTCGAAGATTTGGGTGACGTCTAAGTAAAAAACGCATTTATAGCAAAATATTCACTAACGATTGAATGCAATTTTGCAGGAAAGTTAATGACTCGAATAACAACATTTGTTTTTATTTGTACCAAAAAAAAAATATGTATTTACATAGAAATACTTACCCCCTGGTAATGATCAATGGTTAAGGTTTGATCCTTTGTTGCCCGATTCTACCGATTCATTCATCAGATTCTTTCAAATTTTTTTTAAACAAAATGTATGAATGGGATCACACGTACGTTCGTACACGCTTTGTATATGAAAAACATAGTACTATCTTGGCGAGTATTTTTTAATGTTGTCCCGACCCTTGTGGTGGCGCTGCAAAACTTGAGGTGTAAAAATTGATTTGGGGAGTCTTTAAGCATCGGAAATTGGTAGTAGGAGCAAGAGGAGACTATTATTTGGATTATTGCAACCAAAAAATATCAATAATTATCTAAAGTCTTCACAAGCTCTTCGCAAAAAAATTTGAGTAAGGGTTGCCCCCACTTATTAGATGTCGTCCCATTCGACGTCCACCATGATAGTACTATGTTTTTCATATACAAAGGTACACGGGCCTACATATGTGCCATCACATTTTATTTTAAACTCCCATGATAGCCTATTATACAATTCCCTTTGTATATGAAAACTATAGTACTCTCATGGTGGAAGTCGAATGGGGCGACATCTTATGTATGCCGGCAACCCTTACTCTTTTTTTTTGCGGAGAGCTTATGGAGGTCTTAAATGATATTTATTGATATTATTTGGATGCAATTATCCGAAAAATAGTCTCCTCTTGCTCCTACCACCAATTTTCGACGCTTAAAGACTCCCCAAATCGGATTTTACACCTCAAGTTTTGCAGCGCCACCACCAGGATCCGTGCAACCCTAAAAAAAAACTCGCCATGATAGTACTATAGTTTATATATACAAAGCAATTCCTAACAAAAAAATATATTTCTTATGGGATTGATTTTAGGGAAAAATTTTTTTTTAACGTTTTTTTTTATCGAACTTTGAACCAACCCGAAGTGATATTTTTTTTATTCACCACTAGTTTTTGTTCGTAAAACAATATCACTGCCATTGTTTTGGCAAAAAAAAATGGAGTTTGGCAGATTTTTTTTTTTGACGAAAATAATTTTATACTAGGGACTAAAACTGAACACGAAAAACAAATTAATTGTTTCCTTAGCGAGTAAACCAACAGTTCTGGAAAAAAAATGTATGTATGTGGTAAGAAAAAAAAATCGTCAGCAAAAATTTATCTGCAAAACTCAATTTTTAAAATTAAATTTTTTTTTCACTTCGAGTCGGTTTTTCCGTAAAAATCACTCCCATAAGAAATATTTAGTACATGCAATTTTTTCATTGAAGAACTGTACACTAGGATTTACTTAAAAAAGTTAAATCAAAAATGTAAGAAAATAGTTGTTAAGGTTATTTAGATTTCTTTAATAAAAATTAATCCATGACAAAAAATCATATCAGTCCATTAGTATATCAGTCTATCATCAATTCTCTATTGTGCAAACATTTATATATTATTTTTTTTGCTGGCTTACCTGATGCATATACTTTCCAACATCCCAAAAACCATTCAAAAATAAATACTTAAATAAAAATATTTCATGTACCTATGTACTTATGTATATGTACTTTTCTATAAAATAAAGTGTGAAAAAATTAAGACTACATTATATATGTAAATTCTAAGCATCGTCATTGTTGATGTATTTTTTCTTCTTTGGTTGTTCGCCACTTGGTAGCAATAATGATAAGAAAGCGCACAATATCAACGGAATACTGGCGATAAAAAATGAAGTTTTACAATGGTTTTCAATTAACAATCCGACAACATTCGTCCCAGTTACACTACCAATTCTCCCAAGCATAAGAGAAATACAAACAGCCATTGCTCTGAAATAAAGAAAAAAATACAAAAATTAAGACAACTTCTGTCCGATTGATATATTTATATTTTTTTTAATTAAAATATTTGGTGTTTTTATTCGTATTTTTTTTAATATTACTTACCTTAGATTTGTAGGAAATATATCCACAGTAATTATGTTCACAATTGAAGTTGCCAATCCTCCAACAAGAAAAACAATATGAAAATACACAGCCACAAGTGGAATAGTAATCACAGCACTCAGGACTCCACATACTCCACAAGTAAATAAAATGATAACTAAGGAAGCAAATTATGCAAGTTCAAATTAATATTTAAAATTTAACTGTAGAACTTTTTGATTAAAAACTTACAAAGAGTAGGAGTCCGTCCAACTTTTCCTGTAAAATATCCCGAACACAAAAATAAGCTTAAATAAATAAACTCAAGGGCAAGAGTATGTTGATAAGTTGATGACTCCAAAACTTCATCGCAAATTTTTTTCTGAAATCATAGAAAGTACAAAAGTTAATTTGGTATATAATATGAAGGTACAATTCAATTTTTTAGAAAATACACTCTTACGTTTTCGAAAGTGCCATTTTTTGCACTAGCAATGTCATCCATAAAATACACCATATCACAAATTTCAAGCCTTGCAGTTGGATATTCTTTGGTGAATTGCATGACTTTATTGAGAATAACGGGAAACCACATATAGACCCCGTGGGCTGAGTAAAATAGCCAAAACTGAATAAAACATGCCAGCATGGTTTTGCGGCAGTGCTCGCGCATAAAAAGTGGAACTGTCTGATTCCACATTGATTTAACAATTGCTGAAACATTCTTGCCGTTCTTCACTTTGAATCGTTGAATTTCCTCATTGTCAGGTTTTATTGAACTAATCTGGAAATGATAAAATTTAGAAATTTTCGAAAACGAACAAAAATGAAGCAACTTACTTTGAAACTATCACGGCTTTTGCCCGTATTGATGGAATACATTGTTCTTAAGGCTTTCAAAGCTTCTTCGTCTTTGCCAATAGACAGTAGATATTTTGGGCTCTCGTCAATATAAAATAAACTTAATCCACAAATAAAACCAAATGTTCCAACTAACATAATAAACAACCGCCATGGTTTATATGTTAATTGTAAAAGTGGAATTTCAAATGACCAATGTTGGTTGATGATTGCCCAAGCTGTTACTGGAAACATAGTGGCTGTGGCTGCTGTAATGAATGCCGCTGACATAATCGCTCGGTTTCTGATCTTGTTGCAGTGAAATTCGCCAAGGTACGCAAAAATTGTTGCAGAACCACCAGATAACCTATATATAGATAGTTTATCATAATAAAAAAAAAAAATATTATTTTTTTTTTATTTTATTTATAAAATATTATAAAGTATTTTTATTGATAAAATCTTATAGTATTGTGTATAGGAAAAGGAATATATTTTCAGTAGGTAACTATCCGGCTTCGCTCATACATTGAAATGTATGCTTCATAAAAAATTAACCAAACAACATTTTTGAATGCATATACAAAATGATACAAATGTTGTATTAAAGTTAATTTTATAATTTGATAAATATAGAATGAACCGTTATAAATATTCTTCATCTTTTTATTTGAAAGGCTTACTGTGGAAAATCGGTTCAGAGTGAAAAATGCGTGCTACGACGAACGAGAAGCATTATTTTTATTACGCATTTTTTATATAAAGGGTCCGCCATCTAACGTTTTTTTTTTTCAACTAGTGCTTATTTCGTGAATGGTAATAGTTAGCTCATGTCTGATTTGACAGATAATTAGTTTTATCCTTCAGAATATGGTTGTGTATATACGCTTGAATAACGCTGGGAAATATTGCGACATTACTTTGAAAAGTGGGCATGCGATCAACTTAGAGAAGATGCCGATTTTGCCAAAAAAATCATCTTTTCAGATGAAGCTCATTTTGATCTTGTCGGGTATGTAAACAAGCAAAATTGTCGCATTTGAGGCACAGAAAACCCGCACGCATGCATTGAAAAGCCGATACACCCAAAACGAGTCAATGTTTGGTCCGGATTTTGCTCCAGAGGCATAATTCGTTATCGTTATCGGGCCATGTTGAACGAATTTTTGTTCCCAAAAATTCTCCTCATATTTTCAACATTTGGTTTCAACAGGGCGGCGCTACGTGCAAACGTGCCACACAGCCGAAGCTACAATCGATGTTTTGCGCCCTTTTTTTGAAGATCGCATTATCAGCCGCAGAGCTGATGTCGTTTGGCCACCTCGGAGCTGCGATTTGACACCGTTGGACTATTATTTGTGGGGTGCCGTAAAAGATAAGTGTTACGCCGACAAGCCAGAGACAATTGACGCTTTAAAGGACAATATTCATGAAGCCATTGGCTGCAATTTGAATAAATTTTTTTTTTCATTATTAACCGGAAGGATTGTACTTTCAAATAAAAAAAGAAATTTGAGAAAATATTCAGTAGTTTTATTTTATAGCATTTTCAAAAAAAAAAAAGTTATTTGGCGGACCCTTTATAAGATTTTACTACCTTAACCACAAGCTGTATATTTAAAAACGCAATTTTCTATTTGTTTATTCAATTTTTTTTTTGGAATTTATGATTATTTCAAAATCAAATTTATGTGCCACTTTAATATTTCAGCAAAATGGACCAAAATGGAATGGAATACAAAAAACAAAAAAACAAATAATTTTCAACAAATGGCAAATATTTTGGAGTGATTCCAACTAAACTGAAGAAGAAGTTCTATTCAGCATATAAATAATAAATAATTTTATTAAAAAAATTAGATATACTTACATAAATCCATTAACATATCGCAGAAAAACAAGGGTCCAAAAATTTGGCGAAAAACTTGAGATCACACTCACAAAATAACCAATAATCAATGTTGGCCTTATGACATTCCTTCGTCCAGTTGTATCAGCTAAAAAACCCCACAAATGTGAACTAGATATCATTCCTAAAAAGCTTACAGCTCCAAGCAATCCTTTTTTCTGATAAGACAAATCCATATCACAATTGACTACAGGTAAAACGAAACTTATCCCCACACATTCTAGGACTACATTTATCAAAATCATTCCCGATATAAAAATCAGGATGTAATTGAATTTTCCAAATTCTGTGCAAATAAATAAATTTATAAATGGTATTTTATTTGGTATTTTGAATAAACTTACTTGTTTCGGCTAATGCATCGTCAATGGATACGTTTTCTGTTTTTTTGTCCATAATTTCATTTAAAATCCGATATCAAGCAGTTAAGTAAAAACAACGTTCACATTTGAATGTTAGATTGTGTTTAAGAGTTTTACCTGAGGAAATTTTCTTATCATAAGTTAGGTATAATTTTAGATAAACGCTTGTTTGCCGAAAGCTTCAAAAAATAAATAGTCTTATAACTTTTTTTTGTCATAAGGAAGACACAAAGAAATGAAAAGATATGTATAGAGATTCTTAAGCAAAGCTAATAGTTCCAGAAATAAAAAAACGTGTAGCGTCAGGCGTGATTATAATGTCAGCCAAGAACTGGGTGATCTTTCAGTATCGGTGTCTGTACTTTCTGCAGAACCTGTAGTTATTTTCGTTTGATAACTCTGTCTTGGTTACTTGGGGAATTCCTTATCTTACCTTACCTTGCAGAAAACTTTGAATTCGTTAACTGCTGCGTTGACACTCGTGCTAACAAGAATTTCAGGAATCGATATATGATATTTGAAAATTTAAAGAATTTCTTAACTTTTAAACACCGTCTAAAAGTTGAGATCTTTATGTTTGCTACAACCTGCAAGAAGTATTGTAATTGAAATTTCAATTGTTTCAAATTTTTTCAGTAATTACAGATGTTTTTGGAAGCTTTCTTTTTTATTCGAATATTTAACTTAAAGTTGAAATACGAGTAAATTCAATAATGATTACGAATGAAAATTAGAAAAACATTGTAACATAAAAAAAAAATTCAACAAATAAAATTTTGATTGTTTGCTTTATTAAATGCAAGATTATTGTTATCACGAAAACAGTTTCAATATAAAAATGTTCCACTTACACAGGGCCTTAACTTCTTCTACGCGGCAATGGGTATGGTTTCTGGAAATGCATTACAGCTCATTCCAACTCTTCCCCAGTTGTGATGATTCCCCTCGACTGTTCTTCGCTTAGTGCTTCTAGGCCGGCCTGCTAATCTCCCTGTTGCATCGCTTGACTCGCAATCCACTCGTTACTCTTTCGAAGCGTATGGCCTATCAACAGCAACTTTTGTCTTATTGTAAAGTCAATGGATTTTTGTCCTCTTTTCGCATAATTAAAAATACGATTTGGCCAGAAAATCTTCAAGATGTTGGGCAGACAGCTATTTACGAACGTTGCAGCTTTCTAGTGACAGCGGTTGTGATTTTCCAAGTGTGGCACCCGTAAAGGAGCGCGGATTCAACATTGGAGTTGGAACAGTCGTAGCTCGTAGCTTGATGAATGAGTATACCTATATGTAGTTAACCATGACTGATTGCTGAAAAAAATTATATCGTGCTAGTTTTAGAGCGGAGATGGAAATGAGCCCGCGATCATAAAATAAAAGAAGGCCGCAATAGAACAATGAAATTGAGCAGCGCGGTATTATTCAATTTTTCAAAATGAAATACACGACGGTTAACATGTACAAAACAAAATTGGAGGGAGATTTGGGAAACGTTCACACAAAATTTAAGAGTACACTGCCCTGCTTACGCCACTCCGTTGATTCGTTTAGGGACTGTTTTTTTCATTCGTCTGGCAGGCGCAATTATAATTTTTTTTAAATTAAAACAATTGTGCGGGTTCAAAGCAATTTTTAAACAGAAATGTGTTTGAATTTAAAAAAAGGGGAAATTTATCGATAAAATGTTCGATTGAAAATAGATTAAAAGCTTTAGTAAAGACAAATTAACGATTTTTCCCAACGACTTCAATTAGACCCTTCAGCCATTAGACAACTTTTTATAAATTCACTTGATCTTACAAGTATTTTTTGAAATTTTGAGATTTATCCATCCATAAAAGCTTCTCACTGTCAACTGAAGAGTCCAAGTCAGGTCGCTGGGACGAAACGCAAATTTTTGTGGACAAAAGGCCTTTGAATCTACATTCCGTCAATAGTGCTACGCAATACATTTTTTGACAAATTTTTATTCCCATGGTTCAATAAAATTCGTTGCAATATTTTGTTTGTGAATTTTTTTTAAATTTTACTGAACCCAATTTATTTTTGACCAGTTTTTTTAATAAAAAAATAAAATTCCTTTTGGTTGTTCTCTGCCAACAATTTTTTTCCCGCTTTTTTTTCAACAAATTTTTCGTTCTTTGAAGAAGAAGAATTTTTTTCGATAAAACTTTCGATTCACAATTTATTTTTTGAAAAAAAATTTTTCTCGCGGTGAGAAATTTTGTTGACAAAATTTTTTTAATAGTCATTTTTTTGTCAGAATTTTTTTTTCTACAAAACTTTTTTTGAATTTTTTTTTTTAATACTTCTTCGAAAATTTTTTTCGGCCTTATTTCACCCCTTTTTTCTTGGACGACGAGTATTATTTTTTTTTTAATTTTAATAAATTTTATTCCCAGAATATTTTCGCGGTTTGCAAAACATTTTTCCACTTCGTTGTCCTTTGTTTTTTTTTTGAGACATCATTTATTTTCGAAATTTTTTAAAATTTTTATTTCTTTTTAAAAGTATTAAATCAAGATAATATAAGACGTTTTCAGTAATTATTTTTTCTATTAAAATCAATTTGAAGTCGGGTCTAGGAGTATTCACGATCTCTTGACAAGTCCTAAAAAAATCTTAAGCAATTGTTTTACTAAGAAAATCTAATTCTCCTAGAGTTCCCTTTCTGCTTTTTCTAGGGTATTTTACAGTTACTGAAAAAAAATGACATGTTACCTGCATGACGAGATAATATAATTTATTACAAATTCTATGCTGCAAATAAATAAATTTCTAAACCTAAAAAATAAAGTTTGTATTTTCGTCAAACTTATTTCGGCTAGGGCATTGTCCATATTGTTTATTGTCATTTAATTTAATATTATTTAAAACCAAATTAGAAACAGGTAAATTCAACGTAAATTGTAGAATGTGTTTGAGAGTTTTAATTGAGAGAAATACTTCTGTTTATTTATATATCTATATATTTTATCAGTACAGCTATATTTTAAAATTAACTCTTTTGTTTGCCGAAAGCCTAGAAAAAAATATAATTTTACGACTATTTTTATCTAGCGAAACACAAATATAAATACCAGCCATGTACAATATAAAGATAAAATAAAGCTTAGCCATTGTATATAAAACCTAGATTTTATATACAATGGCTTAGCTCAACAAATTTATTTGCAGTTATGGCTTTGACTTATAAAATGATTATGATCTCTTTAGAATGATCCGCCTTCGTCTCTTGCTTGGTGGGGATTCAGATATCAAATTTCTTACTTAATTTTTAGAGTCCTGAGATTTCCAACGCAGAAAACTTCAAATACAATGAAAGCAGACAACTGCGTTGAAACTTGTGTTGACATGGATCTTATAGACACGGGCACCCCTTGTGTCTTTTTTTAAGGTAGGTAAGGCAGGTTCCATTTTTTTTTTTTGACTAAAGACTTCCCCAAACCAATGCGAAAACGATTTTGGTTTGGGGAATTCTTAAAATTATTATGCGGCGTACAAACATTTTTTTTAAATGTCAAAAAACATTTTTCAGGGAACAACCAAGTGGAGTTTAATAAAAAGTTATCGCGTAAAACGTTAATGGAAAAAAATTGTAAAAAACCAAACTTGATGAGAAAAATAGTTTGCCAAAAAATTTAATGAAAATTAGGTGTAAAAAAAAAATTTGGTGGAAAAAAATGCTACCTGCAAATAAAAATAACTAACAAAAAAATTGTAAAAAAATTGTGGGAAAGAATTCGTCAAAAAAAGTTCTGTCAAAAAAATTTTAAAAGCCATCATCCTATCAGTGTTGTGCCTTACAATATTATTTAATTAATTCGTAATGTTCCTAATTATTAATAAAACGATAACTGCGAAAAGAGTAATTGCTTTCAAGGGTATTTTTGTGTGAGGTCTTCTCAAATTTCAATAAATTTGGTATAACTTGAAAGCTAAGCCAAAAGACCATGGACACTTTTGTATGATGCCATCTTAAAACATTGCTGAACAGTGATGAAACTTATGACCTCGTGTACTTCATTTCATTATATGACAGCTAAGTTGAAATCCAGTGCGACATTGGAGTTTGGGTACATTTTAGAATGAAATTGCTAAGAATGAAAACGAATTATTTAAAAGTACCTAATAGTAATAGTGCCAAAAAGGGGTTAAAAAATTTTCTTTAGCCTTTAACCGTAGTATTTGAACTTTGCTGTTATATAATAAAATCAAGTACCTACAGCTAATGACAATAGAACAATAGAAGAAACATTGCAGAAACATTTTTCAGAAGATTAAATTTTCTATGAAAATAGATGATAAAATATTTAAGTATTGGCATGAACAACCATAATTTGCCATTAATGGAAGAATTATAACTCTAAAAATGGTATTAATTAAGAGTCCGGGAAAATTGCTATGACTTAGATGCTAATACTGACGTTGGCCACTAACGACCCAACCAAACTAATCTAACATAAGAACCCTTGAACTCAAATGTATTATTCCAATCGAAAAGGTATATTCAACAAAACATTCTCTGTCAAGAGAAGTTAAAATAATATGTATGTTTGTTTGCTACTGTCTTTTCAAAAATACAGTACTCTTAGTTGTTTTCAGAACATTTTGTTTAGGATTATATTTACCCAAATGTTTAAACAAATGTAATGATTAAGCCCAAAATATAAACGACAAATAGCAGTTAGGTAAAATTACTTTTGAGTTACCTAATAAATACAAGATTACTGTCAATATTACAATAATTTACCGGTTTCAATTTAGACTATACAAAATATTGACTTTGATAACATTACATGCAGAGCACATAATTGGTATTTATTTGTTTCCCAGTATTATTTTTGATAATTTCGTAGGACCGGCTTTCAAAAAGGTTTAAATCTTTTTTGTTACTTTGCATTAGTTTTAAATGATTTGTTTTCATTCTTAGCGATTTTTTTCTAAAATACACGAGAAACACTAATTTCGCTCTGGATTTGGATAGAAATGGAGTACAGGTCAATGTACCAAATTTATTGCAAATTAAGAAATATGACCATTCTCTCAGGTCCCGGACAGAAATACCCTTGCAATTGCTGTTTTCTCCTTTGTTCAGATTCCTAACTTTTATATTGAAAAATATTTTGTTGACGAGTTTTGTTTTAAGAAATGTTTTTTTGACCAAATTTTTTCTCGGCATTTTTTGAGGACGAACTTTTTTCACAATTTATTTTCTTACAGCCTCAGTCTCGTCAAAATTCGAAAAATTTCATTTTCGTCTCGGTCTCGTAAAATTAGGTTATTTCTCGACCTCGCTTTCGTAACGACTTAACTTTTTTAGGTGTCATCTTTGCATTAGACATTTAGAATGTTCAATTTTAAGTTTTAAAAACAAATATAGCTTTCGAGTTATTTTCTTCAAGATCAAAAGAATACGTTCTCATTTCGGTTTCGTGCCGGAGTTAGCTTGGTGGCGGTCATGATTCATGTCCAGCCCTATTTATATGATTCCTGTAACAAAATTAATATTTTGTAATATTTCTAGCCAAAACCATTTTTTATTTTTTCAACAGTCTTCATTAGTTCTTATGAAATAATAATAAAGATGTTTTTCCCTACAAATTTTCATTCATTTTTCATACGTACCTGTGCTGTATTTTATTATCATTGAAACATAAACGCATATGAATATGAAAAAAATAGTAATTTTTTTTATTTTCATTTAACACACCAACAACAATATTATATTTTGAATATGAAATCATTTTCCAGTGCTTCTACAATTAAATCACATTAGGAACCATTAACCTTTCAATACATTCGTATATGCCGTATTTTCAACAAGCCTCTTCTTTCTTATTTTGATTTTTAGGTGATGAAACACTTCTCGGCAGAAGAAATGCTGCAAACGCTCCGAAAAGTAAAAATGAACTCGAGAGAAGTAAGGCCACCTGACAATGGTTTTCAATTAATGATCCGACAACGTTTGTTCCAGTTACACTGCCAATACGTCCCATCATCAAACAAATACAAACTGCCATCGATCTGCAAAGAAATTTTTATTAATTTAAGCTTATAAACAAAAAGGACTTAAGAGCCGGTGGCAATAACGATAAAAAATTGATTGAAATGTATTAGGAAAACACACTTTTTACACGATTTTTGGGCTACAATCACATTAGACGCAGCATGCAACATTTGCCCGTGGCATCGTTTGAAAACTCTTTCTGGAATTTTGTAGGTGCATTTTGAAACTTCGGAATCATGGTCATATTGAAATTAACTAATTTTAGCAAAAACCGAAATCGACGTGAAAAAAATAATGTGAAAAAAATGAGACCATATCGGCCTAAAAAATGGTCCTTTTTCTTAATCAATACCAAGTATATTAAGCTTATCTTTTTCCTGATTTTTTTAATGGTTCCGTGCAGCCACTTTTTCAAGGTAAATGCGCATTTTTACTTTGGTCATAAAGATAGAAATCATGAAATCTATTTATCCAATAACAAGGACAAAACTGAATATTCTAGAAGAATTTCATGTGAAATATTGATTTGAAAAAGTCCCACAAAATTACCGACCGTTTCAGGTGTTTTGCTAAATTCACCAAAACTTCTGAAAAATTGAGAATGTAAGTATTCAATGTATCAAAAATTCTTGTAAAACTGAATGGTTGGGTCATTTTCAGATCCCGAATTTTCAAAAAATTTATGAAAATTAAATACTACTGAAGTTGTTTCAGAATTGTTTCAGACTAAACCAGGACTAAGGTATTCATTCTTTCTTAGTCTAACTTTATTTAATTTCGTGTTAATGTTTTTACGGAGCTTCTTCCTGAATATAAGTGGGAATGCTTGGTTATAATTTGGAATTTGGAAAAGTCGAAATAGTTTTAAGAACTTTGAAGATAGACTTTTATTGAAAAAGCTTTAGAATCTATATTGATCTACAGATCAGTGTTTAATAGACTGAAATGCAACCTAATGGAAGCAAATTATTTCTCAGATCAGTTTAAAGTAAAAGAAATATTGATGATACTGAGGCTTAAAGAACTGATATGTTTGGACCTAGAATTACAGCGAGTTTTGATGCTGTTTCCAGCACCCTGTTTCCAGATCCTAGGATAATTTTAACGTACGAAGCTATACCTACATAAATATTTGAGTATTTATTAGAACTATGTTCTTACCTTAAATGTGTTGGATATATATCCACAACTATCGCACAAAGAACAGTTGAACTTATTGAACAAATAAGTAATACTACTAAAAAGTAAACTGCTATAATTGGAATATTTATGAGCGCCGATATAACTCCACTGCCTCCACATATAAATAATATTATAACTAAAAAATAAAAAAATAAATTAATTTTAGTAAAGGAGAGCTAATATCAATATATTGTTTTTCGCTCACATAAAGATGGCCTTCGTCCAAGTTTACCAGTAAAATATCCAATAAATATAAACATTGTTATATAAACACATTCTAATCCGATAGTGTGATGAAATGTTGAATCTTCAAGAGTTTGTACACAACCTTCATCCTGAAATATTATAATTTTTAATTTTGTTAAAAATCCATAATATATTTCTCCATCAAGTTCTCAGAATATTTTTAAGCAAATATAAAGGTTGGTTTTTTTAGAGGTATAGAACTTTAAGTTGGCAAAACTTTTTTAACTGGTGGCCATTTTAACAGCTGTTTAGTGTTAAATTTGTTTTAGAATTTTAATATGAATAGACTGACGCCTGAACAACGCTTCCAAATTGTGAAAATTTTTCCCCATCCCGATTTTTTCAATAGGTTTTTATTTAGCGATGAAGCTAATTTATGGTTGGATGAATATTTCAATGAACAAGACAGCCGTATTTGGAAGTGTATGTTGGGACACAGTTGTGCACACCCAGGAAAACCGACTGTTTCGTGTGCTTTTTGGACTGGAGAAGTTACGATGCTGTTCATCAATTGAACAACTTTTTCAACTAGGGACATAGTTTCACGTTTCGGAACCGTGAATTATTCTCAAAGATCGTGCGATTTAACGCCGCTAGACCATAATCTATGGGGTTATGTGTATCCGCTTACCTACGCCGCCGATAAACCCGAAACGATCGACCACTTGGAGGACAACATTTGCCACAATGAGAATAAATTACTTCCGAGCCAGCCATGGCGACAATATGCCAGAAATTATATTTAAATTATAATGTCAGAATGCCCATTCCATGACAATTTTAAAAATTCATCTTTGTGTTATTCCATTTCAAAGTTCTATAGCTCTAAGAAAACACTGTTTACTTGAAATTTTTGTAATGAAATCCAATTATCAAATAATTATTTTTACCTCAGTTTGGGTTCCGTTGATTGGTGCTCTTTCTACTTTATAAAATATATCACACATTTTATGTCTTTTATCTGGAAAATCTCTTTGAAATTGCATAATATTATTAAGTAAGTATGGAAACCACATGTAAAGTCCTTGAGCAGTGAAAAATATCCAAAATTGTATTAGACAAGATAGGAATGTCTTGCGTATATGTTCACGTTGGAATAATGGTGCTGTTTGATGCCACATGGATCTAAAAAGATACACAGTCCCACAATCGTCACCTCTTTCAAGTTTAATTTTTTGTTCATCCTCAACATCTGGTACAATTGATGTCACCTACGAGTACAATTTCAAAATTTAAAAAATTCAAATACATATTGTTTTTCAAAAACTTTTCTTACTTCAAACGTTTCTGGTTTATAACCGGTGTTGATTGAATAAACTCTTTTTAAAACAGCAATAGCTTCGGTTTGCTTTCCAACTGAAATTAAATACTTCGGACTTTCAGGTAGTCTAATGAAGCATAAACCTGAGATAAAACCAAGAAATCCACAGCATATTGTATACAACCGCCAAGGTTTGTAGACTATGTCCAATAATGGCACATCAAATGACCAATATCTGTTGATAACTGCCCAACTCATAAGTGGATATGCTACAGCAATTGCTGCTGAAACAAATGCAGCAGACATCATGGCACGGTTTCTTAATTTATTGCAGTGAAATTCACCGAGATAAGCGTAAATGGTTGCTGAACCACCAGAAACTCTGCAAAAATATATTTTTTTTATAGTCAAAGAAATTTTCTAAATCTAGGGCAATGTGAAATACTTTTTTTTTTAATTCTTACAAAATAAATTAATATTTCTAAATAAAAATGAAAAAGACTTACAGAAATCCATTGATATACCGAAGAACAATAAGAGTCCAAAAGTTCGGAGAAAAACTTGAGGCCACATTGAAAATATATCCAAGAATCAATGTCGGCAGTATAACACTTCTTCGCCCGGTTGTGTCTGCCAAATAGCCCCACAGATGTGAACTACTTATAATTCCCAAAAGCGTAACAGCACCAAGAAGTCCTTTCTTTTGAAAAGATAAATCCATATCACATTTGATCACAGGTAAGACGAAACTCATTGCCACACATTCGAGAACTACATTTATCATAATCATTCCAGATACAACAATAAGGAAGTAATTGAATTTTCCGAATTCTATACGTGATTGCAAATTAAAAAAGTTAAAATGATATCAATAAAGTTTGTCACTAGGCGTTTTTCCTTGGAGGTGGCGAGGTACTTGTGAGGAAGACTTCATTTTTTTATGAAGCGCACCAACAAAATTTCCTCAGCTTTTTGTTGGTCTTTTAATTTTCTTTTGAGTTTTGTTTTGAAATTTTTAAATTATTTTATTGATTTCAATAATTTTATCTTAAAAATAAAAGATAAGTTACCATCTTGAAATTATTTATTTTTTTTTTGTTTTGTTAATCGTATTCTCATTTACTATTTATGAGAAGATGTCATGAGTAGATTTTCTCGCAAGTACTTGGGCACCTCCAAAGGATATATGTATGTACTTACTTGTGGCGGCAAGACCATCATCAATAGATACGTTTTTATTTTTCGTATCCATATTTTCTTTTAAAGTTAAATTTAAAATAGAGCTTAATGTCACTTTTTAGAACGGACTTGGGATAAGATTTTTGGATATAATCCAAAATGAACGCTTGTTTGCAGGAAAGCTGCAAGAAAAAAAAAACATCAACATCAATAATTTTAAACCGATTAAATTGAAATAAAGCGTGTTCAAAAGCATATGCTAAGATATAAAAAATAATTCAAGGTATTTTCATTAGTATTTTTGAAAGACATAAAATGTGCAAAGCTTGGTCTATGTATAAGCTTCGAATCGATATGCTCAAAAACGTGAGCACTCCTCTTTTTTCTTTTTTTTTTAACACAAAAGATATTCAAAATAAAAAAAAAACTAATGATTAGAGTATTTGGTTAATACAAAAAAAAATAAAAACAGCTTTTTTCACCTATTTGAAATTACAGCATGTTTATAAATCTAATTGATATCTACATTGACAGGCATAACTCCTGAGATCTAATCTGATTTGCAGTTCGCTGGAACTTCCAGTTTTGAAAACGGAAAGTCATAACTGTTCATTTACATATTATATTTTTTTACTTGTGCCTTCCCATTTTTAACAAACTGCGATAGTCGCTGACGATACCTGTATCTATTAATCAATTTCAGTTGTTTGTAGTTTGTATTATTTAAACATACATATATGTATTTAGTTCAAGTTTTTTGTTTGTTTGACTGGAATATACATAGAAATAAATACCTCAAAGACTCAGGCTATTTTTATCACGAAAAGTCTGTTTCTTTTCAAATTCACGGAATTGCGATCAAGTGCCAAGTAACTTGGTATTCAATTAGATACAACTTTTACTTTTGGTTTTCATGTTATGGAAAGATTAATATTACTATCAGAACCCTTTTTTCAAAATGTTCAAAATTCTAATATCTGGTATTAAGATTTTTCAAAACGTTTACAAATGTGCCTAATATTAACAACTTGATGTAACCCTTTACCCTTAGGCAGGCGATGGAAAAATGTCTCGAATTTAACATCCCAACATACCATCTGTTTATAGACTTTAAGGCCGCCTATGATAGATAGCATAGGCAGGGTAGAACTTTATAAAGCCATGAGAGAATTCGGCATCCCAAATAAATTGACACGACTTTGTAGGTTGACCATGACCAACGTAACAAGCCAAGTAAAAATAGCCGGATTGCTATCCAGACCAATCAACATCTTTAATGGACTCCGACAAGGGGATGGTTTGGCCTGCCTCCTCTTCAACCTGGCGTTGGAGAAAGCAATCCGTGACTCTGGCACGGCAGCAAGAGGGACCATCGTCAACAGGTCCAGCCAGATACTGGCTTACGCAGACGACATTGACATCATCGGAAGGACCGAACAAGCTGTACACGATTCCTTCATCCAGATCGAGCAGGCGGCACAAAATCTGGGGCTGCACATTAGTGAAGGTAAAACAAAGTACATGGTGGCGTCGAATGCGAGAAGAACAGTTGGTCAAACAATCAAGGTAGCGGAGCACGAATTTGAAGTGGTGCAATCCTTTAAATACCTTGGTTCAATAGTAGCAGCCGATAATAATATAGAAGAAGAAATACGCGGGCGGCTCAATTCCAACAAAGCCTACTATAATAGTCTGTCAAAGCTCTTCAAATCCAGAAATCTCACCATAACTTCATAACTGCTGCTGCCAGTACTCACGTATGGATCCGAGACTTGGGTGCTTATCGAAAGACACTCCGACCTCTTAGCGGCGGCGTTCGAGAGAAAAGTCTTAAGGAGAATTGTTGGTGATTATGATGATGATGTAATTGCCAATATTAAGTTGCGCAAAATTTATAAGAAACAACAATTAGATAAAGATAAAATCAACAATATTGTAATTATAGGTCCAATAAAAATACCCCTCGAAGAAGTTGGAAAATACCCAACGAAACGTCGGGAATAATTTTTAAAAATGGATTAATTTATTTCATTAATTGCATATAAAATTAAAAGATCAAAATCCCTATTAGCAATTAATAATTACAAACTTGAGTTTGGGAAAACTCACATTTTTCAAAACCTCATTCTTTTCAATACTAAGCAAATAATTTCTCAAAAATCTTTATATTAAATACTGAAGCGAAAACATTTTGTTGCAAACGAAGTTAAATATTAAAAGGATTTTTATTTGGCTGTTTTTTCGTAGGATTTGGACGTTACCTATTTATTTTTGGGAAATAACTCCAATTTTGGGATTTAAATTTAATTTTTCTTTTATTTTAGGCATTATTATTTTTCTTCAAAAAATTTTAAAAATTGAAAATAGACATGAAAAAAATACAATAACATTTCGTTCAGATTTTTGAATATTTTTCCAAATTGATTTTTGCCTTGGGTGTTATTGCATAACGCCTCTCATTTTGATAAAAAAAATTTCCGCACATGGAAAAGATAACACAGAGAAAAACTATATGATTCGGCATGATTTTCATTCAAAAAATTGTCGAATAAAAATAATGAGAAAATCGTATTCAAATTTTTTAAACTATTAAAATGGAGATACGCTTCTTTTTCCTTAGGACGGCTTTATTGTATTTGGTTCCAATTTACAGGCATTTTTTTCGGAGTTTTGCAGCTTTTTTTTTTGCTCATACAGCATTTTAAACATACAGAATATTTACAGACAGTATTTTGGCATACAGTACAGCATTTCGAATACAGTATTCCGACCCCACCCATTTTATTCACATGTGTTGTATTTTAATTTAATGAGTTATATTGTACGTATATCTTAAGTATTTTCAACTCCGATTCATAATTTTATCACAAAATCAAAAAAAAAAATTTGCCAAAAGTAATCTATTTAAAATGCATATTTTAAAACAAATGAATAAATAAATAAGTAGTGACTGAATCCAAATATTGTGTTGTGTGCATTGCAAAAAAAAACATGTTTTCCTATTTTTATGACTTAATAGCTGTATTTCCTCTTTTTGCTTGACTCGATAAATATATTTATACGTATTTTCGCACTACAGCGATGCGAAAACTCATTCATGCAATCAGTTTTCAAAGCGTAAAACGTAAGCTATAGTTTGTGGAAAATTGTTTATACTTTTAGTTACGTAAAAAATTATATTTTAATATCATTCTGAAAATTTATAAAATAAAATAAAGTAAAATAAAATAAAATAAAATAAAATAAAATAAAATAAAATAAAATAAAATAAAATAAAATAAAATAAAATAAAATAAAATAAAATAAAATAAAATAAAATAAAATAAAATAAAATAAAATAAAATAAAATAAAATAAAATAAAATAAAATTATATAAAATAAAATAAAATAAAATAAAATAAAATAAAATAAAATAAAATAAAATAAAATAAAATAAAATAAACAAACTCACATAAATTGTTTCTTGGAAGCCAAGAAAATAAAGTCTTTTAAAGTGTTTTATTTATAAAAGTTCGAAATTATAGTAAAAACGTTGACAACTTTTCATAAAATAAAGCTTTTATTTCATAGACTGTTATTATTGGAATTGAATATTATTCTTGCCGAATTATATACTTTCCGAACTCAACAAATTCTATAGGTATATCTTCTTTCGAATAAAATAAAATTATTCGAATATTTTGTATTAATATAGGCTAATACAAACACATTTCAATCTATTTTGAATTAATTTATCCATATTTTAAGATTTTTTGTTTAAACTTGTTTCTGTGAAAATTTCTAAGAGCCAATTAAATTAAAAACACAACTTTACTAAACCACGGACCATTTATAACTATTTTTATGAAGCCTAAAACCTATTATTGAAACATGCAAATAATGTCGCTAAACATAAATTTAACAGCTGGTTTTTTTTTGGAATAGTACCTAAAAAATATGAAAATATATACGATTTTTATCGCATTTTAAATTTTGTATCAACCAGATACACAAGCGGTCAAAAGTATTAACACACCTGTTGGCGAGGACTATAATCACTTGCAGCAGCTTTTTGTATTATATTTCACGCGTATTTAATATGTTATTGTTTCAAAATCTTTTTTTTGTATTTCTAAAGAATTGTTTTTTTTTTGCTAATAAGAGATTACACAACAAACAGATTTTTTGAAAAGATTTTCTTAAAACTGATCTATTACTTCGAAGACTATAATAATAATGTAACTTAAACGACTTTACTTATTTGAAAAAAAAAAAATTCGATTAACTGTGGTACGAAAAAAAGGGAGTGCCAAAACTTTTTTGGGTTTGTGTAAAGTTAATGTATTTAAATAAAATTCCTTATTGTTTTAAATAACAGTAATAAATTGAGATGATAGTATTATGTATGATTTTTTAACACCACCAGTACTCAAATTTGAAGTTGTTTTTAATCGCGATGTATACAAATGACTTGATTAGAATGCTAATAAATGAAAACATCCCAAGATTTTGCTGTCCAAAAAGTGTATCAAAATTATCTATGTTATTAGGTCAAGCTATTCAAGGTCAGTATAATTAAAGCGCTTCAGCTATTCTACTTGCTTTTAACAATTAAAATCAACTAAATAATCGAAATTGTAGGAATGATCCGCATATGTATTGGATTGGCGTGAGCGAGCGTCCTCTTTAAATATTCGAAACTTGTTGGTATTGGTAAAACCATTCATCGAAAAATGCGTGCGTCTGGAGCAATTTAGTTTAATTATTTTTACAAAAATTGTGGCCCTCTTCCAAAACGCCCCGAAGTCCATCAGCGAACAAACGGAACAAACGAACATATGTACATCAGAAATTTGTACTGATGGTTTCAATGTGCGGCTATTTACTTTTGACGTATATGGATATTGGTTGACAGCTTAACGAAACAAACAAGATTTTTTGCATCAAAGTCATCACTTTGACACAATGACAGCTTGGTGATAAGTTCCAAGTTCCAAGTCCATGAGCAAGGCAAAGACACTTATGTCGTTTTCAATTGGCTACCCGGAATTGGTTTTAGATTCGGAATCCCAATTGAACAATTTTTTTTCGATTTTGAAAAATTTGAAGTTTGGTTTGACTGTATTAGTAAGTGTAACATGTGTGACATATTATATGTGTCAAATTTCATTTGTTTTTTTCGCTTGTAAACATGGAGGAACAAAATCTTTGAATGTGATGACTGATTCTGTTTTTGCTTCTGATTTCAAATCCAGAGAAATTCTCCTTTTTTTAGAATCAGAACTGTTACTTTTGCCCAATTGAACGCATTCAGAATGCTTTTTTCTGCTTCCAGATTGCCAATTGAAAACGACATTAACAATTTATTCCGCCTAATCATCAACGTCCCAATATCCATGAGTCTATCCATAGCATGTACAAAAAAATTTTCATGTTTTGGGCAGAGAAAAAGAACCACATAAAATAGAATAAGAACTACATATAAGATTTTCTACAGAAAAAAAACCATGTTCGTAACCTTAAAGTTAGAAAGTGGAAATGGATTGCACCTCTTTGCTGTGCATTCAGATAGTATTGCTTGATGAATTTCTGTAGGTACTTTTCATAGTAAAAAGAACTTAATTAAATTATTTATTCATTTAAAAAAATATCAAAAAAAAAAAAATAAAAATCGTTCCAGTAGTTTTTGTAATCTACAATATTCTTAAGAACTAGCAGACATAAAATAATAAGTTTTCAGTGTTCAACAACAACAAAGTAGTGAACTATAATAGTGAAGAAGAGAACTAGTAAGCTTTAAGGTACTATTTAAGAGATCAAAAAAAAAGAAACAAAAAATATTTTTTTGGAAATTTTGATATGCAATATTATTGCATTTTCATGGAAATCCGTCCAACAGTTTACGAGAAAACCGAAAACCAAAAATCCGGTTCTATGACAAGTACCGTTAATAACGGTTTTTTCAAAAATATTTCTTAACTAAATTATTAAACAAAAAAAAAATTCAATTTCCCCTCTAGGCAATCTCCCCAAAACCTTTACAAAGTTTGAAGAAAACGCTTCAGTAGCTTAGGCTGTAGGTCGAGGTACTAACCGACACACAGAATTGCGGGACCCACTTTTTTAACGTTCTTTATCTTCGTAATGTTAGGTCTGATTAATATCTCGAGTTCGATTTTTGCACGAATCCAAAACTTTTCCTTTAGTACCATTTCGTAGTTCCTCCTGCGATTTCGATAAGATTGACACAGTTAATAGCTAAGATACAGTTGTGAAAGAAAAAAATATTTTCAGTACAGGGTGCCCCGCAAAAATGTCAAAAAATGAAAACTTCTATATGTGATTTCAATGAATTTGACAACAGTTACAGTGCAGGTGGAATTGTAAGAAAAAAACAAGTTTCCAAAATCATGTCAGCTTCCTTGTTTCTATAAAGAGACAAATATTTTCACTGCAGGAGTAGTTCGCAAAAATCTCCAAAAGTACAAATTTCATGTTCCTTGAAAATATTTTTCATAATTTTATCTTAGCCTTATTTCTGTTAATCTGTATTAATTTGATTGAATTTTTTTCGAAAACACCCTATTTGATAGTATTTTTTCTTTTATAATTCCTTCTCAGCTTCTAACACCTGTACCAGATCTCAACAACATTAGTAAAGTTAGTAATTCATTCCAATATTTTATTACTAGGCACGCATTTGGTACGTTTCTGTATGAAAATGCCTTCAAGTCACTGAAATGTGCCACCCCAAGTACCTACCTACAGTAGTGCCTGCCTTGCGCCTGAACATACCTCAAGTGGAGTGAATGAGTTGAGTAATAAAATAAAATCCACAACTAACTCGCACGAACTTGCTCCGATGTTAAAGCAATTTAGAATATAAAAAAAAAGAAAAAAAAAATATATGAATGTGATTAGAAAAAAATGTGAAAAATCCAAAACAAAAGATTGCGCTCAAAACTGAAGATGCCATCTTAAATTTTTGAAGAAAAAAAATTCAAAAATTGTTAGACTCGTTTTTTTTTTTATTGAAGGTTGTGTTTATAACGGTTTAATTAAAAACATTTTTTTAGTAATTAATTTTAAATTCTTAGAAAAACTAGGAAATCCTAAAACTTTAATTTCAAAGATTGAAGAAAATGGCTTGAGTATGAATCTAAGCTATAAGTCGAGGTACAAACAGACAGACAGAATTGAGGGACCAACTTTTTTCTGCGTTCTCTATCCTCGTAATGTCAGGTCTGATTAATTTCTCGAGTTCAATTTTTTTTAACGAATCCAAAACTTCGGCTCTTTAGTTTATATAGGCGCAAGTAAGTGAAAAAGAACAAGAAGGGTGTTTTAATTATTCAATTTTTAGAGCCAGACATTGTTTACATTTAAAAATAAATAAGAATAAATTATACACAGCAACTATAAACACCACTTCAGAGAAACAATCTTAAACGTATGTAGGTAAATAAAAACAAGTTGTTAATAGAATTAGAAATAAAAGAAATAGACTAATATAAGATGCATTATGCCTTATGATAATACTATAGCTGCGGTGACCTTCTGTTCTCTTTTTGGCAATCATGTGTCAACTCCTGTTAAAAAAAAAATTATCTCTACCGTTTTGATTTTCTTTGAACTTTGATCCAATATCGAAATTTATCTATGAACAAATGTTTTGCACATTGTTTCGCGAGCTAAATACATACATATGATGGAGATGATGGAGACTTAGGTAAAGCTCATGAACTGTGTACTGAAAAGCTAAAAACATTCGCTAACATTTATGGTGAGTTCAGAAAACAAAGGCAAAGGCAAAATGGGTAAGCTCAGACGACGAAGGGATTGCAAGGCAAGAAAAATCTCCCTTAATTCAAATAAAGTGTTAAAATAAAATAGTTGCCTTAAGCAAAAATATGTAACTTGTAACAAGGTGTAGTACTGTGCAATTAGTACTAAATGGATGTGTTCAGAGAGTTTAAGTCATTTCAAGCAATAATGTATATTCAACAGAAATGGTAACCGTATATAAAGCACGACCGATATGTGTACCCGGAAATATTTTTCTTTGGTTTTTGCAACAATTGGTATATTTTTTTTTAATCATCTATGAAGGTTTTCCCCATTAAAATGGAAACAGATGTTTAAATTTGATACTTTTAATAAATATAGTGTTAGTAAAACAGTCGCGAAAGTTAACAAGGTTAATCATCCAGGAAATTTAACCACCAAACTAATTGTAAGTTTATTTAAAATCGAAATTCTGGAAAACTTGAATATATAATGACGTAGAATAAAAAAAAGAACATAGCAACACTATAAATGTCATGTTCAAGCCAAAACGAGGGGGGGGGAGAATACTTTATCACCCTCTAATATTCTCTGGATTTAAAAGAATTAAAAAAGATTATTTGGTAGCATTGATAAGTATCTATCAAATCATGTCAATGCGTTTATAAAAGTCATTATTCGAATCAAATACAAAGAGCACGTGACAATTTTAAGTTTTTTATTTGCGACTATAGGTTAGATACTAAAGATCAAGTTTGGGATTCGTAAAAAAAGATAGACTTCGAAATAACAAAATAATAATGAAACTTGACATTATGATGATGAACGCGAAAAAAGTGGCTCCCACAATGCTGTCTGTCTGTGTGTCGGTCTATCTGTCTGTACCGTCTACACTAGGGAGATTCCCTAGAAGGGTACCTGTTATGGTTATTTATTTTGAAAACGGCTCTAACGATTTTGAAGAAATTTTTCAGTGGGGTTTAATAATTGCCTAATTTAAGTTATTTGATCAAAAAACATTTTTAAATAAACCGTTATTAAAATTACCTTCCAAGAACCGGATTTTTGGTTTTCGATTTCTCAAAAATAAATTGACGGATTGCGATATTAATAATCTTATAATCTTAATAATACCTCATGCCAAAACTTTGAAAAAATATTTCAATATATGTAATGTATATTTTGAAAACGGGGTAAATATTTTTTTTTTGAAATTGTTTTTAATTTTTAATATTATAGGGTGTTTTTTCAGAGGTATATAACTTTGAAATATGGAATAAAACAAAGATGAATTTTCGAAATTGACTTTATTTGAAAGATATAATCTTTTCAAATTATAATTAAAATATGATTTCGGGCATCTTAATTTAGGGTCCAATTCTCCATCAGTTTTTCAACATTTTGTAGCCGTATATACAGGGTGAGTCATGAGCAATGCGACAAAATGCTAGGGCGTGTAGGTTGCGTTGAGACAAGAAAAAAATCGTATGGGAGGGGGGTCTATTCCCCTCCGTTTAGCCGGGAGGGGCAATTTTCGAAAAAACTGACTTAAAATGGGAAAAAAATTATTTAAAATCAATGGCTTCATTCACAATGCTGTGCGATACGTTTTTGAAAAGCCAATAACTTTTTCTTTCATTCTGTGTTTAAATAAATCTATTTTAAGAAATAGTTTTTGAAATATTAATTTTCAAAGTCAAAATTTTGAAAAAAAAAATTGAAAAAAAAATTTCAAATTCATTTTTTTTCAAAATTTTACGTAATTAAGTGCTAATTTTAATTTCAAAATTCAATGCTGTTATTAATTTTAAGTCTAAATAAGAAAACCGGATGCAAAAATTTTATGTCGTTCTCAAGAAATTAAAAAAAAAACCAAAACCACCTTTTTCTAAGAAAAACATTTATTTTTATTGTAACGAAGCAATTTATTTATTTATTTAGCATTAATCTTAGTTTTCTTACTTTTTTTTTAATTGGAGTTTTATGAGAACGTAATAAAATTAAATAGTATTGGAATAACCCTGGATTAATATTATTTTCATTGATAACTTCTGAAAACTGACCTGTCAATATTTTTGCCTTGGCCTGCCCGCAGCCCATGGGTTCTACCTGTAACGCGGCGAATGTTGTCCTCCAAGTGGTCGATTGCTTTGTGCTTAACTAACTTTGTGACTAACGACTTGACATATGCAAACAAAAAATGGTCTAGCGCGCGCCGTTATATCCCAAGATCTTGCAGGACAATTCACGGGTCCAAAACGTGAACTTATGCGCTTTGTTTAAAGCACAGCTTTCGAGGAAATTTTAAATTTGGTTCGTTTGCGAGTTATACCAAAGTTATCGAAATATGATTGAATATTCAATCATAAAAGCCATTGAAAAAATTTATTACTTTATTTAGCCTCATAAAAAAAATTAAAACATTTGCGTAAAATTTATGAACAAAAAAATACATAAGAAAGGAAAAAATCCATATATGTAATCAAAATTAGTAACTACTTAAATATTCCAGTGAAAATGATCATAACAAAATGGAATTTAAATGTATGAATTAAAAAAATTAAAATTAAATTAAAAAATCGAAAGTTGTGTTTTATTTGAAATGAATACGCTTTTACAGTTGAGAAATAATACCGGTGGGATATTTATTATCTACGTGGACAAAATTTCCCGAACTTACCCTAACTTGTAACTTATTTGAATGGCTTTTAATAAAATAATTTTAGAAAAGATTTTTTATTTTATTGCACGTATTTTAAATTATCTGCTTAGAAACCTAATGTAAATTACTATAAAATAACTCTAGTTTTTAAATTTACAAATTATACTTATTATTTAAGTTTTAGAAACAAGATTGTTTTGAGGTTTGAACCATTATAAAAAATATAAAATATAAATATTATATCAATACATCCTCATAATAAATTTTATAAGGTAACATATATGTATAATTTAACATAAATTTTAATTCCTCTCAATGTTACCATTATCATTAACTTTATTTTTCCTCTTTTCTATATTACTTGGTAGTAGCAGTGATAGAAATGCACACAAAATCAGTGGAATACTAGCTGTAAGCAAAGAAGTTCTGCAGTGGTCTCCAATAAGTGCACCAATAACAATTGTTCCAGTTACACTTCCCATTCGACCTAGCATAAGTGATATACAAACAGCCATTGCTCTGAAATAAATAAACAAGTATAAAACTTAGTATTGTATGCATGGAAGATTTAAGATGCATATTTGTTGAGAAAAAACATAAAATTAGGTAAAAGGTTGTAAGTATTGTGAAGCCCGTAAGACGCGTTGTGCAAAAAAAAATCAAAAAAATATATCAAAGAATCACCATAATTGCAGGATTTCTTCCACTCCACAACCCTTCAATGATAATAAGGCATTTGCTTTCCTGAAACACCATTTGTCGTTTCTAGAGCTCAAAAAAAAAATAGTTAACTCAACCAATTATTAACAAAATGGCACAAAACAACCTGACAAGAAAAATATGGTACAAACAATAACTGCAATGGAACTAAACTTCACAACGTATTCATTTGTATATTCAAATAAAGGTTATAGCATCTTAGGGCAATATTATGTATAGCTCATACAATTTTATGAGAATAATATTTTGCGGCACATGAAAAGCAGTTCCACCCAGTGCAGTTCTACCTTAAGCCATTGTCAACCCAATGCAAAAACGACGCGAAACATTCGGTTTTCAGCGATGACGAAAAAACAATAACAATCTATTGTTGGTATTGTTTTTTTCAATTACTCCCAAAAAAGTCGAAAAATTGCAGACATTCCGGTAAAAAAAAAAACACTGATGCCTTTGGTGCTATCTTACCAATTAGATTTTATATACCAACTTTAATTCTACTTTCTGTAAATTCTATCGAAAAATTATTTAACTAAAACTTACCTGAGATTTGTAGGAAATATGTCCACAGTAATTATATTTACAACTACTGTTGCCAATCCGCTTACGAGTAAGATGATATGAAAATACACTGCCAGTAGTGGGATCGTTACAACTGCACTCAAAACTCCGCATGTACCACAAATCAATAAAATCAGGACTGAAATGTATCAAAAGATATATAGAAAAGCAAAATTTAACTTTATAGGAATTCTATTTGTTTTATTCAAATTCAAAGCTTACAAAGAGTTGGACTTCTTCCTAGTTTTCCTGTAAAATAACCCGAGCCCAAAAACAGTACTGTATAAATGCACTCAAACATTATGCTATGTTTATAAGTTGACAGCTCCAAAACTTCATTACAAACATTTTTCTAAAACCATAAATATTTTAAATTTTTATCTGTTATGCGTTTCACTTATAATCATAATTTTCTCTTACATTTTCAATATCTGCAGCATTTGTTGCGTTTAAATGAACATTGGTTTCTTCCATCGAATATACTATTTCACAAATATCTAGTCTAGCAGCTGGATCTGCTTTGGTGAATTGCATAACCCTATTGAGAATGTACGGAAACCACATGTACACACCATGGGCTGAGTAAAAGATCCAAAATTGAATAATACATGCCAGCAGAGTATTTCGACAATGTTCTCGCTTAAAAAGTGGAATTGTCTGATTCCACATGGACTTAACAATTGCCGAAACACTTTTATTGTTCTTCACTTTGAATCGTTGAATTTCCTGGTTATCAGGCTTAATTGAATTTATCTGTAGGAAATGAAAAAAAAAAAACATGTATACTAGATATATAATTATGTGTTGTCTAAGTGAAATTTTGGAAATTTTAGGTTTAGTTTAGAGTAAAACTACTAACTCACTTTTGGCCAATTTTACAAATTCAAAAAAAAATAACTAATATTAAATATATACACGCGGTATTTGAGTTTAAACATTAAATACATTGTACTTGAACATTTTTAACATAAAAAGTACAATTTCTTGGCCTGGACTAAACAATTTACGTCCTTAATTCAACAACAGCTAAGTCCATTGGGGCTTCGCTTATTGCGGAGATTTCACAAGGCTGAAAATTAGTTTGTGGGAAAACTCCATTTTTTCCAAGATGGCTTCGTTCAGCCCAGACTTCAATTTCTTGTTAATGATCCCATTTATGAAAACACACTTTATGTGTTAAGACCAATTTTGTGGCAAATTTTTTTATTTTTCGCCGCGTTTTTTCTTAACCACAAGGAAATCAAACTGAACATATGAATAGCCCTACCACCAAAACGGAGGACATAGACCCTCTTTCCTATAGTAAAAAATGTTTGCCTTGAAGTGTTCTACATCATTTCTTGGCACCACAGTTTTCTTACTGTTGCCGAGAACACTTAAACCTTAGTGTTGGTTGAAACACATAATATTTATAAAAAAATTAAAAACGCAGTTTTTTAAACATAGAAACTAAAACTGCAATAACAAGAAAGCATGTTGAGGATTTATTTATCCCAGAGATTTCTCAAGACCTAACCTTAGCCTTGATAGGGATGGGTTATTTTTATACTTGCTATGGATAGTTTATATTAAAAATTCATTTTTTTCTACATGGCGTCTTTCAGCACAGCCATAGTTTTTTAACAAGCCTATTTTGGCTTCAAGGAAACGCACCCAATATTGTTATTAGGTGTTAAAGCCTTAATGGGATGTCGGATGATAAAAAAAAAATCGCTGGGCCGGACAACGCCACCATGAAAAAAATGGAATTGATATACAAACTATCGATAACAACTACGAAAATGTCACTGGTACATAACTCTTTCGGGTATAGATTATATTTTTTTAAAGCCCAAATGGGTTTGTTAACAATCCTATTGGTGCTTTAATAACGAAACTTATGTAGTTGCCTTAAGAAAAAATTTGCGTTCAAGTTTGCACTTGATTGCAAATGCAATCCAATATATCGCCTGAACATACATAGGTACCCAAAACCAAACATGAAAACGATTCGCGAAAATTCACTTGATTGATAGTCAACAATGGCGATCGGGGCTAATTCTCTGAGAAAGGGATCGTATAAATAATAATAATGCTATAAAGTCTGAAGATAGATTGAATTGTTCTTATATCTATAATTTTTCATGAGAACCTTTAGCGCCATCAACTAACTATTTTTCAATAATGTGACAACAACAGTTTAAATAAATAATAATGGTTAAAATAAAATTAAGTTAGCATCTTTTAAATCCAATCCAACAAATATTAAATCTATATAATATGTACTTACTTTGAAACTATCACGACTATTTCCCGTATTGATTGAATACATCTTCTTCAACACTTCAATAGCATCTTCTTCTTTACCAATTGATAG
This sequence comes from Syrphus vitripennis, assembly GCA_958431115.1. NCBI lineage: Eukaryota > Metazoa > Arthropoda > Insecta > Diptera > Syrphidae > Syrphus > Syrphus vitripennis. Next base: position 72,364,016 of record OY288110.1, read on the forward strand.
AAGATATTTTGGACTCTCGGGAATGTAGAATAAACTCAATCCACAAATCATACCAATTGAACCAATGAAAAGAATATACATTCTCCATGGTTTGTATATTATATGCAAAATTGGAATTTCAAATGACCAATGTTGGTTTATAGCAGCCCAAGCGACCAATGGAAAAAATATGGCCAATAGGCAAGAAATGAAACCCGCAGACAAGATGGCGCGGTCTCTAAACTTATTGCAATGGAATTCGCCGAGATAAGCGAAAATTGTTGCAGAACCTCCAGATAGCCTGTAGTAAAAAGATGGTGGATATAAAAATTAATTATAACAAAATAAAAATAACATCACAAATATCTATCTAAAAATTGCAAGCAAATGCTTAAGATCTTTAATAATCTAGTGACATTGTGGTAAAAGAGGCATTTGAAAACAAGGCGTATAGTTGTTTTGAACTTTCCCTCTATGTTATCAAATTCCAAGATGGACCACGGAAAAAACAGCAAAATCGGGAAAGAACCAAAACTTCCCCAATTTCACCTGACTAAAAATACGTATCTCTAAAAAGACGTCAAAGAATTAAAAAAAAAAAAATGAAGCCTTATTAAATAAATTATTATAAAAAAGTCACGAAAATATTAATAATTTATAAAACATTACCTACATACATTCAAAAACAAACTTACATTAATCCATTGATAAATCGAAGAGCTGTCAGAGTCCAAAAATTAGGAGAAAAACTTGAAGCCACCGATACCAGATAACCAACAATCAATGTCGGTCTTATAACTTTCCTTCGACCAGTTGTATCGGCTAAAAATCCCCACAAATGTGAACTCGTAATTATTCCCAAAAAACTAACAGCACCAAGAATTCCTTTCTTTTGATAAGATAAATCCATATCACAATTGATCACAGGTAAAACGAAACTTATTCCTAAACATTCCAGGACCACATTTACCATAATCATTCCAGATATTGCAATTAGAAAGTAATTGAATTTTCCAAATTCTAGAATCGGAAGATACGTACTGATGTTTAATTTTAACTGTAGGTATATATATTTTAGATGAACTTACTTGTTTCAGCCAGAGCATCGTCAATAGATACATTTTCAGTCTTTTTGCCCATAATTTCTTTTAGAATCTAACCCGAAAGGGTTTATGCAAGTAATTATTGTAAGGATACCCTGTTTGAAATGACTCTTAGTTAATGGTATAACCAGCCGCTAAAGATTAACGCAGCTTCGCCAAAAGCTGTGAAAAATTTAGTAATACTTATTGTTTGTTGTATCAATTTCAAATATGTATGTTAATCAGCAATTGTGTATTTAAAAATATTTTTAAAGATTTTATATAAAATTTTGTTTCATATGAATTTAGTTAGATATGAATGAACAGAACACATACTTGCAACTGTGATATGGATGCTAAAACTTAATATTATGTTAATTAAATCAAATGTTCCAACCAATTCGTTTTGGGTTATTAAAATAACAAAACTAATTGTTTATTCCACTGAAACAAGAAAGTTCAAACCTGTTAATGAACCGGTCTTGAATGTTGCCTTCTAACTACTTAACAACAAACTTAAAGTGATGGTTAAATGAATTAAGACCAGGCTTATTATACGTAGGCTTACATTTCTTTTTTTTATCAATTTATGAAATTTGGATTAATTGCTAATATTGTATATTTTATTTGTTCTTAGAAAGCGTTCTATGTGAAACAGATTATACAAATAATAGATATAGCAATAAGTGGGGCATTCATACATAAATAAAATAAAATAAATTAAGAAACAAAATAATTCTTTGTGAATTTATTTAATAAGCCTGGAATAAAGTTGCATATTTTTAAACACAATATTATATTATTAAAAAACAGTAATAATTGCATAATACACCTAAGGTACGTGTTTTCTTTAAAAGTACATACATAATTATGTATGTATGTTATATTTGTATATTATATTATTCCTTATTTAAGTTTTTTGGGGCTAAGTATAAAATCAATACGTAATTTAAAAAAAGAAATCAGATTTTCTTTTTGACGTAAAATGGCATCCCAAGCACAGTGGGCCTAAGTGGACTTTACGTCTCAAATATCTGTAACTTTTTTTTTTCTACGAGTAAATTTCGTATACCTACATAATTTTGAATATATTGCAATTCAATCAAGACATACCTATATATTTTTTTGTTGTTATTTATTACTTAAAAATTGTTTAAATTTAAAAAGAATAATTTTTGCCCAAAAAAGTATTATAAAATTCTTAAAGCCAGGAATCCCTTATTTTATTTATTTTTTTCAAAACGTTTCTTATCGAATAACTTCAATTTTAAAAATTATTTTTCAAGCTCAAAATTTAAAAAAAAAAACAGATTTTTCAATTATTGTACATTATTAATTTTAAGTCAAACATTGAATGAAAGCTAGACGGTCTTACCAGCTAAGCAGAAATAATTTCATTATAAAAACTGATTCCGGCTCCCTTAAAATGATCATTTTCAACTGATTTTTTCTTCTTCTTATAAAAAGTTCCTAGGATCATTTAGTTTTCAGTTTTTGACTTTAAATCGATGAATGCGTTGAATATTTAAAATAAAATAGTAATTAGTAACACGATTAAAAAAAATCAGTTTAATAAGAAAAATGTTCATTGTCTCCTTGTTAAAAATTGATCATTTGTTTTATAAATTTCCGTTTTTTTTATTCATTAACCAAGTTCATCTATATTTTTGATAAAGATACAATTTAAGATTGTATACCAAAACTGTCAAAACAGAACATATTTTTTTTCAACTAAAATTGTAAAAAAAAATTCTTTTAAAACAAATTTTGTCATTGAGCAACCAAATGGAAAATTAAACCTACTAACAGTTTATTAAATCATCACAATTTTTACGAAAGAAAAAAGCAGTTTCGCATTTCAAAATTAACCTTCTGTTCCAAATTGATTTTCCTTTATAAAAAAGCTTACTCAAAAAAAGTAAATTTACAGACATTGAAAAATAACCTAGTTTTTTAAAGACTACGATTTCGTTTTCAGAAAATTTTTCGTTCGGAGAATTGGTGCGGTGGTGTTCAGTTTTTCATAAAAAATTCAAAAACATTTGTGTAAATTTTTTTTGGCATTTCAAAAAATAAATGATTTGAAAATTACAAAAAAAAAATGATCCACGTATTTTCAAAATAAAAAATATTTTTTCTTTCAAAAATCCAAAAAAAAAAAATTCAAATACTAACATGCAATTAAGATAATATACCCTTCTTCATAAAAAAAATTTTAAAACAATCTCTCAAAACATTTGTGAGAAAATCGAAAACCAAAATTCCTATTCTACTATTAATAATGTTTTTTTTTTTTGAAAAAAAAAATGTTTATGACCAAATAATATTTTAAATTATTTTATGATTTTGTTGTTAAGGCTTCTTTGGTCTATTTAATATTGAATTTATTTTATTCTTCTACCCAACGCAACGTTTTGTAAAAATTCCTTACTTCTTCAGGGCCCTTTTTATTTATTCGATTTTTTAAATTATATAAAAATTTTCAAATTGACGCCTTTTTATGTTTTATCCCTACGACACTGACACAAATTGAAATAAACACGAATCAAAACAGAAATAAAATAAAATAAAATAAAATAAAATAAAATAAAATAAAATAAAATAAAATAAAATAAAATAAAATAAAATAAAATAAAATAAAATAAAATAAACATGTTATGACACCTATATCACAGCTTAATATTCAGGTACTTTATTTACAATTTAAATTTTTTTTTAAAATCACAAACAACTTTTCGAAGTAAATTAGTTTTGTTTTAGCAAAATAAATATTTACTTTCTTATTAATTACAGCTAAGCACAACACTTTTACAATAAAAGAATGTTTCAAAACCTTTTTTTTAGGACGAACATTTTTTTGAAAAAAAAAAATTTCTGAACAATTTTTATACTCGGGGCTAAAAAAAATTATCACATGGTTGTGACAAATTTCTTATGACATTTTTTTTCGATAAATTTTTTTGTTTCACAATTTAATTTATGAGAATAAAATTTTTCTAGCTGAACATTTTTATCGACAAAATTTTCGCCTAAATATGGGTTTTGACCTGATGCGTCTAATAATCAGGCAACAAAACGTTTTTGAAACTATGTAGTCTTAACCTTTTTTTTTAATAATTATTATTCGAAAATGAAAGGCTTTAATGAATGCACTTAATCAAACTTTAAACACACAATTTTTTTTCTTTAAAATTATTTAATCTTACTCTAAAACTTTCTTTAATTTTTAGAAGAAAAATATTCTTGATTCAGTGATGGTTAAAATACAACTGTGCAAAAAAACCGAATATTAACATAATGTTACGAGATAAACCGTGCAAATTAAATTTGATTTTGGAAATTTTGTTTGATTAACTGGATTTTAAGTACAAAAGTTCCAAAAATACATGCACAAAAATAGATATGAAATTTCACATTGTTTGTTTTCTGCGGAAAATTTACCAGATTTATTTGTCTTAACCTCAATCGAACCATTTTGACTTTCGAAACTAGACATGTTCAGAAATTTGATACATTAAATATATCGAAGTTCAGATGATTAAAAAAAAACTGTGCACGTAATCAATAAACTTCAAATTCAGATCATTTGCCCGTTACGAAAGCTACTTTCTGTCAATTTTTAACTGGTTCAAATAAAAGACGACGAATATTGTGTATTTACAATTTTTTATCTTTTTTTTACGTTTATTTATGTTCCAATTTGGCGTTGGCTTGGGGGAGGTTCTTCATTGACATAAAAATAACTAAGGAATCTGAACAGGTCTATCTGATACTGTTGTGATACTGTTGTGTCCAAATTCAATTTAAATGAAAAGAAATGAAAATGTTTCCTCGTTGGTGGTTAATATAATAGTGATTTTAACTTTACATAAATTACAATAAATTATAATTTTTAAATGATTGCAAATTTGACTTGACCTTAAATTATTTTTATGACAAACAATAAATTAAAAGATTACGAGACAACAAAATCAAATTTATGTTGACAGCGATATTGGTTTGGAACTATCAGCTTCCAATAGATACAAAAAAAATATTAATGGGGAAACTATTGCGTGAACTTATCATTACACAACTATTAAACTTACGACATTGCATAAATGCCTTTAATAGGACTCTTCTTTTTCTCATCACGCTTACGACTTTACGTCTCATTTTTTTTTGTGGCATTATACATAAATAGTAGTAGTTTATAAATATCAAACAAGGCATGTTCGTTAATGAATTGTCACTGAATTAGGCTTTAGTATGATACTAGTTAATGAATAATATTGCGAAATTTTTAAAAATATTTTTTTTTTAAATTGCAAATTGTAAAGTGGTATCATCCTAATTAATGCCTTCGGATTAAAAGCTCTAGATAATTAGGTCCCCGAAAAATCTATCTTCAAAGCTATATAAACAACTATACTTCAAAAATAAATAGTTCAATCGCTTTTTCAACTGTGCTGATATTTACAAACCAACTATATGTACATAAATAGATATTTTCGTATTATTTTTATATTAAATTGAAACTCAAGCTGTTATAACAGTATATATCTGAATATACTTGCTGAGCCGGTTTTCTATACGGTGCAGTTGGTTTGTGTTATTTTGGTATATCTAGCCTTTTGTTTATTTTCAAAAAAAAAAAAACCGTTAGGTAATTGTTATTTTTTTAAATTATTTGCACTTGTTGAAACTCCTATTGAATTGGGTATTATGATACTGCATATGTACATACATATGTTCGTAAATATATGTACATAGATATTTCACCATTTTATATCAAGTTTAGTTCGATAATGTTCGATTCCAACATTTTCTTAAGTTTTATTGTTATTTTTATGGTAAATAAAAATAATACGTATTTTGTTTTGATGATTTTCATTTGTTTTCAAAATATAATTGTTCGTCATTTATTGTTTTTATTTTTTTATTCCTTTCAATTGTTTCGCCATCAATTATTTTGCATTCAACCATCGTTAAATTCGCGAACGAATATTTTACTTTTGCCAAAGATGCAAACAATAGCATAAAATGTTCAAATCATAAAGGATTTTAGTACTGTACTATCATTTAACATTTTACTAGAGTTAAAATTGCCAAGGGCCTAAATTTTCTTTTTATTTTTAAGGTAAAACAAACTTCAGCCAGAACTGTATTTTTTGTATAAGCTCTATGGCACTAAGTTACAACGGAACGTCACACACTCTCATACGAATACTTTATGAAGTGTGGTTGCAGTTGCAGTACAGTTCCACAGAGTGCGGTCGAGCTGCGGTTCAGAGATCCCATGAAAACACCAGAATACATCAGTTTAATAGCGATACATTAAAGGTTACGGCTACGATTACAGTTAAGGTTACAAAGATTGATACAGATTGATCAATCAGTAGCCCGGAACCCACCTCCATCGAAAATCATTTGTGTAGCGTGAAAAATGTTTTCATATCCCGTGTTGAAAATATATTCGATCGGTAGCAAGGAAGCCGTATGCCTTGGCTATCGGAAGAGACTTGTTTAAGGATCGAAGAAGCAAAGAAGCGGGAGAATAACGCATGAAGATGAGTGAAGTTCACCGTACTGTGCAGCGTGATAAGCATAATCAATCAACGGATTGACTACACATGTTAGCCGCAAGTAGGTGTGACAGGCCCTTTTCAGAATTACCCAATGTCCTAACAGAAGTAACAATATCCCGAAAACGCTCTGTAGCCCGCAGTAGAGAAGATATCTTTATCGGAATCAAAGCACTGAATATAAATCAAGATAATACATCTAAAACAATATCAACGAGCTACCTAGCGATTGAAATGTGTAGAAGGGGTTTTAGTTGAGCCCCAAGTCCATCTATAGCCCCCACAAAAAATGTCTGCTATATACGCCCCTGCAGAGCTGGATTAACCATAAGGCAAAAAAGGCAACTCCCTACGGGCCCAGCGCCACTAGGGGCCCGCGACACATTTTTTTTGGAATTGTGTATTTAAATTGCTTCTTAAATTTTTTCTAATAATGAAATGACTTTGACAATAATTCAATTTGGTTGCTGTGAACTTATGTGGAGTTGAAAAGTGACGCAGAGCTTTAAAACTTGGCAAAGCTATAACGCATTTGCAAACTGACGCGATGGCAGTGGTGATCACGATAAAAAAATGGATAAAGCACATGTCATCAAAGGAGAGGCTACATATCTACGGGATTGACTTACATATTGTGCTGAATCCACATTTTTATCGTGGTCGCTACCGCCATCGCGTCGGTTTGCAAAGGCCTTATAGCTTTGCCAAGTTTTAAAGCTCTGCGTCAAGTCTTTTGTGTTCGAGTTATAACATCAAAAATTACTAGAGGCGTCTTTTATAATATCAAATGAAATAAAACTATTCGAATGGGTTGCCAAAATTCAAAATTTTTATAATTTACTCGTATATTTTATGGAATTTCATTCATCTTCATGAGCATTCTACAAAAAAAAGGAATGTATATAAGTTATATAATTTCCATTAGTTCAATAGAGAGAGAAGACCAAAATACAGAGATCTTGGTTAATACAGATTTTAGCAAGTACTATAAAACAGATATAAAGACGAATAAGTTCATCTCCATAAAAGTTTTTTTTTCACTTATGTATTTTGCATAAATCTGTCTTGATATTTGCAGATGAAGATGAGTGTAAATTCACCATTATTTACAAATTTACAAATTCCTTTTGAGGGCCACAAAAATAATATTTCGATTTTAATGTCTTGAAATTATGAACACGCGCAATTTTAATCCATTTTTAAAGATTAAAACAAAATTTCTGTTGGAATTAAAAAAAAAAACTTAAATAAGTTTGAAATAGAAACACTTTATTTTGTGAAATTGTATAAATGTTTATAAAGTCGTTTTGAGAAAATTATGGTGCCACCGAAATGAAGAAAAATAAATTAACAAGGGTAGAGGGGATAGCTCTTTCATAATATAGCTCAATCAATTTTTCCAAATGTCATGACAGATTTACAGAAGTCATGATTTCTAACGCTACTGGGGAACGAAGTCTTTCTAAATTAAAACTTTTAAAAAACTGTCTTCGACGTCAATGACTTAAAATCGCTTGAATTCTCTTAAATTAAGAAAAGTTTAATGTTCAGAAATTTATTTACTATATCTATTTTTGTTCAATTTTGTTTTCTCGAAAGAAACATATATTTTTTTTATTTATGTAGGGTGACGTGGTCATAGATGCACCACCCTTTTTTCAAATCATCATAACTTTTTCAAAATTAATTCTTTTTGCTTCATATTTTTATATATCTTTAAGTGATTAGTTACGAAAATATGTACATTATTTAATTTTCGATATGATATAAATACTTTTGTGTAAGAAATGCTTTTCTAAAAAATGTCAAATGGTGCATGGTGCACAATGGTACGTACTAAATGCACCAGGTGTATGTACACAATGCACCAGGATTGACATTCACCCCTCGATACTTCTTAGTGCTGCACTCATCTGATCATTAGTGTGTACTCCCTTCTTGTGCTGCAATACTGACTTCCGTGGCATCTTTAACAAAAATATAAAAGTTTTAGTTCACAAATAACGTCTAGGTGCACAATGCACCACATTGCATTTAGCTTATACTTATTTGCTTATATGGTGCATTATGCACCACTGTGAAATTTTTGAAACAAATTAATACATTTCACAACAAAAGTAGCAAAACTATCAACTTTGTATCTTAAAATGTAAAGAAAAGTCCAAATAACAATTCTATTGATTTTAAATAAAGAAATATTTTGTTTTCACTTAGATATTAAAAAAATAAACTTACCGTATTTTTTTTTCTTTTTCACAACAAATTTATAAAACACTGCGCACACGTGCACCACCAAAGAGAAAAACCAGACTAATAGTAGGGGAGCACAAGAGGGGATTTCGGGAGTTACTAAAGCGCGGCAGATTAACATACAGGGAGGTACCTTGTACCCGGCTAAATACCTCCACCAAATATTAGCCCCGTATATGTGGCCGCCCGTCAAGGATAAAGGATCAGATTAGTAAAAAAAAATTGATAATAGGAAATTCTCGAGCGTGTCAGATTAAGGTAGGGTGAGTTAGTTACGTGCTAAAAAGTGTATATTCCACTAATCTGACAATTTTTGATTGACGTAAAGAAGTAGGTGGGTTACAAACTTGTAAAAAAAAACGTCATCTCGACTTTTTCGAGCGTGGCTAAATTTTTTTTTATTTTAAAGGAAATAATTCAACGTTCACGAAAAATATATAATCTGACGATTTCCATAAGCCGAAGTAAGAAAAACCAATCTATAAAAAACTATCTATCTAAACTATAGTACTATCATGGCGATTTTTTTTTTTCATGTTGCCGAGACCTGTGTGGTGGCGCTTCAAAATTTTAGGTTTAAAATTTGGGAGTCTTTAAGCATCAGAAATTTTTCGTAGGAGCAAGAGGAGACTATTATTTGGATTATTGCATCCAAAAAATATCAATAAATATCGATTAAAGCCTCCACAAGATCTGCTCAAAAAAAATTGAGTAAGGGTTGCCGGCACACTTTAGATGTCGCCCCATTCGACTTCCACCATGATAGTACTATAGTTTTTCTATACAAAGGTGCAGCTATGTGATGTCTGTATGCCCCTCCCCGCGTGTCTATTCTTTTCTCACTTCTTCTCTATCTATGACTCTCTCACTCCGTCCCTACTCTGGTTTCTGTGTAGTAGGGATGACGCCATGACAGCTGACCGCCTAGATAGTATTGTTCACAACGTTTTTTTAAGGCCTTAATTTATTTTGTGATTTCAATATAAATTAGTGAATTAAAATTAATAAAAAATTGACTATGAGTGACATAAACAAAAAGTGTGTATTTTGTGGTGTGAAATTACACTTCAAACTTTTTTTTGTGTTTTTTTCTCGAATTTTGTGTTTGAAATTTGATTTAAAAAGTGGCTTACAGTACAAAATACTGGCTGTGAAAAACAGTATTATACTTAACTGTAAGTATTACCGTTATTTTTTAATTATTTTTTTCCCTTTTTAGTACTCTTTTCATAAAATTGCCCCTCCCGCCCAAAAGGGGCAAGATAGATCCCCCCACCCATGGTAAAAAATACTTATTTTGGACCCCTCTACAAAAATCCGTTATCAATTTTTGGCGCAAAAGTTATCGTACTCTCCCCAGCTTTTTAATTTGTTAAGTTCAAAGATTTGAAAAAATAAAAAAAAAATTTTCCAATTGTCAGATTAGGCGAATCCCTTAAGATAATCGTCAGATTATGAGACAGTACGTTTAGGGTATATAGGTGAACCGTATATATCTTAATCTGACGCGCTCGAGTATTTCAAAATGGCGATTTTTTTTTGCACATTCAAATAATGGCCGCAAGTTTGGGTCACATCCAAATCGTCAGATTATTATGTAAGAGCTTTTTTTAAGATTCAATTAACACCCCCACAGAAAATCTGACGCGCTCGATTACATTTTTTTTTTTTTCATTTTCAACCCTTACGTACGACCACCCCCACCATGGAAACAGTCAGATTAACATTCATACATTTTCAAAAATACGAAAATCATGGATGCTATCAATATCTGACGCGCTCGAGTATATCCGTGCAACAGTTTTTTTTTTTACATTTTTAAAAATTTATAGCCGCTCCCCCCACTGATAAAAGTGTATATACATATAACATTTTTTTCTTCCTATAATCTAAGCTTCGCAATCCAGTAGGTCTCAATGACGCTCGAGTAAATCCCGATTTAGCACCCTGGGCTCCCCTACTATAAATTCTTCAGCAGTTACTGAGAGTAACGGATACATTTGAAAGAGGTATACACCAATACAGTTGGCCGTTTGCTGAATATAGCTGTGGTGCATTTTGCACCACTGGTGCATTTATGACCACGTCACCGTATATAATTACAAAATGATGTATTAAATAAAACGAACTAATTGAACTATTACATATTATGTAAGTCATGTATTTTTGTTTTAATAAATTGGATATCAATTCCGAGATATTTTAATTTGGTTGTGATGTTACAACGACAATTTTCATTAGGTATTGAAATCTATAAACAAATTGTCATTTTTCAAGAAGAAACCGAAAATTGTCAATTATTCGTTCATCGGTTTTAAATTGAAAAAAAAATTGATTTTTTTTCAGAAAGAAGGGGTCCTGATGTTAGCATTGCCTACGGGCCTCTACATATCTTAATCCCCCCTGCGCCCCTGCAGCCTAATATTATTATGTTTACACTTCAAAAAAACAACAATAGGCACATGAGCACGAGCCATAAGAATTGAATTATTCATATTATTTAAACTTCAATAGAATATTGAAACAAATAGCAGTATAATACATTGTTGATAATAGATAATATTTTCGCATTTATTTCTTTTTGGGAGTTTCTATGTATACCTGCAGCTAATCAAACAACATTTTGTTTATAAAATTCGACACTAAGTTTACTTGATAGATTTCTCACATTATAAAAATAATAATCAATATTCCTTACTATCGTTCAGTTGTGTTTTTAATTTATTCCTCCTACTTTTTACTAAATATTATTAAACAAACCAAAATTCTTAAAGAATTAATTAACTTAAAAAAAGTGTTGTTTAAAATTTGATTTAGTGTCTTGATTAAAAAGTAAGTAGGTAACTTTAATTAAAAAAAATAAAATTGAACTATTGCATTTAAATTTTCTTTTAAATTTTGTTCAGCTAAATGTTTTCACATTTCTAATCGGTCTTTAAGTTGTTAAATGAATTAATTTAAAAAAAAAAGCCCTTCTACAAGTTGTAGAATAATATTTATAAGAAAACGCCATTGATTCGTTTAAAAATATTATGTTAAGTAGAAAATCCCTAATCTTCCAAAATCGCGAATCCGAAAATTCTTTATATCATAATCCCGAATGCTAAAAATATCAACTGAAATTCCGAATAAAAAAATTAATTTATTTTAGTAATTTTAGACTTAGGATTAAAAAATAAAATAAATAAAATTGGATCAGTCAAAAAGACTCTTTTTTTAAATGCGAAAGCGGAGTATTTATTCACATATTTTATTTGAAGCAGAACCCTCAAGGAATAAAAACCAAATTAGCGTATTTCCCCTTCCAGCCAGCGCAGCGCTTCAAGTTGAATATTTGTTTCCTGAGGAAAAATCGTCCTTTAACCAAACACCTATGGTGAAGCTTCATGAGTGTGTTCACAAATAAAAGCTTATAATCTAAATGAGATTTCATCAAGACTTCTCCCGTCTTGAAATTTACATGATAGAGTTTAAATTTATTCTACCGTATTTCGCTTTGACAAAGTGAAAAATAAATCTAATACATTCAATTTCCTAATACCTGATTCTGGATTTAAAAACGTAAACGTTAAATATTTGTCGTAGCTCTACATGAATAAATGAGCAAAAACAAACGAAATACTTATTATAAATTTCATCATTCATAAGATCGAACAAAATAGAAAGATTGTTTATTCAACTGATAAAAATTTATCAAAAATAAATATTTAATACAAAAAAAGAACATAAATACAAAAATATTATTGCAACTTTGGATTTGGATTAATTTTAGCTCCATCAGCGAACAAATTGTGTGTTTGAAAAACAATTCCAAATGTTTGTCAACAACACCTATACGTATTTATAGAAGAATATCTATTTGCTAATTTCTTTTAGAAATTATTTACACTTTGCTGATATAAATGAATTGTTGCTGAGCCTGATATTTGCAAAGGTGTTTCATAATCGTTTACTTGTGACGCAAGTTTGGTATTGTACCCTTACACCTGAAACAAAACAGCGAATATTAAAATAGAGTGTACTGTACAAATAACGTTTATTCTTACATTACAATTTTTTTTATAAGAACCATATGATAGTACGTTTTTGTTTATATGGGGAATCGAATTATGATGTTGAGTTTTGAAGAGTTAGATAGCAAGATTTGGACTCAGCTCAACTCAAGCCCATTTCAACTTGTTTCCCACGTTTACAAATGACTTGGAACAAGCTTTAAGCTTGTTTGAAAGTCCTCTTATAAATGGGTTTTTTGAAATGAGATTGGCTATGTTAAGGCCCAACTACCATGCAAAAAGCCCCCAATTTTGTTACAATTTTCTACGTGCTACCTGTCAAATTCAATTATGCGCGGAGCGATTGGATTCAATCTTGCAATTTTACCGAAACTCACCGAATTTTACATGAATTCCATTACATGCTTTATAAATATGTACATATACATATAGCTTTGTATACATTGTGGCAGTCGATTGGGGCAACCCTGTCTCAAATTTGTTTTACGGAGAGCTTATGGAATTTTTAATTAATATCTATTGCTTATGGCAGTCGAAATAACATTCTTCTCTTGCTCCTATCCCAATTTCCGATGCTGGAAAGATTCCCCAAATCAAATTCTACATCTACACCTCAAAAATACAGCGCCCCCACAAGGGTCGGGGCAACATTAAAAAATACTCGCCTTGATAGTACTATAGTTTTCATATACAAAGAATTTTGCAAGAGCAAATTTTTGATGGTTTTTATATAAACTTATGTGTGCTTAGGGGCTCCGCGAAATTAGGCTTCAGGAAATAGGGCCCCAAAAAAAGTACACAAAACAACAACAAATTTTCTCACATTTTGGGGTCTTATTTCATTTTTTGGGACCTTATTTCATTTTTTTTGGGGCATAATTTCATTATGAAATAAGGCCCCAATGAAATAAAATCCCAAATTGTTTTTGGGGCTTAATTTCATTTTATTTTAAGAAAACAATTTGGGGCATTATTTCATAATTTGATAATATTGTCTTTTACTAAAAATGATGTGAAAATCCTCTAATCGGGGACCCACAGCTGCAACAGCAATGTTAAGCCGATATGATGTGTGATAAGATTTTTTAATGCTTAAATGTAAGGATCGTGTTGAAAACCATCAGGGATTAACAGAACAGCTGAAAAAAATGGCGTGATCTTAAAAGTTTGTATTGCTGAAGGACATGATAATTACAAGTGTTGTTTTTGCAAGGAAATTGTGCAGGATACAATCCAAGTATTTGTTTGATGGTTTGGGCTTTGGGGTGTAATTTCATTTTCGAAAATAAACTTAAATATGAAAAACTAAATTGGGGCTTTATTTCATTTTTCTAAAAAAAAGTCAAAATAAGTTGGGGCCTTAATTCATTTTTTTGGGGCATTTTTTCATTTCAGTGGGGCTTTATTTCATTGGGCCATAGTTTCATTATGAAAAAACTCCCCAATTTGGGGCCATATTTCATTTTTTCTTTTGGGGCCTTATTTCCTGGGGCCTAATTTCGCAGAGCCGTGCTTAGGCTGTCATAGAGAAAAATGATTCATTTAATTTGTGTGTTAATATGTTTTTTTTCGAAATCCAATTTTTGTCCAATATGGCGTTATTCAGCCCAGGCTGTTTTTTTCTATTTCCAATTAAGAACCGAAATAATTAAAAATAACGAAAGTTATAAAAAAGTGGACATTTAATAAAACCGTTTTTTTTTTTAATTTAATTAATTTTTTTCAAAAATTTGAGTTTAAAATTTATTTTATTGAAAAATTATTTCATCTTGATGATGGAATAAAAATTAAACTTAATTTTAATTAACATTTTTTAAGTATTTTTAGAAAATTGAGTGTTGATGGGGCATATACCCCCTTCAATACTAAAAAATGCAACGCCCTAGTTATGAACTCGTGCCTTATGTTTCTATGTGATGCAATTTAGTATTTTTATGACGTCTGTTACTCTTAAACTATTTATTTACCATCAGTAGGAAAACTGCATTATATGACTATTATGAATTATTCTACAATTAAATCCTATTCAAACAATAAATTCTTAGTTCAATATAAACATACGAATCAGCAGATATATTGTACAATGTACATACATATATTTGTTGTTGATGTTAAATTCCCAGACTTTCACTATCAGACTTAAAAGCGGCTGGTTTGCCGGAGATTGATATATAATTTAAATAGTTTGTCTGATGATGCTGTTCAAAACGTTTTGAATAATCTTAAGGGAATGTTGGGGCTTAAAAGTTATTTAGTAATTTTTTTTGAAAGTGGATATATTCGTTTTTGGGATATATATTTATTTATAATTACCAAAATTTTTAAAATAGTTTCATAGCATGTTGTCTTAATTGAAAACAAAATGCAACATTGTATAGAGATACTCAGTGGATGGTGTTTGTAGTCAACACATGACTTGCTATGGAGATGCGTCATCATATATTAACTTGTAATGATTACTGTGTTTTTAGATGGCTAATGGTGTTTTCAATATTCATATAGCCTTTACATATCTAATCTTTTCGATGCACGATGCACGATACTCAGGGCAAATGTTTTGTACTCAGTACATAACTCGCTATGATAAATGTAGTTTTATTCGGCTTATTTTTAGATAGGTATGTAGCTGTTAACTATTATAATGTATTCAATGAAAGAGATAATTTATTGTATATGAGATGACTCCATAACTTCATTGTGACTAGTTCAGAAATCGTTGATAGTGGAATTCCTTTGGTAAATTTAAATGTAATCACTAAACGTTGGCTATACTTGGTAAATTTAGAAATTTTATAAAAGCTTAAATTCGTTATCTTTCTTAAAATTGTCTTAACTGTCTGTTTATCTGTGACAGTGGTTAATTTTTTAAAAACTTGATAGGTACCAGGAAAGTGTTTCTAATAAAAAACTTAAAAAAACATATGAGACCATACAGATTTTTTAGCCTTTCGAAATATTTTGTTTGGCTGAAAGTTGTATTCTTGCCCCAGTTTCCTATACTTAAATCTTCTTGCAATAATTATATAATATACACTATTCAAAACACCACCAGAAACATATACCTAATAAATAATATTTTACCTACAGTCCCCCTAATGCAATTAAAAACAAACGGATTATCAAAAGTTAACGAAACAGCACTTGCAACATGAGCAAATAATATCTATTATAGTTATCTAGAAGTTGATCTGCCAAACAAAGTCGAAGAAAGCTTATTTAAATTTCAAAACAGTGCAAACCACTTTAATAGTCCGTTGAATTTCCTTCTGGATACAACCTAATCACCACAATCCGGCAATATGAGTAAACCGGTTGAATATAGACTTCCAATTGATCAAGCCCTGGAGGAAACGAGTGAGTTAAATTACATACATACATTAAATCTTCATCAATGACTAATTATGTACATATATTCCTATAGAATATGGACGATTCAACTATTTCCTTATCTTTATATCCGGGCTGATACTTATCAACGTTGTGGTCGAATGTATCGGCATTAATTTTGTCATTCCTGTAACCGACTGTGATATGGACCTCAACTATCAGGAAAAAGGAATTCTTGCTGCTGCTGGATTCTTAGGTATTATTACTAGTTCACATCTTTGGGGATTTCTAGCAGACACAACGGGTCGAAGGAAAATTATAAGACCAACATTAACTATTGGTTATATATTAACCGTAATTTCAAGCTTCTCACCAAATTTCACAACACTTCTTCTACTTCGATACATGAATGGTTTTGTGTAAGTATTCCATTACTTTTAGTATTTGAATTCAACAATCAATTTTGTGTCTTAATTTTATAGATTGTCTGCTGGATCTGCGACAATTTTTCCTTACCTTGGAGAATTTCACTCTGATAGGATGAGGAATCGTGCAATCATGTCAGCTGGTTTTATTTGTGCAGCAGCTTCTCTACTTTATCCAATTGTAGCTTGGGGAGTTATCAATCAATCTTGGTCTTTTGATATACCATTTTTGGATATTGTATACAAACCTTGGCGAATGTATATCCTTGTTATTGGTCTACTTGGTTTAGTTTGTGGGATAAGTCTATTTTACATACCGGAAAGTCCAAAATATTTGCTATCAATTGGTAAGGAAGAAGAAGTTATGGAAATCTTAAGAAAAATGTACTCAATAAATACTGGCAATCCAAAAGATAGTTATAAGGTAATTTTGCATTTATCACAAAAATTTTCCAACAAAAATTTTAAACTCGCTTTTTTCTCTCATTTAAGGTTACATCAATTTTACCAGAAGTAAAAGAAATTCGGAAATTAAAAGTTCAGGATGAAGAAAAAAATTGTGCTTTTGTAGTTCTTTTAAAATCTATGTGGAATCAGACAGCTCCTTTGTTTATGAAGGAACATCGACGAAATACAACAGTTATATGTTTTATTATATTCTGGATATTTTTTACTGCTCATGGACTTCTGATGTGGTTTCCATTTGTACTTAATAAAGTTATGCAATATACCAGTGCCAATCCTACCGCAAAACTTCAAATTTGTGAAATCCTTTACATTATGGAGAACAATCGTGAGGCAGTTGCTGTGAACTCTACTACAGAAATACTGGTAAGCATTAATAACACAGCGTTAGCAATAAATGTTTGTAGGTTTGTAGGAAATATTGCCAGGACACAAAATATGCAAAGGTAGTTACGATGAGCTACTTTGATCTAAACAGCATGTTTAAATTTTAATATATTGTTATATTAATTAAAAATCGTCCATACTATAGACTTAACGCAAATTGCTTGTGATGAGCACATAAACTTACTGTGATACTAACTGTTTTCAATTAGATGCCTAACGCATCCTAAGAATTATGTTAAAGAGTATATTTTAAAATGTATCTATGGCATTGAATGTATTCAATACCATGACAGTAAATACATCTTCCATCGACTTTCTTGAGTCAATTTGTAAATACTTATTCATTATAAGTTTCACTTCTCTAATTCATTCAATAGTGTATGCAAATTTTTTACTGAGACGCTTCCTACGTTTAGACAACTTCAGTTCTTGTCGATAGAATTAAATAAAATGTAACCATTATACGCTAGCTTTACTCAGTCAACAGAGTTTTCATTAAAACCTCAAAAACGTTTCAATAAGCCTCAGTATCTACATCGATCTACACACCAACCTACCTACGGTTCACAAATGTCTACAGTATAAGGCAGCGCCTATACCATGTCAAAAACAATATCGTCTTTTTTCTGTATTTCATTACGAAAACACAAATATTTAAATAAGTAAATTATTTCTTATTTCATAAAAATAATTAAAAGACTTATTTGTGTTGACGACAATAAAATCACACTTCATTCGAATCTACAAAAGTAGATTGGCGCTGTTGATCGACACGTCCACACTTTTAAAAAAAAATTGAAACTCGAGTTTGATTTGCTTTATATTATCACTGACCACATAAATTCCAATTCCATTTGATTTATGATTTTTAGT
The DNA here is from genome assembly GCA_958431115.1 of Syrphus vitripennis. Classification (NCBI taxonomy): domain Eukaryota; kingdom Metazoa; phylum Arthropoda; class Insecta; order Diptera; family Syrphidae; genus Syrphus; species Syrphus vitripennis. Next base: position 72,382,381 of record OY288110.1, read on the forward strand.
TTTCACCAAATTTTATTTGTATCTAGTCTTTTTTTTTCTCTTTTACATAAAATCCTTAAAAATCATATTAAATGAAGGTTTTAATCATAGTGTTCCTTCAAATATAATCTTAAATTCAAAATTAATTTAAAATGTTTATAAAATTTTTCAGTTGTAAGATATAATTCAAATATCAAGTCTCTGAGCAAGCTGCGTATTATAAAAATATTGTAAAAGCCTTTATCTATGAAAATAAAATATAAAAAAAAAAAAAAAAGTTTCACCAAAAATTGGACAGTTCAGTGACAAAGTAGACTAATTTACGAAAATTATTCACGCAACCACTTTTAGATTAAACATGAACACTTGTAAAATTGGGAAATACACATCAGTTTTTCTCATTGACCTTATTTTGTTATAAAATCTTGCAAAACCCTTTAAACCGTCGATTACATAATAAATAAATTTTTCCTTTTTCTTTTCTAGGAGAGCAAGTGTAATCAATCTTTGGAGTTTTCCACTTATCAGCATACGCTTTCACTAGAGGCAATTTTTGCAGGACTTTATATTGGAGTTGGATATTTTACTGGAAAACTTGGACGAATCAGAACTTTGTGTAAGACAATAATTTAACTAAACAATTTTCCATTTCTGGTGGAAGATAATCTACGAGTATTATAAAATAATCTATTATTCAGTCGTTTAATCCAGATCATTGTATTAATCAAGATGTATTTAATCCAATTCCAAATTATTCACTCATTTAATCCAAACATTAGGTTTATATAGTTGGATTAAATTCATATAGTTCATTTTAATTCAAGACTGAATAATATCGCGGTAAATCTAGAATTGGAATTTTAAACTACGTAACTTATTGAAACTTAACGATTGGAGCTGGTTATACAATAATGTGGATTAATCTTGGTTTATGTTATTACTCACCCATATCGATTGATAATCTGTGGTTTAACGCTAGTTCAAGCATGTCTTACTGATAGAACATCCATACATGAATATTAAACCAGTCCATAGAATTTTCAAAGATAAAAATAACTGAACATCGAATTAAATATTTGTTGACTAAACATTATAGCCTTTTTACAATATTTCTCTTATGTTATTTTTAATAGTCATCATTCTTATGGTGTGTGGCGTTGGTGGAATTTTTGCTACTACTGTGAGGATTCCAATTGTTGCAGTATACTCTTTGCAAGTACTTCTTGTTTGTGGTTTGGGCGTTACTGTACTAAATTCCATTACTGTGGACATTTTTCCAACTCATTTGAGGTTTGTAAAAAATATTTTAACTTTTATTTACCTCAACTTCAACTAATTATAATTATATATGCATAAATTTTTTTATTACAGAGCAATGGCATGTTGTGTGTCTCTTATGATTGGCAGAATAGGAAGTGTTTTTGGGACAAACTTTATTGGTCTATTACTCGAGCACAACTGTCAAACTGGTTTGCTGACTGCAAGCATTGCATTGATTATGAATGGATTTTTAGCTTTATTGTTACCCAATAATATTGGCTTGCAAAAAATACCAAGCACATCATCAATCGAAGGATAACTTCATAACAATATTTATATCTTTCAAAACTAATTAGAGTATTATAGTAATTGACTTTATTTTTTTTTTATAATATACATATGTATAATTGTATACCTATATTAGGTGTGCATAATTTATATGAATGTTTCAATTTACTCAAAAATATGTTTTCTAAAATCTCATACACATTAATAAATAATTATACACTAAAAAAATTACTTAAGTTAAATATTTTTTTAAAAACTTTTATTTAAAATTTAATTAGGCTAACAAAAAATGTAAAAATGTATGATGTACATATATCGGTTTATAACGTAAATAAAAACTAAAAAATTAAATTATTTATTAATAACATAGTGTAAAAATTTTATGATGTTAATATTTTTATCTTGTTAATAGTTTCAATTTTCTTAAGAGGCTTATGATAAGTCAAGAATAATTTCCCGGGTCTATTAGGTCTACCAAACTGGAGCGAGTCAATGTATTTTTTCCATATATTCATTTTGGAACAAAAAAAATTGCCCATAAAAATTTTTATTATTTATGTAATTGTATTTATTGAAAAAAGTGTTGAAATGGTGAATTCTTGTTTAGATATTTCTAGTGAAGCTGTATACAGCTGAAAAGATAGTTGATGGACGTTGATGGACAACCTTACAAACAATAAAAACGAAGAGAAAAACGTATTTTTTACTGCCATGCTTTTTTAAAATGATTTTTAAAAATAAAATTAATTTGTCAAAAGTACAGCTTACTCACAAAACGATTATAGCCATACTAAGCTTTTCCGCAACTCCAAAGCCAAAAGTTCACTCAGGCGTATACATATTTTTTTTTTATTTACTATTTGTTTATGAAGTTTGCGTTATTAATAATAAATACTATTATTAATAGTGGATGCAACTGAAGACTGTGCCATACTTCATTAAAAATAATTAAAAGATTTCAAACTTTTTCAATCATTTTCTTATTTGAATCAAATAAGAGACATAACTAAATAGTGGAAGTTGGAAGAAATATTTAAGACTCCATTTGAATTTCAATAAAAAAACATGTTTTCAAAAAAAAAAAACAAGTTTTTTTAAAAATACAAATTTATCAAAATTAATTTCATTTTTTGTCGAATAGCCATAAAGACATGCCTTTCATCCAGGGACGAAGCGTCCATATATTGAGTGGAATGAGTGCTTCCGTTAAGCAATTCAAAAAATTATACGATTTAAGAAAAGAATTTTTAATTCGAAACAATGCAAAACTAAAACTACAAAAACTCATAATATCCCTTCAATTCCACGGCGAATGCACAATGTCACTCCATTATACACTCACGCTTGCAAACAAATATTTGGAATGCATACCAGCTAGGCATTCCCATTCTGATATATCGCCTACTCTCACCTCTCACTCAGTTTCGTTCAAAGCAAATGTCCACGGGGAATGCACAATATCACTCCACTATAAACTCGCGCTTGCAAACAAATATTTGGAATGCATACCAGCTAGGCATTCTGATATATCGCCTACTCTCAACTCTCACTCAATCTCCTTCAAAGCAAATTTTTTAATTTTTTGGCGTTCACATAAGAAGTAAAGATTGAATTGAGTGAACTCATTATGAAAATTTGTGAAAACAAAAGTAGAGCAGGAAAGGAGAGATATGAGTTTTGAGTTATTTGCTTCTTCTTATTCATTGACAAAGGGGTAGAAAAGTTCATTTAACACTTGTGTGTTCCGTGTTATGTTTTTTATCTGTAGTGTGCAAATCGCATTGTCAACTGTAAATGTTTTGTGTATGTACTTTAGGATTTCTTTTTTCTTTAGCGTTTTGTTCAAAATGATTACCTGCAATTGTATAATTGAAAGCTTAATTAATAAACCATTCTCGTCGAGAACATTTGATGAGAAAAAAATTATAATAGACGGTGGTAGACCGAAGCCATTTGTTAATATCAACACCGTTACAAAGCGATGTACAAGGCATTTTTCAATGCAATTCTATGAAACTTTTTCGTGGTTATCGGGCTGTCTTAAAACAAATAAATTATACTGTCGGCCGTGTCTTTTATTTGAAAATGAAAAAAGCGTTTGGAACAGCACTGGATTTAGTAGTAAAAAAATATGATCTTGAATAAATGACTTTTAATTTTAAGTTCAACGTTAAGTGCTTCCGCTTCCAAAAAAGTCACGCTTCGTGCCTGCTTTCATCAATATATAACACTTGCTGTTTTGCATAATACTATACTACTCTATTCTGGGAAAGCACTTGATGAATGCAAGCTAGCGACTGAACGTAAGAATGTTGCGTACCGAGCAATGCAACAATCTCATAGAACGCGGGCACGCGAAGATGAATATAAAGAGCTCAGAAGAATAGAAAAACGGCTTCACAGACAGAAAAAATCAGCCTGGGAGAAGAACATTATCTGTGATTTAAAAAGAAGCCGAGAGCGAGGTCCGCACCAGGCGCGGAAGTTCTACCAATCCGTCCGAAACATGACGTAGTACACACCACGCTGCACTTACTGCAAGGACGGAGAGGGAAATCTGATCACCGATCCCCAAAGCATACTGGAGCGATGGGAAGTGTACTTTAATGAATTGCTAAATGGTCAGCTCACTGCAGAAGTAGAGGCTCCACTACTTCAAGAAGAATATCCTATGTTACCGCCACCAAGCATAGAAGAGGTTGAGAAGGCTATAGCCCGGCTTAAGAAAAACAAAGCCCCGGGAGCCGATGGCATACCAGCCGAACTATTCCACCACGGCGGGCCAGCCTTACGCCAAGCAATTCATGATATTCTAGTGCACGTATGGGAGCAGGAAGAAATGCCAGAAGACTGGCGAAAAGGTATAATTTGCCCCATACATAAGAAAGGAGATGTCACAACGTGCACCCATTATAGAGGTATCACGTTGTTGAGTACCGCCTATAAGATACTCTCCTCTATCCTACAAGAACGGATAGCCCCATACGCTAAAACCATAATCGGCCAATATCAATGTGGTTTCATTCAAGGCAAATCAACAACTGATCAGATCTTTACCCTTAGGCAGGCGATGGAAAAATGTCTAGAATTTAACATCCCAACATACCATCTTTTTATAGACTTTAAGGCCGCCTATGATAGCATAGCCAGGGTAGAACTTTACAAAGCCATGAGAGAATTCGGCATCCCAAATAAATTGACACGACTTTGTAGGTTGACCATGACAAACGTAACAAGCCAAGTAAAAATAGCCGGATTGCTATCCAGACCAATCAACATCTTTAATGGACTCCGACAAGGGGATGGTTTGGCCTGCCTCCTCTTCAACCTGGCCTTGGAGAAAGCAATCCGTGACTCTGGCACGGCAACAAGAGGGACCATCGTCAACAGGTCCATCCAGATACTGGCTTACGCAGACGACATTGACATCATCGGAAGAACCGAACAAGCCGTACACTATTCCTTCATCCAGATCGAGCAGGCGGCACAAAATCTGGGTCTGCACATTAGTGAAGGTAAAACAAAGTACATGGTGGCGTCGAATGCGAGAAGAACAGTTGGTCAAACAATCAAGGTAGCGGAGCACGAATTTGAAGTGGTGCAATCCTTTAAATACCTTGGGTCAATAGTAGCAGCCGATAATAATAAATACGCGGGCGGCTGCTCAATTCCAACAAAGCCTACTATAGTCTGTCAAAGCTCTTCAAATCCAGAAATCTCACCATAACTTCAAAACTGCTGCTGTACAGGACCATGGTCCTGCCAGTACTCACGTATGGATCCGAGACTTGGGTGCTTAGCAAAAGACACTCCGACCTCTTAGCCGCGTTCGAGAGAAAAGTCTTAAGGAGAATTGTTGGCCCCATATGTGAGGAAGGACGATTCCGGAGACGGTATAATCATGAATTGTACGCAATCTACCTTGAAGCAGACATAGTGACAAAAATTAAGCTCGGTAGACTCCGGTGGGCAGGGCACCTAGCTCGCATGAGTGAAGAGGAACCGGCTCGGAAAGTCCTTTGTGGTACATTCTATGGTAGACGGCCGGCAGCGTGGTAGACCATGCTTGCGCTGGAGAGTTGGCGTAGACCAGGACGCCCGAAGCCTTGGGGTGCGCAACTGGATGGCGTCGGCTCAAGACCGAGATAGGTGGAGAGACTTGTTGAAGGAGGCCAGGACCGGACCCCGGTTGTCGAGCCGATGATGATGATGACTTGGTAGCCCTCGAGAGTCAGGCCTTGGATTGCTGTGCTCTCAAAAACAACTATCAAGAATCTTGATTTTTTGGGGGCCTTTGGGTGACAGGTTCTTGAAATCCACGTTCCGGACAAGACAGTAACCTTGGGCTCATTCTGATAATTTTTTAATTATAAACCCAAATAAAAAATGGTTTAATTTAAAAAATGATTGGATAGACAACAACGAGATCTGAAACGGGTTGAACTAAGTCAAAAATGAGTTCCGGGAATCTACCTATACATGCGGATGATCATAGAATCCGGACGAACAAGTTGAAACAATTAAACGGTGAAAGACTTCCCAATTAGAGAAGTGTGTACCAGGGAAGCGACTTGAATCCTTTGCTCTTTATTACCGTGGTTGTTCTTATGGTTGAGACCTCAAAGTGAATCAGTGATTCTTAGAAATGTATACCGCATTAGCTCGAAAAAGACCGGATACCTACATCTTGTTGAATGGAACAGTGCTGCCGAAGTGCGAAAAGTTTGAATATTTTGGGTCTGTAATCAATTCCAAAGGATTTGTGATGACGTCATGAAACATCACTTAAGCATATAGAGTGGATGAAGTGGCCAGAAAATATTACCATCTTCTGTGTTCGAATAATATTGTTTGTCCAGCGCTTACAAACTGTTCATGGTGTTGGGCAATGTACAAGAAGCGTGAGAGTAAATTGACATCGTATGAAATAAAGCTGCTTCGCATGACAGCAGAAGTGACAAATTGTGATCGAACAAGAATAAAGAATATCCGAAGTAGCATTCACGTAAAAAAATACAGCATGACCAACTCAGCTGGTACCGTTATGTAAAAAGAAAAAAAAACACCATCGCGGAAGAAAGGCATGTCTAAAATTCCTGGATAAAAAAAATGAAACGACAACTGCGTTTATTTGGCAAATATGAACAATCCAAAACCGAGAGGCCTGCCGACGTTTTCTGAGTTCAACCCCGCAAATCCAAAAAGTCCTCTACACAGGAAGCTTTGGCCATCCGCAGTAAAAATAGAGGAAGAAGCACAAGCACAAGCTGGTTGTGCCTGTATCTACCAGTGCTTACGTTTAATAATAAAATAAAAATAAAAACCAATGATAAATTATTTTCAAAAATCATTTATTTTTATTCATGTACGAGTATAAAATTTATTTTACAAAAATATTATATGATATAAATTAGATACCTAATGTAGGCAATTTTTAATTATACGTAAATTATTTAAAAAAAATCATTCATTCCTTTAAAACAGTGTAATATTATTTTATCGCAGTCACTTTATGTATAACATTCAAATTATATTCCTATTACCATTCCACTTAAGAGTAAATTTTTTTTTGGAAAAATACGTTTTACATTTCACGCTCGATCATCACTTAATGTTATTGATTTCTTCGAAGTTTTTGGTAGCAAAAATGCCAGAAATCCACTAAGTACCAATGCAATACTTGCAGTAAGAAGTCCGGTCTTACAATGATTTTCCAATAATGCTCCGATTACATTCGTTCCAGAAACACTTCCAATTCTTCCACACATTAATGATATACAAATAGCCATAGCTCTGAAAAGTGTAGATGTTATTAAAAAATACTGAAAATTTACTTTCCACTCATTGAGATTCGTACCTTAAGTGCGTTGGAAAAATATCAACGGTAATTGAACTGAGAACAGTTGTACCCAAACCGCACACTAGCCAAACTTGCAAAGAGTAAACAGCTACAATTGGTATGACAACAGTTGCACTTAAAATTCCACAAAATCCACATATAAGAAGAATCAAAACTGTTGAAAATAAAAAATGTTCAATTTTCCATGAAGAAGACAAGACAGATTTTTGGTAACGAAAGATGGATTAAGTTCAGGACAGACTTAGAACACCGACTTATTAGGTAAGTGCCGACAACCAAGTGACTGCAAAGCAAAGGCAATTTCCTAGTCTGTGATTTGCCAGCTGCCAAATAATTGCCTACAAATGCAGGTGACGTTCATTAAAAAAGACTGGAAAGTAAGGCTGATAGTTTGTGTCAAAATATAAGTACAAAATAAGCTGTTGCCTTGAGAAAAGTTGCCGTCCAATTGTTGCATTTACAGGATCTTATTTTCTCCTGAAAGTATCCCAGCTAAAGAGCTCTATTTTGACACCAACTATCAGCTTTATTTTCCAGCTACTTTCCAAGGAACGTGACCTATATTTGCAGGTAGTTTTTTTAAAATCTGGCCAATCAGAGACCAGGAAATTGCATACAAACTGATACAATTGGTTTGAAATCAAGGGATATTTTTCTTGTCTTTTCAGTAAATGTCACCTTCATTTTCAGGAGATTTTTTGACAGCTAGCCAATCAGAGATTAGAAAATTGCCTCTGCCTTGCAGTCCCATAGTTGTCTGAACCTATCCTTTGCTGTTTGTAAATAAGTTTTCGATGAAGACAAAAATGGAGCAGCTTGAAGTAAAGTTCCGAAAAAAAGTTTATAAGAAAATGCTACATATTTCTTATACCATGATCAATTTCATAGATATTGGCTAAAACGCTTTAATCAAAATGAGGGCTGACTTAAATCATTTAAAGCCACACCATTTTATTTGAACTCTCATGGAAAACTAACCTTACTAATTCCAATCTTAAATCATTTAAAGCCACACCATTTTATTTGAACTCTCATGGAAAACTAACCTTACTAATTCCAATCATAAAATTTGTTCTTGAATTCAAGTTTAAAAAGCCCTGATGTGGGTACTTACAAAGAGTTGGCCTGCGACCAACTTTTCCAGTGAAGTATCCAACTCCCAAATAAAGTGACACGAAAATAACTTCCAGTGAAAATGTATGATGATAAGTCGACAATTCTAAAGACTGATTGCATTCCTTATCCTGGAAAAATATATATTATTTTTTGTTAGATAGTCCGATCGTTTACAAATTTCTTATTTTCAATTACCTCGGAGTTAAACTCTTCCATTTTTGTTAGAATTTCACACATCTCAAGATGAACATCTGGATTTGTTCTTGTAAATTGCATGACGCTATTGAGAATATGTGGAAACCAAACGTAAAGTCCGTGGTAGGTGAAAAATATCCAAAATTGTATGAGGCAAGTAAGGGCGGTATTTTTTAGATGTTCCTGCATAAATAGTGGAGCTGTTTGATTCCACATGCACTTTATTAGTTTTGCCAAGACAGATCCTTTAATATCGTTATCAGCTCTTCTCCTTTTGCCCTCGATTGTATCTGGTAAAATGGTGTTTATCTATGTACAATATTACACACGCAATTATATAATTTAAAAAAGCTGATATTTTTCGACATCTACAAACCTTAAAGCTATCTCTAGCATTTCCAGTATTAATTGAATAAATCCTTTTCAAAATTTCTATTACTTCATCTTCTTTGCCAATTGAGTGAAGATACTTTGGACTCTCTGGCAAAAAGCACATAACTAATCCACATACCAATCCAAGTGTTCCAATGGTTGCAATATACATTCGCCAAGGTTTGTAGACAATATTTAAAAATGGTATCTCATAAGACCATGTTTGATTAATAGCTGCCCAAGCAACAAAGGGAAAAACCAACGCACTTGCAGCAGAAATAAATCCAGCTGCCATAATAGCCCGATTTCTCGTTTTATCACAATGAAATTCACCAAGATAAGCAAATATTGTAGCAGAACCAGCTGATAATCTATAAAATAAAATAAGCCAAAGATTAACACTTTACGTATGTAAATACAATGCACTTAACATTAAAACAAAATTTATTAAGAGCTGTTGTTTGCCAATGCTTAGTAAAGATCATATTTGTATTGTCTATTGATCGACCTGAAATTGCCAACCCCGTCTGTTGCAACTGAGCTACGAAATTGAACTTTGTGTTTTACTTTTGTAGAGCCTCAAATAGAGATTGTAGCTTTTAATTTGAAAAAAATCATTGACCCTCAAAATCTAAAATTATGGCTTCAAAAATTATTTACTTAGAAAATTTTTCACCAATGACAGATTTCGGATAGTTTTTAAAAAAGGTTCATACGTTTAAAAATATATGCTACCAAATGATGTTCAGATTTTTTTAATGACTTTGAAAAAAATACAAATTTTTCACTTGTTTTATACATTGAGTACCGTTTTATCTCGCATATTGAGTTTTAAAAAAAAAATTTTAGTTTCCAAAACAATTATTTTTTGATGGTGAATTGAATGAGCTTTCATTGGATAAAATTGATGAATAAAATTGGACTTGTGCAATTGTTTAACTACTATATAGTGAATTTTTCGATAATTTTTCAATTTTCAAACACGAATATTTCGAAAATATAACGTGACACAAAAATTCGGATATAAGATTTGAGTTTAAAAAATAATACTCTGAGAATTGCATTTTTGGAAAGGCTTTTAATTTAATAATTGATAACATGGGGTATCTCGAGGCCAACCCACAGCTAATTTTCTTTTAGTTATAGAAACCGTAAAGGTGTTAACTCGATTTTCTTGATTTCTAGTGATCGTATAATGGATTCGTAAATCTTAAGCCTAGAACCATTGTTAAAATATTAGAACCACTGTCAAAATATTGACCAAGAAATTTCCTAAATTTTAAAACTCAACTTTTTATAGACTTAGATTTTTAATAATGTGGAATTTTCAGAAACTCACTTTTTTAAGTAAATTTTGACATGTTTTCAATGTTTATCTTTTTAACGAATAATATGAAGTATTTCAAATTTGTTCAGTAGATACTATTTTTATATTTTTTTGACACGCAATTTTTATCACCTCAATACTTTAATCACAGTTTTGGATATTATTATATAGTCACAGTTAAAAAACAATTAGTCAATCCATACACTTTCATATTTTCATAAGCAAATCACAATTTGTTGACAATCTTATAATATCATTTTAATAATTTACTCCATTCTATCATTTTTTAACACTTAATCACCTATCATTGAACTATGTATACCGGATTTATTTAAAAAAAAAAAACAGAAATCAGAGACTGCATTAATAAAATTGATACAGGCATTAAAGTTAAATCATTATTTTTTATACTTACAAAAATCCATTCAAAAATCGAAGAAATATAAGAGTTGAATAATTTGGTGCAAAACTCGAAACAACTGTCACAAGATAACAAGCTATTAGCGTTGGCCTTATAACCTTCCTTCGGCCAATTGTATCTGCTAAAAATCCCCAAATATGTGAGCTAGTTATTATTCCCAAAAATCCAACAGCTCCAAGGATACCCTTCTGTGAGTAGGTTAGATCCATATCGCAATTAATTATAGGCAAAACAAAACCGATGCCAACTAATTCCAAGCAAACATTTACTATCACAAATCCTGATATTATAATCATGATAAAATTGAATTTTCCAAATCCTGTAAGAATGATAAATTATCCCCTTTTAGATATCGTTTTGCGCTTTATTCTGTAATTTAAATTTACCTGTTTCTTCTAAAGCCTCGTCAATTGGCACTCGATTTTTCATCATATTTTTAATATTTGACATTTTAAGATACTGGATTTTGGTTAACTAGAAAAGAAGTTCAATATACTATTAAATCAATGAAGACTTTTCTCCGAGCTTATATAAGCAACAGATGTATGGTGAATTGCATTTTTATATTTTACTTATGTATTAACTTTCCAACACCATTTAAACTTTTTTGAAACCAATATTATATCAATTGTTTGGTAAATTTCATTCCTCGAAAACCTACAGCTGCTTTTACTTTTGTCTAAAATATTGTCGGTAAATATGACAACAAAAAGCAGTAGACATAAACAGATTTCAAAGAAAAAAAAAACAAACCACACACATTATATTAGCCAAGCAAATATTTTTGTTAAAATTCAAGAATTAGTTTAATAAGGTAAATAACACAAAAAAGCTAAAATTGACGCAATTGATTCACACATGTGATATAAGTAGTTTTTTTTAAATACACATTAACAAAAGTACAAAAAAAGCAATTAATCAAAATTTTATTGTTGCTATACGAATAAGAATTATCAATCAATAAGACAATTGGGAACAAATATTAAGCAAAATATTTAAACAATGCACACAACCATACAAAACAACTACAAATAGATATGTAGTGTTTGAAGTGATTTCGAAAATATGTTCCTTTCTGTTGTTGTTTTAATTCACTTTCCCCACACGTACGTTCGAGGAAGTGTTTAATTTTTTATATTTGTATATGTGTGTTTCTGAAAAAGTCTTGCAAGTTTTCTGAAAAACAAAAGATATGTATTTGAGAAACAACAATAATTTATTCAAAAATTTCTTTCTGTGCCAATAAATAATAAATAAGACTAAGGGATAGTATGTTCAAATCGGTTTAAGTTCCTTATAAAACTTTTAGAGGTTCTTGTTTAATGGCACAAATTAATCGAAATTGGCTAAGTAGCTATATCCATCATTAACAATTCAAACTATGGATTCTCTGAAAAAAACACGTAATAGTTTAAAAGTACGTTCTAGGATTTACGAGTTAGAATAATCATGGAATAAACTTAACCAACATGCAAACAAACTAAACTAGACGAAATGTTTAATACGAGTACACTTCAGAAAAACCTTTTGTAAGCTCGACTCAAATGAAGAATGTTTTTCAAAATACTCTAGAACAAAATACTATATGAACAAAATACTGTACGAGTATTCTCAATACAATATTTTTTTTTTAAAGAAAGTTCCTTAAATAAAATAACACAACACTGCCTTTGAATGCAATTGTGTTTTGTTTAAAGAAAATCAAGTCAAGTATATGTATATGTAAGAAAGTAAATAAATCCTAAGAAAAAGCAAATCAAACTGTTCCTAAAGATAAAATCAACTAAATTTTACAAATGTGTCGAAATTACTTCTTTAATTAATTTAATGAAAATTCGTGACATCGCACTCCATACCAAATCAATTCATACTTCGACACTACAGTTCATACGAGTAAACACCATACTAACTTAGTTTATACCGAGGGTCAGTTCATACCAAAATACAAAATACACCCAACCTCGCACGTATACCAATTACCAAATCCTATAGTGTTCCCAAGCGTACCTCCAAGTTTGGTATGAACCGTCCCTGGGTATGAGTTGCCCCTCGGTATGAAATGGGCTGGTATGGTATGTACTGGTATGAACTGTCATGTTCGCATGAAAATTGACGTTTACCAAAAATGATGAGAGAACTGGAGAAATAATTTTAGAGGCAAACTGAAGTTAAACAAAAAAGAACTAAATAAGTGTAGAATTTTGTTTCTCTCCCCTTTCCCCTTAGCTCTTAATTATATACCTATATTAATCAACAAATAATGAAGTTGCTTCTCTATTCAGTTCGATCGTGTATTATTTCAGATAGTGATAGGAAAGTTTTTATTTATTTCAAAGTTCTGTACTATTTGACATTATGAAAACGAATTTTCATATACAGAATTTTGGAATACAGTATTTTTCCACATACGGTATTTCGACCGCAACCTATTTTAAATATTAATATGACATAAGCCAAGATAAATGCAAAAACTAAAATGAAAGAAATTTTACAAAATAAAAAATAAAAAACAATAAAAGTGCGTATACGCCCGAGTACACCTGGGAGGTAATCTGCAATCTAATTATTAATTAATTATTAGATATATATGTATGACTGGGCTAGAGCAATTAGCATTAATGATTTTTTACCACTTTTTATGTAGAAAAGATTACCGAACTGAAACTGCCTTATATATACCCACATAATTTATTTCTATATCAGTTTGACCTTCCATATAAGCTGGATCAGATAATTGGAAAATCCCAAAAATAACTTTAAGTCCTTGCAACCCTATGATGTTTAACCATTTCTTAAGCAACCCATTTCCAAGTTGTTTATTTAGACACTTTCTAAATAAAAAAAATGCATACCAGTATTTTGGTTATCAGATGAGGTAAGCAATTCAACAAAAGAAATCAAAATTTTAAACGTACAACACATTTTCGTAGAGCGTCACATTGATTTATTAATAAATACTACATAGTATCGCCCAGTAATCGGAATTCGTTGATTCCTTTAATTTTGAAAAGCTTTCTGCCTCTATTCGATAATTCATTTACTACAAAGAGTTCCCTAGAAAGGAAGATAGAACCATTTCATGTTGTGTGGTACCAAAACTTTTTTTTAATTATTTAAATTATTAAATTAATTAAATTAAATTATTTTAACCAACAACTAACCTAATTTAATATTTAAATTAATTTAGCATTAAAACTGTAGAGTTATTGAATTTTGAATATTTTCGAAAACAAAATTGCTGTTAAATAAAGTAAAGTAAGTCTCTTGAAATTTCAGAAAAATATTTTTTTAATTACTTTGATATACATACATATACATATATATTTTAGGTATAGGTACATCTATGGGTGTTTTTGGGATTTTTTCAGTTAAGACCTTTAAATTTCTATTAAAAGTTGTTAAGCTGCATATGTTCAAAATTCGAAACAAATCGCGGTACACCGCTTAGACTCCAGTCAATGTTAAGTCGGGTTTAAGAGAATGGAGATATCATCGTTAAAATTACACATCAGGCATAACTACATTTTCTCTAATTTTTCAAATTATCATCATGTTAACTTTGTCTGAAGTTGAGCCACTAATTACCATGCTAAAAATATACGTACTTTTCTGTTTCATTGTTTTTTTTACAAATTTTTCACCATTTTTATTTGGCACGTTTAATTATTTTCTTTTTTTTTAAGGAAAGCAATACACGCCAGATACACATTCTAGTTAATTTCCTCTTCTAAATACGACGCACGTGAACAATGAAAAGAGGAAAATACCATTCACGCCAGATACACGTTCTGGTTAATTTCTGCTTTTAAATACGACGTGAACAATGAAAAGAGGAAAACACCATTCACACGGCAAAAGATGTTCAATATTTAAATCATAGGATATAATCCTAATCAACTAAAGCCACCAAAATATAGTAATTCAAAAGGTTAACATTAATATCCTATCCTATATAATATTCAAATTTAAAATTGACCGTAATAGTTATAATTTATACTTAACACAACAATCAATACAATTTATGATTTAAAATGATGTTTCACAACGTATTAACGAGTTCTTTCAACAGCCTTTATTGGTCCAGACAACAAACTTAACTAAATGATTTTAAATGATAAAAAATAACATTTACCTCTTTATCAAATAATGCATAAAACTATATGGATTACAATTTCATTATAAAGTGACAAACGGTATTATATTAAATTACGAAAATCAATAAGTGTAAAGAAAAGAAGAAAATGAATGAATTACATTTAATTAAAAAAAAAAAAAAGAGTCACCCATATTGAATAACATTATAAATCTAACGTAATATACCGCTATAGAAAATTTTGAAAACAATTTTATCAGATTACATTTAAGTTAAAGGAGCGTGAGTAAAAAATACTTTATATTATTGATACTAAAGTAAGTTTACTAGACACCAGTTTAATTATAAAATTAATTCTATAATAAAATGGAGTTTAACGTTCAAATCATCGACTCAAAACGTCAATTTAAGCCATAACTGAGGTAATTCGATCGAAATCATTAATTTAATAATTTAACTTTTTTTCTCTGGGCCTACTATGTTACTTTATTCTACTTTCTCATCTATTTAATCTTCTTTTTCAGTTTATATAGGGTGTTTTTTCAGAAGTACAGAACTTTGAAATGGAATAAAACAATGATAAATTTTTAAAATTGACATAAAATTGAAATTGAGATAATCTTTTGAAATTATAATTTAAATATTTTTTTTTTATATAATTTTGCGCGCAATAAAAAGATTATGACTATGACTATTCTAAAATGTTTTAACACAGTGTAAGCGTATTAGGAAACGCGTAGAGGGGTTCAAAAGAGGCCGATTTATCTGAATCGGGATAAATTTGCACAATTTGGAAGCGTTGTTCAGGCGTCCGTCTATTCATGTTGGAATCCCGACCAAACTCAACACGAATCACTTAAGGGCTGTTTAAATGGCCGCATCTATACATCTGACAAAACATCCTATAGAATCGAATTACATATAATTGGGCCCCTGACCTGCAAATATTTTTATCATATTTTTGAAAATTTTGTTTCTTTTTTTTCGTTTTTATTTAATTTATTTATAATTTTAGAAAGACGAATATTATTAACACCATAATTTCTGAAAAAGGATTTTGTTTTACAAATTTTAGAAATAAACAATTGTGATAGGACTACTATATAACATTTGTCCGTGAGCCTTTAATATATTTCCATAGATTTTTCGTACGTATAAAATACAATGATCTGTGGTTTACGTACTATAATAGTACTATAGTATAGACAACATAAATAAGAAAATTTGAAGGCCGCTCTTGTCCAGACTTTTGAAGTTATATTTTTTATATCTAACCGTTTTTATAGAATTTATTCGTGAGCTAAAACACCGAAAAATATGCTTCATATTTGAGATCTGAATAATACAATGGACAACCTTGAAAATGCATACTTTTTTGCGTTTTAAGACTGAAATTATAACTCTTTGTAAATTTCTTTGTATATGAAAAACACTTTGTATATGAAAAGCATAGTACTATCATGGCCGTTCTACATCTACACCCCTCATAAGCCATTCGCTTTAATGAAACCCCAAGTATCGCTTCTAGAGCCAAATCGTTTTACAATAATACTAGTGGTGATTTTCATTTTAAGCGTTAGAAACATATTTTTCGTCGAATTCGGTAAATGGATGAAATACCGTAAAATAGACAGACTCACACTTCGGATCTAATGATTGTGTCCTATTTATTAAAATAAAATTTAAAAAAATTAAAGACCTTATCAAACAAACCGGTTTCGTAAACTGTTTGTTTTTGTAAATCATAATCTTTTGGTCTCCTTTAAAATGAACTCTAACCATCGAAGTTTAATCAATTTACCTAATAAGACGAAAATATGTAGCCCATCTGTTAAGACAGGACTAAAAATTATTTGCCATTCATCAAGACGTTTACCGTGAATGTTCATGAGTGAATAGCGGAACCGAACTTTATTTTAAAAAAAAGTTGTTTCTTGAGCCCCATAGATTTAATGCCTTGCGGAATAAGGCAATTGATTCAAACACTGTTTTAAGTATTTACATAAATACATACATACATAGATTTTTTTTTTCTACCACCATTCATTTGTCAATATTTTGGTTTCAGATAGGTATTAATCGGCCCTATCGAGGTAACCGTCGGAGCGGAATTCTCTCCGAAATTCTACGAATCGGAGACATTTTGCTTCGAGGTAGTTCTCAGATCAGCTGATCGGAGATTCTCTCCGACTTAATTAAACGCATGCCATTTGCATGCGATGAAGTACGTCAAATCGGGCAAATTCTTAAACGCAACATTTGCAAAGCAAACCACATGCAAAGCAAATGACTAATGAAAAGGCAAAGCAAGTGAAGTGCGCAAGATATTTTTGACATTTGCCGAAATACATTTGCATTTGCGCATGAAAATAAAGTCTACTACATTTAGGGACAATCTGCTTAGCAGGGATGTTTACGTTTGCATTTTGGAATTGTTTGCTTAGCATAATTTGCGCAAGATTTGCGTTTAAGAATTTGCCCATCGTTTTTTCTTTTTTTTTCCTTTAATATTTTCTCCGAAGTTCTCCGACAAGTACGTGGCGCGGAAGTTTTTGTTTTTCCGATGACAGCTACTTCGAACCGAAATTGAATCGCCGCCGACGAAGGATGCGTTGCGGAGAAAGTTCCTCTCAGACGGTTACCTCGATAGGGCCGAATATTCCGCAATAATATTTTCTAAAAATTAGATAATTTCATTGTTGAAATTTCATTGTTGATGTTCAGTGTTCAATTTGGGGTTGGTATGTGAAAATACGGGGGAAGCTTTAGTATTTTCGGCGTTCGTAGCAGGAATCTATTGCGAAGCCAACTGGATCTGTGATAAGTCCATTTACATAGATAACAGAACAATCACCCTCATTACCGTTTCACTTAAACTTATAACGATATCCATTTCATTAAAATTACTGGGTTCTAAAAGCGACATTTGGTGTTTCAATAAAGTGAATGGTTTGATTATGAGAGGGGAGGGAAGTTTTTGTTTTGTTTTAGTTAAACGACTATCGTGATAAGGGTGAATTATAACTTTTATCTTGGACCAAAGTTAAACAAATAATTGTCTCAACAGATTTTAGTCTTTCTTCTTTATTCATTGTCTTCTTTTTTTTCTAAAACAAAAATTCATATGAAGTAAGAAAAATAATTGTAACAAGTTTCAATCAAAAGTACAAAATATTTCTACAGTCCACAAATAAAGTAGAACAAAAGCTACTCATACACATTTCTTTAGACTGATGCATTTTATGAGATAACGTTGGATTGTTTTTATGTATATTCACGTTACTCATTTGGAAAGAAGAGGGAATTTGATGTGAGACTGTAAGCAAATGTTCAAAACAAATATTACAACATTAAAAAAAAAGAATACAATAACCTGTTTAATTAATTAAATTTATTAAATTTTGTTAAACTTCTTAACTGCTGTTACTTATACTTTAAAAGTGTTTCCTTTTTTTATTTCTTTTTTTAAATTTTATATCTCTGCTTTTGTGTGTAGTTGTTGTTGTTGGTTGTTGGTGTTTTAAACGATTTTTCTTATATATTGGGAATAAACTACGGTTGTGGCTTGGTCGCCTTAAAGTTGACCACAATCGGCAACAACAATTTTCTTGCTTGTCTTGCCAGATTGGCTACCGTAGCCCTCAATCTTCTTGACAACATCCATACCCTCAACCACTTTGCCAAAGACAACGTGACGGTTATCCAACCACGCTGTCTTAACGGTGGTGACGAAGAATTGTGATCCGTTGGTGTGGGGACCAGCATTGGCCATGGACAAACAACCAGGTTCGGTGTGCTTCAAGGTGAAGTTTTCATCGTTGAACTTGTTGCCATAGATGGACTTGCCACCAGTACCATTGTGGTTGGTGAAATCACCTCCTTGGCACATGAAGTTTGGGATGACACGGTGGAATGTTGAGTTCTTGAATCCGAATCCCTTTTCGTGTGTACATAGAGCACGGAAGTTCTCAGCGGTCTTTGGTACAACGTCGGAACGCAGCTAAAAAAAAAGTTAAACAATTAGTAAATATACATAAATATACAATATACATACAAATATGTATATAAAACGAAAAACACAATGTATAATTTATTATTTAAGTACAGATGTTAGGTATTGATTAAATGGCTATCTAGTGTTTTCCTTAAGCGGTAAATTTTGGTTGTCAGCACATTGATTGCAATTATGATTGCTCCTGATTGACATGGAACAAAAGTAAACCATAAATGGCACTAACGTCCTCGTCAAACAGGCGCGCACGACATAAAATAACTAATAACAAGTAACAAGCTAAGTTGGCCACCACATGTGGGTGATTTCATTTTGTCTGTCCAAGGTCACACTACAGTTATTACACATTTTTCAGCTTTGATTGTTCTATGATATTAATGAAGGTGATAGCTGGTTTGTCTACTTTGTATGTCTGTGTTCTTCTTTGTATATAATAGAAGCAAATTGAAATTGAGTCATGCAAGTCTGTGTTTAACAAAATGACAAAATAATCGATGACCCCATCGTAAAAATATATTTGTATTGAATTTGCATACATTTTTAATCATACCTACTTCAATACAAGATATATGGCCAGGCTTAATTTAAAAACTTTATGAATTAAAAAGAAGGCGTAAAAAGTAATGTTCTTTTTGTCCACTATAATTAACACAGGTAAAAACATTCAATAAAAAAACCTCTGTTTTTTTAGTGTGTTCTGTACCTTTGATTTCAGGAGCAGAAAATAAGAAAAAATTGGTATTGTTATGAAATAAATACTTAATTTTCGTCTAAATACGAATAAAGTACGGCATCTCGTGGCCGTTGGACCACTCTTTTAAAAATCGAATAGGTTTTAAGTCTTAAAATGGCGTTTGTTCCATACAAAATACGTCTTGAAAGCCTGAAAAAAGCGCTAGCACTTTAGAAGAACACAAATATTTAAGTTTCATATCGGCAAACGGGTCTAAGAGCAATAAGTAATTTTTTTTAGATTTTTTTGAGATTTATTTTTCGCACTTATTGTGGGCGAAAGAAGACATTGATTAAAATACGACAAATTAGAAAATAATACTAATTGCTTAAATATGAGAACTTTGTTTGTCAAAGGAGGATGGAACATTCTGTTGTTCAGCACCGATAATAATAAATTATATCATTGGAAAGGTAATTAAGCACATCAATAGTTAATATATGATGTTTTTAAATTGCTAAGCAAATAAATTGTTCAATGAATTTTTTTTTATTAAAAATCAATGTAGCTTTTAAAATTGAATGAATGATTTTTTGTTTTGTTCCAACTTTTTCGATGCTTTGACTTCAGTCATGAGTTAGATAGAAGAACTCTTTGTATATGAAAACTATAGTACTATCGTGGCGAGTTTTTTTTAGGGTTGCCCTGACCCTTATGGTGGCGCTGCAAAATGTGAGGTGTAAAATTCGATTTTGGGAGTCTTTAAACGTCGAAAATTGGTGGTAGGGGCGAGAGGAGACTATTTTTTGGATTATTGCATCCAAAAAGTATCAATAAATATCGATTAAAACCTCCATAAGCTCTCCGCAAAAAAAAAGAGTAAGGGTTGCCGGCATACATTAGATGTCGCCCCATTCGACTTCCACCATGAGAGTACTATAGTTTTCATATACAAAGAAGAACTCTATCTCCCATTTCAGTAATAAGCTAAATCGCTTTTGTGATTGGAGTTATTTGTCATATTTGTCCAGCTATAGGTGTAAAATCGAAACAATTTTTATTTTTGCTCAAAACTTCAAATTAGGTACTTGAAATTATTGAATTTTGTAATAACAATTTCTAAGCAAAATAATTAAAATTTTCATGTTTTTTTAGCCAAAATTCCATCTTAAAACATGTTTTTTTTTAATCTTTGTGTTCATATGCATAAAGCAAACCTGCATTTTAATGGTCTAAAAATGAAAGAAAAAAGAAGAAGCATTTTAACGTCTTGAGTATTATTTTTGTTTTCTTTGTTCAATGCTCTTATCAATTTAAACGAATTGCTAACGAAATTCATCCTATTTTAAATTTATCCATTCCTAATTTTATAAAAAAAATTTCCGTAATCTTGTATTTTTTTTTATAAGAACCTTGAAGGATATTAGGTTGGTATTTAGAAAAACCACTGGTTAAATATCGACCAGCGCAGCGTTTGGATGTGCCCTTGATATCATAAAAAATCGAAAAAAATTGTGTGTATACCTACCTAACCTACCCAGTATCACGATTTGTGGACAATTTTTTAACATGTGCGAATAGTTTGGAGGACTTTTAAGGGGTAGAAACTGCAAGGACTCTGTTATTGTAATCTTCTGTATATAGGCATTGGGTACATTTACGAAGGCGCCATGGAAAAGTGAAGCTTCTTCCGAATCAAATGCAACTGTTGGAGTTCTGTCACAATAATCTAAAGATTTTATTAGCAATATATGCCTATGTAAGCGTTCTGTAATTAAAATTGTACAGACACCTATACAAAAAAAAAAACAAATAACGATAAGTACACCAGTTTTGTGGTCCACGTCACCCAACCCACTCGCCCAATTTGCACGTTGTTGAGTCATTTTTCATTTACAAACTGCACATTTATTGAGAATCAAAAAAACAAATCTATAGTTAAGGAATATGTACATATATATGTAATAACATACCCTGGTTAAACTAATTATCGAAAAAAAAAATATCAATTAAAGTTTGGTAATGCTCTACTAACATGTAAAAATGGCTTTCATACTTTCATAGAAATTCAAGGTATTTATTAGGTATACCTAATAAGTAATAACTAAGCAGTTTTTGTAAATTTATATCTATTTGATTTTTAAATTTCAAAAAAACACAACACGTTGGTAGAGAAGAGTAGGTATTTTTTGTCGAAAGTACACGCAGTTTATAGGTACTTGAAAAGAATTGCGTGTTTAAACATAAATTAGAGATAAGTCCCTTTTTCCAATTAAGGTCGATACAACCTTGTTGAGTTAATCAAAAAAAAAATCTATGATCTATGAAAGTTTAAACCAAGAACGCTTTGGAAACTTCCAGACTCTAGGGCGTGCTCCAAGTGGTTCCTTTTTTTTTGTAAAGAATTTGCCATTATTTTTTCTCCGCACTTAGAAAAGCCCATGAAAACTCACACAAAGGCATCATGGTTCTACCACGAAGAAAAGTAAACCGGTCGGTCATTGTGTGCAGATGGATGCACGAGCACTGAAAAAATTCCACTTGCCTGCCGACAGCGACACAATTTTTTTTTTTATTCAATTCAAATTAAACATTTAAATAAAATTAATTTTTAATAAAATCGATTAAAATAATGGGGTTGGGGGATTCCAACAAAATTTTTCGTTTTCCTCATTTACCTAAAATTTTAGTAGACACACACAAACGTATTTTAAACTATGCAAATTTGTATATATATATATATATATATATACGTATATATTCTATATACGTGAATATATATGTATAGATGCGAATATATACCCCCTCAAGAAAAGATTAGAAGAAAAAAAAAAGTAATGGAGTTGAAGAATTTTAACTTTAAACTTTACGTAATAAGAAATTATTTCTTCTTTTTTTTTCTTTATATTAATAATGTACTTACTTCCATAACGATGCGACCAACGGGCTGATTATCAGCAGTCATATCGAAAAACACACGAGGTAAACCCATTTTTTTGCTTGAGAACTGGCGAAGACACAACAAACCGAACGCTGACTGAATCGAAACTAGATTCGGATTTTGAGTTAAAATGGCGAACGAGCGCGATTGTGTCTGAGGTTGAACAAATGACCGGCAAAAAGTTGCTCGTCCCAAGAAGGCCATGTTTGTGCACATGGATTTTTGATGGCGGAGTGTGATTTTTTGTGTTCCAGATTCCAGCAAAATGTTGAGAATTTTTTGGAGACTTGGACCGAACTGCAATGAGATATTTTATTCGAGTTGGCGCATGACAGCCCTGGAATAGTATAAAATTGTTTTAAATCAAATCCGGAAGTTGGGACATTTTTTATTATAGTTTTTTTGTTGTTGGGTTTTTTTGATGAAACAAATATTTTCTCTTTCAAACCAACTGATATTCGACCGTTAATTATTGAGGCTCTTAAAATATTAACTCAAAATTAGCTCATGCAATAGAAATTTTTATGATCTAATGAGGAAGGATTTTTTAAGTTAAAAAGCTTTTAAAATTAAAAGCGCTTGGTGAATACCAGCCTTATTAGCTTAATCGATTTGCAATGAAAAGTGACTTATCTCACTTATTTGTGCTAGGCCCTGAGACTAGTAAAAGGCTTTAAATATGTCTAATTCACAATTTCGCAAAACTCAAACGAAAAAAAATATTTTTATAAAATTTAAGGGATTTTATAAGAATATAATAATTGGTTAAATCTAATCCCCTACACCATGCAACACTTTTCATTCCTTCCATTCCGGAAACGATGTAGAGATTTCGATTTTTCTGATTTCATAGCAAATAAGGTTGAAAGTTCGTTTCAGATTGGAACTGGGTTGGATAGTCCGTTATTACACGACGGTCTATAGCCGTGTTTTATTATGTACGGATCTAAATGGATCCTTTGTATATGAAAACTATAGTACTATCATGGTGGAAGTCGAATGGGGCGACATCTAATGTATGCCGGCAGCCCTTACTCTTTTTTTTTTTGCGGAGAGCTTATGGAGGTTTTAAATGATATTTATTGATATTTTTTGGATGCAATTATCCAAAAAATAGTCTCCTCTTGCTCCTACCACCAATTTTCGACGCTTAAAGACTCACCAAATCGAATTTTACACCTCACATTTTGCAGCGCCACCACCAGGATCCGGGCAACCCTAAAAAAAACTCGCCATGAGAGTACTATAGTTTTCATATACAAAGATGGATCTGAATTATCTTTTAACACGCAATACAAAAACAACATTGGATCCTGATTTCTGTCTGGATTTGTTTCTACGTTCTAAAATAAAGTTTTCGTTCTGAAAACCTAGACAACTTTTTAGATTTTCCAGTAGTTTCAGTAATTCTTTTGTAGTGTGAAGAAAAAGACGCATAAATACCTCAATTGTTGCCAAAAGTGGCAACAATTGGAAAGGTGTCAAGTTGTGTTTGATTTATCATTTCAGATTTGATTTCACAGATCAAACAGATTTTGGCACCCAGAGGATCTGTGAACATATTTTTGTTTTTCACTTTTCCCACCGTTTGTGAAAAGTAAGTGAATGTAGTATAAGCCTCAATGTGAACGCTTTTTTCGTGATTTGCGAAATAACCTCATTTCGGCTCTAATGAGCCCCCATAAATCTAGGGCAAAAGAAAAATGGAAGAAAAAGCTCTGGGGAAAAAACTTATAGCTTTTTTTATTAACTTAAAGTCTATATGGATCTGGATCTTACTATGAAAATAAACCGATATGGAACCCACTGGCAATAGTGTTAATAAATTTGTTGCTTTTTTCCTTATGTTGTTTTTTCAGGCATTTGTTTGTAATATTTCTTCACACAACAAAACAACTATGCAGGAAAACCTTAAATGCCATCTAGGTTTTTACAACGAAAACTAAATTTTGGATCTCAAAAATAGATCCAGATAGAAACCAGGATCCAATGCTGCTTCTGTATTGCATGATAATCCACACTAAGATCCAATTTGCTTCAGGCAAATTTATGAAATTCATAACTGAAAATAGAGTCCAGGACACTGGTCTAGTCATAGCCTTATTGTAGCTTTGCAGCAGCAAATAGTACTTAGACCACAAACGAAACAGATCGTCAATTCTCCCAATATTTGTCTCTGTTCCACAGAAAACCCACAAATAAATGGCAGTCGACAAATAGTGCACTTTTTTGACGGCAAATATTTATATGTATTTGAATTTATATTAAAACAAGTTTAAAAATTCTCTTATAATGTTGATGAAATATTTCGTTAACAACTAAAAACATTATAAACAAAACAGTGAACTGGCTTTTTGTATCAACAAAACATATATTGAAGTACAACACAAGTGAAAATAGAAACAAAACAGGTAAACATATTTTACATTTTTAAAATCAAATTATAAAACAATATGCAGACATGTAATTTTTGTTTTTCCATTTCGTACTTAATTATTAATGTTCTCTATAATATAAAGCTAATAGTTTAACCTTCATAATAAATCAATTTAATCATAGTTATTAGCATAGTGTGTAGTGGCGCATAGAACTGAACTAGTAAAACTGGTTGTTTTGATTTGGGTGGAAAATCGATTCCTACAATATAAATTCAAAACAATGGACTTTTTCATTTTCGAAAAAAAAAAAATATATTAACAAACTATGCGTGGTAACAACAACAACATATTGTGCAACGAATAATACTCTAATTATAGCCAATATTGACCCGTAGTTCAAGTTCAAATGTCCTACTAATGTATGTAAAATGTAATATTCTAATTTAATTGAAGCTGATGGTTTGTGTTGAAGAAGTAGTTTCCAAGTTGTCTGGTAATTTAGTAACCAAATCATATTTCAAAATTTGTGGTGAATTTTTGTTATAAGCACGTCTTGTTGCTCTAAAAAATATTCGGGGTAGTTAGAACGAAGAACAACTATCTTCATATAATATAGGTATAGTTAAGAATTAATATAATTCACAAAAGAACAACAGTGCTAGAAGACTAGGTATTCCCCAAGCACTAATTAATTTAGCTATTGTAAGGGGGTTATTACTTTTTAGAGTCGTTAGTAGCCCCACATTCTATTTAATGATAATGTAGGCCAAAAGGAATGTATTATATTTGAGCTTCATGTAACCTTTTCAAATTAAATAAAAAAAAATTATTGGTTTAGAATTTTTTTATTATTTAAACTTAAATAATTTCTTTCAATATTGATACTATAAAATTCTTAGAGGTTTCCTTACAAAAAAAAATTAAAATAAGTATAGGTAATTTAAATCACCTTAGGCGAGAAAAACTTAAAACTCAAAAAGAACATTTTTACTGATTTTGTTCTTAAAAAATGTATGTTTGTTTTTATAAATTTTAAATCAAACACTGAAAAATAGATAGTTCTAGAACTTTTAGTTTTCTAGAAAACTTTTTTCAAATTATTGGTGCATAAATTATCGTGACATTACAATTACCTTATGGTCGTAGTTAACAATATAATAATTTATTGTGCATGAATGAAATAGGAATGAAGCGCTGTGCATGATGCCGGCTCTGAATTCAAAATCTAAGAAAAAACCTGGGATCGTTCAGATCGCGCTCAAAATTCGCTTCGAGCTTACATCGATTACAGGGCAAGTAAAAAAATAACATAAAACACTTCAGACCGAAACTGAATGGTTTGGTTTGGTCACCTCGCGTGTGCTGTCATTGTTGGTGCGTTTTTGTCGCCCCTCGTCCCCCACTGTTTGTCTCCTTACCTTAGTCTTGTCGCATGATAAAAAAATAAAAAAGAAAATATAACACTAAAAAAAAAATCAAAAAATCAACACAAAAAAAAATTATATTCAGTGCCGCAATAAAAACAATAAATAATACCAAAAAAAACGTACCCACAGAGCGCAGTGAATACCTATTCCTTCCATTTCCTCCACAACCTGCAATTGTTTGGCTTAGCAAGTACATGAATTGTATTGAACATGTCTAAGCTCTCTCAATTGATGTACTTGCTGAGCGAACAATAACAGATGCATAGGGAAATACTGTTTGACTGTTAGTGCTCGGATAAATTCACATCACAAGGCTAAGGCATAACACAAGTAGTGTTGTGTATTGAAAAGAATTTTATGATCATATTCAGTTTTTCTCTTAGATTTCGTCTGTTTTAGTCTATTTTTTATAATATAAGTGAAACCCAAGTAGGTGAAAATACTGATCCTGCTGAATTTCAAATTCATGGGTATAATTTAGTGCCATTATTCCTCCCTTACCATCGTCTCGCCTTCTACGTAAGAAACGATGTTGCTTACCAATTTCAATCAGAATATGGTCCTAGTACCAACCTGTTGTTTGAATTCACGGTAAACAGGCACATCGTACATTATTGTTTCCTCTATCGAAGCCCTAATTTGGACAGTTTCAACTACTCTCGAATTTGTTCTCTGTCTGATTCCATCCAAAGAATTGTTTGCTTGCATCCTCACACTGAAATCGTTATTACGGGCGATTTCAATGTACACAACTTTTCTTGGCTTCAACATTCGGGCCAGACAACACGCGACGGTATTTGTGCTGAGATCTACATCATCGATACTTTTACGTCACTCGAACACCGGCGTAACGTTTCCTGTCTCTCACTCTTTTATCGTTACTTTTACTGTAAGCGCTCAAATGAAATAGCCAGTTGCATTCCTCCCCTTAAATGATTCAACCGTAATACTCGCGCTTCCCCGAATGCTTATCAGTTTATTCTTGAACCCAATTTCGGGCGTACTGTTAAGTACAGGGATTGGTTTTTTAGCCGTACTACGCGAATGTGAAATTTAAAGTTGCAATATCGACTGGACAGTAATCTAAAATTTTATCGTGAGAGAATCAATTTGAAGTAAGGCAAAAGTACTAATAACGATTTTAAACAACAGGCGTTAGTGGTATAAGGGTAAACATTTAATTTTATTTAAGCTCGCACAAGTTTAAAGCTAATAAAAATGCAGTAGAGTGCCTAGACGATTTTTGGCTCCGTACGCCGCGCCGCACAGTGTGTCGTTTCATACAAGCTGGACGTAAAAAATTCAAATTGTGTTCCAAATGAATGTATATATTTTATTTCAGCATGAAATGTTGAATTTTTAACTTTTTTCAAAAAAATATGAAATCTTGACATTTTTTAAAAATTGTAGTTAAGGGAAAACATTATTTATTTTAAAAGATTCTGTCTGGTGTTTTTCTTTGTAAATAGTGGTCGCATCGAGTTGAATCAAAAAGCATTTTAAAGCCTTGATTTTCTAGTTATGATATTTGTTAGTGGAAACTTTTAATAATAAAACAAAATTGGTCATTTCACACAGAAACAAAATTAATATTTTTTTTCGCATTATTTCTTATAATCGTGAGATAACATTATCTTTTAGATATATTTTCTACAAACTCTGTTTTTTGATCCGCTTGATTCAACCAATCAAAGCTGGACACCTTTGTGGTGGCTAGTGTTGTCCTGTTAAAAAAATATTTAAACATCGATAGTATCGATGTTTTTGGAAAAGTACCTAATCGATTACATCGATTGTTTAGCATGTATGTTTCATATGGTTTGCTGATATTTTAAATTCTCTATACATATGTTTATGCTATTTACTGTTCTAAATAAGTTTCTATTTGAACAATAACAATTGAGATCCACCAGGAAATATTGTGGTGCACTCACTTTTTTTGGTTATATATCTTAAAGTTCATGGAATTTTGCCAAATGATCTTTAAGATATACATATTAGTTAAGATAACCAAAAAAAGAGAGTTACACCACAAAAATTAGCTGCTGGATATTTAATTATTATTTTTCTAACCATTATATTATTTAGTCGTTTAATCCAGATTTAAATTTTATACCAGATGTATTTAATCCAATTCTATATTATTCATTTATTGAATCCAATTTTGTTTGATCTAATGTCAGATTAATCCAAATGGAATCTGAATTATTTTTTTGGATTAAAAAAAAAAATGGCAGTAAGAGTGTCAGCTAGTATTCCAAAATTTTTGTTTGGCCTTACAAACATAAAGCTGTGAACAAAATCTATAAAAAAAATGTTATGAGCAATAAGCAGTAAAAAAATTCAATTAAAATGAAAAAAAATCAATATTAAAATCCGATTTTATTCACTTAAATTGTAAAAAACTATATCTTGCAAATTCGTGCAAGATTAACCGAGGATACTTTCAGAAAATAGAAAAATAGACCTTTCCAAAGACATGTATTTCATCAGGACATAAAGATACACTCATATTTATATCTTCCAAAATAGCTAAAAGTCACGAATTTCGTAATTTTATGTATTTTTCCGTTACAATAAATTGTGACTCGAGTTTGAAATTAATTAAATAATAAACTATTAATCCTATGAAATATTTTTCATTTGTTGTTTTATATAATTTCACGCTAAATTTAAAATAATAATTATAAATGTATGAACAAATATTTCATAAGAAATCGTAAATATCTTGCCTTTGATATTCGATAGCTTCAAACTTATTCGTGCTAGGTTTAATTTTTTTGTTGTTTTGTAGTCAGTAGGATATTGTTACTCCTTAGAAATACACCAACAACAAAAATTCCGAGTTGACTTTTTTACGTCCAGCTTGTATAAAACGACACACTGTGCGCCGCTTGGTCTAGGATCGAACCTTGGTGACGGCATAAAGTTTTTTCAATTAATATGAATAGAATAGAGAATGGTCGAGTTGACACTCATGTAATAGCAGCCTATAATTCTAGGTTGGATTCAAGTTTAGAGTACACTAAAGCTTTAAAAAAATATGATGAAGAAATACTCAAATATACCTAAAAAAAAACTTTTTTTTCAAGGGTTTGTCTCAAAAACTTAATTTAATCACATTTATTTCAAAATCAGTACACCAAAAACATTTGTTTTGGTTTTTATATCAAAAAACAAAATTTAATTTTGTTGACCAGTGATGTTTTTGTATGTAATAATAATAATAGTTCTTCCTGAAGTAAAAAGCAACCCCAGTCGAAACGTCGGGAAAAGTAAATGTAAAATAAAATTCAAAAAAGGAGTGGTTTTTTTTTGGAAATTCACAGTACTTTTTAAAATATTATGCCGATTATGTATTTTTGATGCAATTTTATTACTTAATGGTTATTTCTGTTTCATTTAAGTATGCCGTCCGGTGGGCCAGTATATCAGCCCACAACGGTTTCATATGAAACCCGGCCTGGAGGATTATTGGGACAAACATCAGCAGTTTCACCAATGAAAGTGTTAAAAAAACCAATGCCTCAAGTAGCACTATTGCTTTTTGCTTTGATATCCATTGCTGCTGGTGTTGCAATGATAGCTAGTGGTGCGGCAGATTTTGCCGACAGCGAAGAGCACAAAGAAGAGCTAGGAATTGAAACTGTAGAGACATCAGAAGGCATTGACATTGGTGTCGTCACTGGAGGTGTTTTCATGACAATAATTGGTTTTTGTTTAATTGGTAAGTTGTTAAACCTCTAATATCGTAAGTTGATAGAAAATAAATGCTTTTTTCTTTATATATTTGTAAAGGCTTATACATAAAAGTTGCTGATTGGAGACGCAACTGTGTATGTCCTTGTTATTTTAGCAAGAAGCAAAGCTTAGCTCGGCAATTGCAGGGTAACACAGGTGGACAAATTCTGGCATTGAATCCTTCAACTGATCCTTTAGTGTCACATACACAATATGCTCCTGTGTCGGAATTACCGCCAAGACTAGAAGATGAAGAGCGGCGTAATTTAATGCCCGATAATAAAGAATGGTAAGTTAAAAAAAAAACAATACAACAAAAAGGAACTTATTTGGTTATCATTAATTTTTCTCTAATACAACATTAAACAAGCTTATCAGTTTATTAATAGATCCTTTTTAATTCAATTTTCAAAGAATTATATATATTCGTATTTTTGTTCCCAAGAAGTTTAACGTTTGAATTTCTTTTAATTTTAGCCTCAGCAGTGCCGAAGAATCTGATCGAATGCTTGATCCAGATCCAAGGATAGTGCTGCGCCCAATTGGCCGTGTCGAAGAAGCCTAAACAGAATATGTGAATTTTATTTACCTAATGAACAAATTTATTGTTATTTTGAGACTAAAAATGCCAAGAGCAGAAAATCAATTTATGTATCTCGAATTTACAAAAAAAAAAAAAAAAAAAAAAAAAAAAAACAGATTTGAATATCATACGTAGTCCAGACTTACAGGTTGAAAGCAACAGAATATTAAACACATTTAATTTAATTCTAATTTTCTCGAATATACTTAACTCGTTAATAAACGTTATATTTACTTTGCTTTAACGCACCTTTCAGTTTTGAAATGCAAACATTCGAAATTCAAATTAATAGGGTGTAATATATAAATGGTAGCAATTTTACCAAACTCACAATAATTAATATTAGTTCAGTAAGAGCATTTATCATTAAAAATACATTTCCAAAATTATTAAAACTCAAATATCTATGTATGAATTTAATTAAAAATCATATATTATATTTTAACGTTGACGTCCATTTTACTTAGAGAAAAAGATAACTCAAATCAGTCGAAAAAATTACACAAAACAGAAAAAAAAAATAATCGATGAAACATGATTTAATCTCCACAAGTATCTGATTATACAATAAAACATGAAATTTAAAACAATCTGTCCAAACAAAAATGTATCTTTAACTGCAGAATACATAATGAATTATTAAATAAAATCACACCGAAAAATTATATTTTAATTTAGCAAAGACTGTTTTTTTTTTTATATATATACCTATATGTTAATTTATTTGTTGTAAAAGCTTCCTTTTATACTCTTTAGTTTATGTGTATGTTTTAAAAACCATTACAAAATTTTTCATGTATTTATTTTTAGTTTTATAATTCATTTGAATAAATAGTTAGTCCGGGATAATAAAATAAAAACAGAGCGAGAAAACGCCAAATTAAAGTTGAAAACAAAGCCAATCAGTAACAAAAACAAACCGATATATAGTATGTATATTTAAATATTTGGAAAGAGGATACAATCTTAACCATTTATCTACCGAAAAGCAAATGGGTGAAGGACATATTTTTGTATGAAATCAGATGAAAAAGAACTTATATTTATGAAAGAAAAAAAAAACAAACAAAAAACAATATATTATGTATATTTAAAATCTCTATATTAACCTGAATTTGTTCCATTTTTTTTTTAAACTCGGTTTACTAAACTGTAGGTATTAAATCAATTTTTCACTAATTTATGTATACTACACAAATCTAGAATGAGAAATGTTGGGAAACTAATACTAGTTCTAATATTATCACTGATTTCAAGTAAACCAAAGTTTTGTTTTCTTTATGTTTGCTCTTGTTTCGTAAAATTGCATGTTTATACTAATACTTATATTGACTCTCATTCCTTTGTTATAAAAAGTTATTTTGCTATAAATTATAATAACAAGCAAAAAGAAAAGTAATTGTAATGTGTTACATAAATTAAATAAAGTGGCTCCTTTGAAAGGTATTTATTATTTTTCATTTAAACTTAGTGCAAGATTTGCAAAGAAGGTAAGAATGCACAAATATGTACAGAAAAATCCAAGTGAAACCTGCAAATGATTCGAACATCTGCCAAAATGCCTTAGGATTTGCGAAATAAAATTCAATTTACTGTATTTTGGAAATTTTATTTATGCACGCTTGTTAAACATAATTTTGGGCAAGTTGAGGATTTGACTTCAAGCAAGCTGAGGTAATTAAAGGGAGTATTTCCAGGAAATTTCAATAAAACTATACAAAATAATTTTAAGTAAAAAATGCCCTTTGACACCTACCCCCACTTTTCTTATTTCTTTGTTTTACGGAAAAGGCTCTTATCAGAGACGACGCCCAGTCGTTATGGATTCAATTTTATATATGTTCTTATAGGAAAATACTCGATCACATGTACTTGCTCCTACATACATAATGTTACAGTACTTTAGAATAAGCAATATTCTAAAGTACTGAAAATTGGAGTTTCATTTAAAAAAAAGCATACAATTTATCATTTGAATTGCAAAAATAAGCAAAAATTGAGTTTGAGGTCAAAACTGAAAACAACACCTGATGTCTCTTTGAAATATAAATTTAAAAAATTGTTAGTCGATTTTTCAAAAAATTATTTTTTTATATATGTATATAAAATTTAAGTACATATTTCGATCTTGACTATTTTTTTATATTACTAGATTTTTATCAACATTAAATTCAACACAGTTATACACTCCATCAATTTAAGGCTTTCTGATGAAATATATTTTTTGTTTTTTTTTTTTGCGGTGCGTAAATATGTAAAAATGATGGTTTTACGACTAGCGAACACGCGACGTATACCAAGTTGATTGACCAAACTACAAGTTGATTACGAAAACTTTAAACGACTTGCCTTGCGATTTATTTATTGCCATGGAAAAGGCCAGACGGACGTTGTTGATTAGCTTTTTTACAACCAGTCTCTCCAATGCACAGTCGAGGTTGATTAATGTTACGCACCATAATCACTACTGATCCTACTTTTAATTGTAAATTGTGAGGTAGTAATACAGGTAAATAGGTGACGGCGTCATCCTGTTTTTTTTTTTGTGTCAACTATTTTGTTAGAAAACAACTCTCTTTGAAGAAAATTCTGAATGGTCTCATTGAGACCATCGACACAATTTGGCCGCCAATATTTTTCGGTTACTACCAACAATTGTTTCTAACCTGTTGTTCTATGTCCGTAAAAACACGCTTAATTAGCTCCACTTTTGATTCAATTAACCTGTCGATGTGTAAACTGCAACCTAACCATTTCCAATATTTAATAACTGCTTCGAAAACACAATCGCAGTTTGATGTTGTTACAAAAAAACTCGCATGTTAATTGTTTAGAATTAAGATGATTTTAAGCATGCTGTTGGTTCGCTGGGAATAATTGGAAAAGTATGACGAAAATTACCTGACAACAGTATCATTGATTTCGACGTCCTAAGACAGGTCGTCCTTTCCACTTATAACTTTGCAAAAATGACAAAAGATTGAAAAAAAAGACAAAAGATATCAAATGTTTCAAAGCCAGAAATATTTTGTATGGGGAAATAAAATTGTCGTTTTAAGTATTTTATTTATGTTTGTCACCGTTTAAACCTTTCCTCAAGTTCCACAAATATTTCAATATCATAATAAGCAAAATCGGTCCATCCATTCTCGAGATTTAGCGAGACCAACGAACATATATTATATAGATTTGGTCAAAAACCCGATATCAACGCTACTTTCGGATTTTTGGTTTTCCATTTTCTCATAATTGGTTAAACGGATTTTAATCAATTTTTTTTATGTTAAAGCTCCTACCTAATCTTATTAAAAATGCGTATCATAATTTTGAAAAAAATATTTTTTTGATTTTTTTTGAAAACTCAATGGGTTCATGTTCTTTTTTTTTATTTAGTTTAGTCTATTTTATTGAATCCTAAAAACTTGTGTCCAAATTTTTAAATATTAAATAATTGTATTTTAAACATTAAAAAAAATCTGTTTTTCCTGTATTTGTTTTTGTTTTGAATAGTACTTTAATATAGGAGCAAGTTCGTGTGATCCACATGAGCGTTTTGTCAAAAAAGCTTCCAAGTATGTCCCGTAGTACACCGTTAACGCTTTAGTGCATTATTTAGCCATCGACATTTTTTCCTTGCGAATTTTAGCTCATAGATCTTGTGTAAATTAAAAAACACAATTTTCCTTTAAATTTATATAATTTATTATTTCATTTGATTTTTTTTTATACCAGCTAATAAGTAGTATAATTAACCCCAGAAAAAATATTAAATAGTCCAAGCGAAAGAATATTTTTTTTGTTCAAATTTGTTTTCACTCTACCTCCTTCTTTATTTCGGTTTTCATGTCCTTTTCAATTTCACTTGCTTGTTTTTCTCTATCTACTTTATCATCTGACTTTTCTTCTTTCTTATCCTTATCCTTTTCTTCTTTCTTCTCTTTGTCTTCTTTTTTATCCTTTTCTTTGTCGTCCTTCTTCTCTTTAGTACCATCTCGATCACGTGACCTGTTATTTAAAATAAATTTTGTTTTGGCAAATGCATAGCGGAGACTACGTCAGAATAAATATTATTGCTTACCCATCACTTGATTTGTGATTTTTCTCAGATCTCGGGACAAATGGTGCAATTTTATCATAACAATACATCAATGCCGAGTGTTGATCAGTGTACTTTCTCTTTAAAATCAAAGAAACAATTAATTCAAAATGGTCAAATTTCATAAGCTATAACTTACATTCAAAGTGAATAAATCTTGGTCTGCATCACTCAGCTTTCTAAGAAGACTTTTAACTTCACTCTGAAGATCTTTAGTCTTGCTATTGGCCTTGGAATTGTTTGTTTGCAATTCTGCATGCTGTTTCTTAAGTTCATTATACATCTGCTCCAATTCAGAATACGATTTCTCGTATCGTTTGTTCTGTTCAAATAATTTGCCAACATGTACCAACACTCCATTGTGAGTAACCATACCTTAAGTATTTGTATTACTATAATTCTCTTTTGTGCTATTTTAGCTTACTTACCATCATTAACAGGAGCACAACCTGCTCCAACGTTTGTGCTTTCCTCTTCACTGTCATCAGAGCTCTTAAATACGGGTAATAAGCAGTTATTACCTGCAGCGACTTTTTTTAGTTCCTCCATTGGAAAATCATCTTCTGCGTCAATGTCTTTGACAGTACTTTCGGGTTTCTCTTCCGCATCGGTTAGTTTTCTAAAACAAAAACAACATTTTACTTGCCTAAAAATAAATCATAAAATCACACAAAACATTACCTATAGTAAAATGCATGTCGAGACACGGACTTTGAAAGTGATTTTCTAATTTCTGCACGCGATAGACTCAGACCAAGAATAAGAAATAATTCTTCCAAATCTTTCTCAAAAATATATCCGCAATGAGAAGTATCAAAATAAATAAATGAAAGTAAAAGATGTGGTTTAGCAACACACATTTTTCTATCGGTTTTCCTCTTTCGCTCATTTGAGTGCACTGAATAATTCTCGTCTTCAGTATCATCATCTGCCGGCCTTTTTGATACACGACGGTCGCGTGAGTTTTTCTCCTTTCTCTCACTTTCACATACAGACTTCTTTTCAGACGCTTGGTCTTGGCTATTACTATCCTTAGACTTTTCATCTTCATCATTTGTTTTATTTTCATCTTTCTTGATTTCTTCTTTTTCGGTAAAGGGGTCTTTGTAGAAGTACAACTCTTTGAATATAGTGAATCCAAAATCTCTCATTAACATTTCGTTAAAAAGCTCAGCAAACAGTGAAACCTATTGATTTCATTTATATATTTATATTTTTTAAATGAACTAAAAAATTAACTACAACAAACCTCGAAGAATCTTTCTTTTGTGTCTTCAGGACGGTAATCCAATAGGACAGACAACGACATAACAGTACAATCAAACTTTCCATCTTTTGCAGTTCTAGAAGGGTGTACTATAACGTGCGGTTCCTCAGGAAGAACGTAGCGACGTTGCAATTGTTTTCGATCTTTCTCATCTAATTCCTTCGGTTGTTCCTGAATTAGAAATAATACAAACATTAAGCTTCCTTTCAACAATAGAAATTAGGGTCCACATCGATTGGGATAAGAACATCCCAAGGCAATGTAGTACAATTTAAATATCTATGGAGTCATGAAGTAGTTCCTACAGTGAGGATACTTTTTCAATTTCAATTTTTTATTTATATTTTCTTACAAAGTTTTGTTTGTTGTTGAAATTTCTTTTTCTGGTTCACATACAACCTTTGACTAAAAATTAAGCAACATTTTTACATGCCACCTCGGTTTATGACTTTTTTGCCGTTATGTACTAAAAACATTTTAGATGCAAAAAGATACTTAATTAATATTTGCTTACAGGATTTAAAGTTCAAAATTTTGAAAGTACTTCGGCTTGAACTTTATATAATATTTATTTATGTATGAAATTCTACTGTTAATTGATTGAAAATAATTACCTTTTCTTGATTTTCTCCATCTGGATTTTTGCTAGAGTCATATTCGTCCAATATGACAATATCTGTCATATCTACTTCAATTCCAGCATCAGCATCATCTTCTTTGGCATCAGCATCATCTGCTCCATCGTCATTTTTTTTCGGATCTTCATCATCTTTTTCACTTTCAATTTTGTCTTTCTCTTTTTCAGCTGACAAAACCTTAGCCAATCGAGCCGACACTTGTGGTTTAAGACCTTATTTTCGGTTTGAAACAAAATAATTGTCAAAAAATTTAATTTTTCGTTTAAAAAAAAAACTACTTGTTTTATAGTTTTGAATAAAATTAAATGTTACCTTTAAACGGTAAATTACGTGCTACTAATTCATCACGTATTTCCTGTATTTTCATAGTTTTAAGATCTAATTTTGAATAATGTGTTGGTTCTTTCTTATTTTCTTCCTGTAATGAATAAAGCGTATATAAAAAACAGTTCTCTTAGCGCCAATCCTCGACTTTTAAAGAGGCAGTTTAAGGAATTTAAAAAAAAACTAATTCGTTTCTTATATCTGTGTACTCTGAACATCGAATCTCAAAAATATGAGATAACAGACGATAAAAACCGAATTAGTGTATGATTTTTGTTTGATCTTGTTAGTTATAAAGAAAAAAAAAATTAAAAAAAAGTTTATTACTCTTCACGCTGCATTCAGTAAGGGATTTAAATTTAGTCTGCTTTTCTATTATAATAAAGTATACTTAAGACCCGGGTTAGAAAACAAAAATCGAGATATTTCAAAGGCGTTTAAAAAAGAAGAAAATCTAAATCTATGCAATTGCAACATGTTTTTTTTTTTTTTTTGATTATAAAAAAAATAAAGGAAGAATGCCTTCTCTGTTCCATTTTCATCTTGTTGATTGTCTCCAGCGTCTCCACCTAAATTTGCCAACGATGTTGCAGAATCAGGACCATTAGCTGCTTCATCTGCTGTATTTGTTGATTTTCCATCCTCCGATGAGGCGACAGCAGCAGAAGTTGTTTGTTGGGCAGCATTTTTAAGCCGATTAAGGTGATTTGCAGCAGCAGTTTTATAATCAGCAGTAAGAGTTTCCCATTCATTCCGGGTCGGCATACAAGAATGTATATCTGGCAGATAGATAACAACAGTTTCCACCCGCGATGGTATGGCTTTTCCTTTGCTTGTGTAATCAGCACGGTGGTAGTAGAGCTCCACGAAGCGGTACCTAAACATATGATCAACCAAGCAACCCATTTTTTGATTTTGTTTTAGAATTTTTTTCCAGCAATTAAAAAAAATAATAAACATTATATTATTCTAATATACAGTAAGGGTGTCTTAAGGACTTTAGATATTTGCCCAAAATAATATTGTATAATATGTAAATAAAGTATGTATATAAGCTTTCCCATTAGGTGTTTTTTTTTTTTTTTGTTATTTTAACATTGTGGTTGTAAAACAAAAACTTAAAGGACAATTCTTTATATATGTAATTCATCAGATTATCTTACAATAATTTTTGCAATTCTTATAGCACACAAATTTTAGCTAACTTCACATCAATTTTCAAACATACATAAAATGGTAAACAACTGGTTATGGCAAACTGTAATAGCGTTGGGAAAATAGAAAAGTATTTAAAAGGGTTAACCGAAGCACATTTTTTAAAATTTCGAATTATAAAATGAAAGACAATGACAGGTACTTAAATATACAATATTGCTAAAGAAAATCGTGCCAAATAATATATCTTTACAAATCTAGCCATGTCTCCGTTGGAGTTTATTGGCATCGGTAATGAATATTTAAGGGATTTTGTCATTTTAATATGCCAAATTCAAGAATAGAAGAGACTGTTAACACTATTGGAGTGGTCAATTTCCTAGTTAGAGAAATATCGAATATTGAACAGTAGTCCAGTCAAACGGTGTTTTTACCAGGAAAAAATACCGTACTTTTTTCTTCCTCTGTCTGTAAAAATTACGAGATCTTGAATCGGAATCACTACTTTGCTGCTATTTTGACAAATAAAGCATCGCTAAACGCTATACTTTTTTAAGTTACCACTTTTATGCCAAAATTTCATAAGGCTATGGACTACTGCGAAAATATGTTTTCTACAAATTAAGTATTTTTGGCTCTTCAAAGGGCTCTAAAAGCCAAACCGTTCAACCAAATACTTTTCAAAGATGCATTTCATAGGAAATTTAATATTTTTTAACTTATGTATATAGTCGAATTCGGAAAATGCATTGCTTTATAAATTCTTTGTAAGTAAATGAAAATAAAATATTTTTTTTTTCGATTTTTGTTGTGAATTTAAAGCTAAACGTCAAAATTAGCACCCCAAACAATGTTTCATTCTACATATATGAAAATTTAAAAAAAATTGATTTTTCACTATTTATCATATTTTTCCAACTGTATGAATCATCTTTATGTTATCAAAGAGGGAAATCCAGCAGGATATAATTTTCGCATGTGTCATTCAACCTATCCATTGAAAAATTGTCACTCCAATGGTTGTTTAATTTATTTTTTTATATATTAATATTCATGATATCTAACCGTTTGAGGTGTTTTTTCATTTCAATATTCACTATCAATTTTAAATCAAAAACTTTAAATCATACAACACTTTTAAAGGTACAAACACAACTAAACTAACTGACTCTACTTGGGTTCTTTTTTTTAACAACGTTGTTTGGTAGATTGGTAAACAATTAATATTTTAGCACTTAAAAGAACGAGATCTTTCTAAGATGACTCTTAAAGCTGCTTTAAACTCTCAACTAAAAATGTTAATTTAGAATGTTGATTTAGATTAAGAATGAATAACAATTCATTTTGAACTGAAACAAAAAATTGTCTTTTGTGTGATTTCTGTTATACAATATTAAAATAGCCTTAAGTGGGATTTAAACTAGTTTTACGAAATAAATAAATAAATACATATACATAATTCGATTATCAAACTTTGTGGTACATAAATATAACGGCAATTACAAAAGTGTGCAAATAATAATAAATTCATTTACATACCATTGAGTGCAATTGGACAAATCAATACCCGTCAAAGCCCTGCAAGTTCTTATAGCCGTCCGAATTAAAACTGCAGGATCTTTATCGGGATTTTCTCCATCCAAAGATGGACTCCATGGTCCACCAATGGCCATTGGCTCATTACGTGCTCTTGTCCCAACTAAAAAGTTTATCAAACGAGATGGATGAACACAATTATGTGTATCATCATGTTCATCTTGGTTAAAGCATTTGTGGTACAATTCAGATAATGGCGGACAACCCATAAGCATTACTTTGGCCGAAAATATATAATCCGCATCTTCGGGTTCATTAGTTTCTTTAATTTCATTCAAAGGTTCAACAATTTTGTGAGCTATATGAAATGAACATGGACGTCTCATCGAGAATGGTTTATCAGGTGTAAATGTTTCCGACCACTTCACTTTTGTGTGAAAGAAATCCGATGGAATATATAAATTCGAATAACGTCGTTTAATTTCCTGGACTCCACCACTTTTGCTAAAGGGAAAAGTAAATTTGAAAAAAAAATCTGTAAGACATAGCGTAGAAATAAAAACTTACAATGTTAATAATGTTTTTGGAATTTGAACAACATAACGTGGGATTGGTCGAGTCTTCCGCCTTTTTGGAGACAATCGTCGAACTGGACTACGTTCACGGTCCTTTTTATCGAGGCTAACATCACGTTTGTCTAGATCACGTCTTTCACGATCACGAGGCCTT
This sequence comes from Syrphus vitripennis, assembly GCA_958431115.1. Taxonomy (NCBI): domain Eukaryota; kingdom Metazoa; phylum Arthropoda; class Insecta; order Diptera; family Syrphidae; genus Syrphus; species Syrphus vitripennis. The sequence continues at coordinate 72,422,792 of OY288110.1, forward strand.
GGACTCTCATCACGACGACGTTTGCGATCGCCCTCAAACTGTTGAAAGTAAAATAAAAAAATGAAATATATAATTTAAGTTCTGAGTTTTCTGATTGACATAAGTTTTTTTTTTTTTGATGATGCAGCTGGTAAATTTATAATCATATATCGTTATCCATTGTTTTTTTAGAAGGCAAAGAAAATGTTTCTAGGTCATATTTTTTTAATGACTTTTGTTTATTTGATTATAAGGTTCAGGAAACAGAAAAATTTATTGGATAAGTTTTATTTTTAAACTTTCAAAAGTAAGATAAAAGCGTCTTATACTACCTACACTGGAACTTTAAAATCCATCTTTGCTTAAAAGCAATGGAACTAATATAAAAATGATGTTCGGAGATCAGACGAACATGCATTTCAAAGTTTTAGGGAAAAAATTCACAAGTTCTTGCGTGTCATGAGTGTTATTGTTTTAATAGCTTTTTTTAGCTCAAAGCCCCGTGAACTCGCTCTGAATAAAATTACCAAAGAAGTGGAGCAAATTTATGACCGCAGCAAATTTATGACTTGCTCAAACCATACTCCTCCAAACAAGCACATTGCGAACCATTGGTGCCAAATAAAATAATTTAATGCCGAAGAAGATCGAGAATTTGACAATTGGACCCCTGGGTCCAGATTATTAAGGTAGCTAGATTTCTGATACAACTTGTTAAGTTTCTAGTTAAACGCCCGAGCCGAATTTCCAATAAATTATTTACGATTTTCTCGTTTTTTTTTTTTATAATCCAATCGATATCAATTATTCAATAACAATCTACCTCCAACACTTCATCTAACCGCCAACACCTGCTTTGTTGCAATAAAACTCAAATCAATCATCAACAGAATATTAACTGGAAACATTATCTAAAAAAAATATTTTTAGAATTACATATACATATATGAATAAAATTATTTAGTTAGAAGCTCAATAGTTTTTTTTTATATTAGCCTGTAATTTATTACATATATAGTAAATATATAATAATAAAAATAATATTTTTTTTAATTAACTTTTCAAAAAAAAAAAAAAAAAAATGAGCACAAAAATCAAATAAATTTTTAACTTTTTGTATACAGAGAAAAACATAATATTTTTGAATTCTATTATTTGATGCATATAGACAGCGCCGGTTAACTGCCATCCATCAACAAAACTTGTTCTTTTCAGGCTTTCAGCTGTGAAAAAAAAATATTCGCCAATGATGCCTTTTATTTGTTTTTACAGGTAGCAAATCAAAGGGATAGGGAAACGGTAATCCATTTGCTCTTCGAATGTCCCGCTTTGGCAAACATGAGAATGTAATCTTTTGGTAGGGCGTTCTTTAACGGCCTTCTGAGATGAAGATCAGAGATCTAATTTTTTCTCAATGCGACCAAATTGCTCTAGCAAACTCCGCTGTGAAGCTTCTCTATAAATCTTTCCCCTTCAATCTTAAGTCAAATCAGTTATGGCATCAAAACGGCGCACTACATCGCCAATTGGATCACAGGCTAGGTTGCCATGTGATGGCCATTTCTACCTACCTATTATATAAAATATTTCTCTTGGAGCCACCATAAAAAACTTGTCTGCCAAGTTGCTTGCAAATAAAAGCGTTCATAAAAGGCATAAGAAAATAACTGCTGTCAGTACAGCGCGAATTTTTACGGTAATGAACTCACCCGCATGCAATTTGTTGCGCATAGAAACCTGACTAAATGAAGCCAGTTGAGTAGCTAGTAATTTACAAGCAATTTATATCCCACTAGCTAGATTAGTTTTAGCATGTTTGGCAACGGGTTTCCATTGAAACAAAATTCAGAATAGGGATGATATTACTCCTTGTTTCGAGTAGTATAACAAACAAGATGACAATTTGTTTTAAATGACAAACAATCTATTGTCATGAGAACTCGTAATTTTTATTTCATTATCATTAGTAGTCGTTTAGAAACAAACAAAAAAATGAGTTCATGTTGTTCCCTAAGGCAACGGCACAACGAGGCTTTAGCTGTATGTATTTATTACAGCACACATGCTGCTGCCTCTATGCTACTCCTACGTGCCATCGTGTACAGTTTTTCCAACTCTTCCCCAGTTGTGTTGGATTCCTTTTTGACCGTTCTTTGCCAAATGCTTCTAGGACGGCCAGCTTCTCTTACTGCCTGAGTGAAAGGGTTTCACTGCATAGTTTGAATTCGCAATGCACTTGTTACCCTTTCGAAGCGTATAGCCAATCCACTTATTTCCTGCCCTGTTCTCGCATGATACTTATTAGAGATACGATTTGGCCAGAATTTTTTTTTAATTTTCAGTATATATACCTTGTTTTGACATTAGAGTGGGATTGAGATAATGAACACTGCAGCGTCAAAAGTGAGGAAGCAGTACAATTGGCCAATGTACACTATGTCCTATGCAGATAATGTTTGTTTAAACAAACACAAACACGTGTGCTCAGAACACACGAGATATTATTCAACGTATGGCCGGCATAACCTTAATAAAATGCATTTTGTAAGTTGCTGCAAGTTTACAAAACAGTGGAATGTATTTTTTGATACAAATAGTTTGAGACAAAGTCTGACTATGTACTCTAAACTTGCAAACTTGCCATAGGCATAAATATAAGCTAAAAGGTACATGCGAGTGTGATACATATATATTTAAATGATAAAATATACATAAAGTAAATCGTGTACTATATTCCGTTACATAAATATCTTTTCTATTACTCTATTATAATGTTTATAATAACTTACATCAGTGCGTTCATTTCTATCCCTTCCTCTGTTTGAATCCTTGCGGTCCCGATTGGAATGACGATCGATACCAGGAGAATTACGTCGGGATGCTCCTGGAGATCCCCTTCTTTGACTTGCTGCCAGAGCTCTATACTCAACTGGCGGCGGTACAGCGTTATACCCCGAAGACGATTTGACACATTGGCCCATCAATGGTGGGGGAGCTGCCTGGTTGCCTTGGGCGGCAGCTTGCGAAACTAATTGTACTCTTGTAGCGTTCCATTTAAATTGAGATGTTGTACTATAGTTCGACTCAAAAAGTACACGATCTCCTACTTTGGGGACAACACCCTTGCATATGTTCTTATAGAAGAGCACTTCATCGTTCACCAAACCGCAATCATTGCTTATCTTGGTTACAGTACCCATGGAATTGTAGGTTTGCCGGTTCTGGCCGCCATGCATACCCATGTTATTTTGCTGACTTTGGCCTGAGCCTGAATTGGTATTCTGAAAAGCAACCGGATTCAGACCTGTGCGAGATGGATATGCAACTCCTTGCTGTTGAAAAACTTGATTATTCGACATTTGGTTAATATTACCGGAACCAATTTGGTTATATTGCATATTTTGATTCTGCTGGCTCGATTGTTGGTTCATAAACATTTGTGAGTTTTGATGAAAACCCATACCTGGAATATATTTTTTTTTTATTTTACAAGCAGATAAGATTTTCATATTTTTTTTTCAAGCTTTAACTTTTATCAAGTTTTACCTTGCATTGAGTTATTCATTGAATTTCGTTGCCATGGTGGATTAGATTGACCACTGAAAGACATTTTTATTAATTAAAAATGTGTATTTTTACAAGTTTTAAGTCGTAATTAGGCGTAGACAATTCAGAATGATTTTCGTAGTTCGTATGAAGAAGAAAAAACGCCGAAGAATTTTCACACAATTTGACAGCATAAATATGGCCGCTATCCTAATTCCGAATTGGATGTGTTCAAAAATAGTTTAATGTATTCGGACTTAATCTAGTAACAAGAGACATACTTTTTGTAAGGCCGAATTCACACAGAGATAGTTGTTGACTTTTTATTGAGGTAAATTCAGATTTCAATCCAAAAACTAATTTCGATCCTAATTTCCAAATTAACTACCTATTTCCAAATGAAGTAATTTCAACCAAATTTACACGAAATTATATCGAAAATCAGGTGAACGCATTGAGCCGAAAATAAATTTGAAAACAATCTCGTACGTTTGAAATTTCCTTATGAGACAAAAAGAAAAAACAATAATCTGGGAGAACTTTTATTAATTTTGCACATATTTTGAACACAATTTTTAAAAACAAATGAATTAGGCAAATCCGTAATCATATTTAAAAACCCATGGCAATCATTTCAAAACTTAAATTCCTGTTAAATTTTTGTGCAGCCAAACATCAGGCTTTCCCAACCAAAACAAAGCATTCAGATACGACCATAAAACAACAATAACAGCACGTATCTATGACAACAAGAAAAACGAACTCCTGAGTCTGGTTTGTATGTATTCTCACCCCACACTTCTCTTGCCTACAAACTGACGTAAGTCCGGACTCAATCTTCCCAATCTAAACAGGCGCTGTGATTGACAACAAAACGTTGTTGTTCTTGTTTCTTCGTCGTCACGACTGTTTAGCACTGTTTCGCAGTGGTTTGGGAAAGCCTTTTTACGGCTTTCAAACCGAACCGGAATCCCGGATTCCAGCCCAAATATTTATATTTCCCGAAATTACAATAAATACCAATCATTTCGTTTGACAACAATGTTAATTGTGTAATATAACAGAAAGTTGCATCATTTAAAACCAGTCAAATTATCCAGCTAAGTTTTCTATCTGAACGAGATCAATTTGTATGACGTAACGAATTGATTTGATTTTGTGAGGTTAGCTTCTTGTCAAAATTCTTCATAAAAAAATATAATTTTTTAGCTGTGCTGCCTAATATTTCCTGCAAACTTTAAATAAATTAATACAGAATGTCTGATTTTGATTCTATAAATGCAACCGCTGGAAGTCAAGAGCTCAAAGAAATGATTATGGTTGAAAATCAAAAAGCTCAAGCCACAGCACATGTAAAACCAAAAAACATAAATTTCAAAAAATACCTATTTCAGTGTTTTTTTTTTTATTTCACCATATAGGTGCATGAATTCAATGAAATCTGTTGGGACAAGTGTGTATCAAAACCAGGATCAAAATTGGACAGCAGTACAGAAACATGTCTCACGAATTGCGTTGAGCGCTTCATTGACACATCGATATTTATTGCAAAAAGATTCGCTGACAGATTACAGAAAACTGCAAATGGAATGTGAAATTCTTGAATAACCTAGTCTAAAACAGCAATCGATTGGATTTATTGGTTGCCGCCATGTGTTCCCGTTTCAAATAAAATAAACAAAAACAAAATTTCATAATTCTTATATGTAATTCTATTTGGATGGTTTATTCTTTTTAAGCTGTCTATACATGTCGATAACTTTGTTTTGCTCCTGTTCTATCATTGCTCTGGTGACAGGGGGCAAGTCCTTAAGTTTTCCCTTCAACTTGCCCTTGTATTTTCTTGGTGCTTGTTGTGGTGTACTTGGTATGACCTTGGGTATGGCTTCCTTTTTGGCACCTTTAAGCATGGATTTCAATAGCAGGTTATCCTTCTTGCCAGGCTGTTAATTACAAATTATTTAGCAAATGTAGTAATATAGTATGAAAAGAGTCTTACGCGTGGAACAGTTTCACTGCGAACTGCCTTACGGGGCAGTGTATTTAACGTTGGAGGTGCGTGCACAACCTCACCGAATTTGAAAACATCCTTCTTGAAATCTTTAATTTCAGTTTCCTCTCTTTTAGTCTGAAATAAAAAACATTAATAAAAAATCTTTGTGTGTCAAATATATTAGATACCTCTTCTTTATCCTCCCTTATCGCTTGTTTAATGAGTTCCCTTGCTTCTTTTGGATTCAACTTAACCAATTTGGCATTATCCATTGGTTTTCTAGATTTTTTTCTTTTTATCAATTCATCTATCTCATTGGTGGGCTTTTTCTTTATCGTAATGGCACCCGTTTTTGAGTCCCTAACAACGTTAACTCCGTACTTTACCTCATATTCTGCTTCTTTAAGAGACTCGGTTGTCATTCTGTTCACTCGACGAATATAATCGACATCATTTTCGTTTGCCAACTGCCGAATAGGTTTTATTTTACTTCCTGTGTTTGCATTATTTGTATTTTTTGACTTGTTCTTGCCTGGAACATTTGTTTCCCTTGGTTTGTCTTCTATGCCGCGGTGTATCCTTTTTATTTTCTTACCACTTTGTGCAGCATTAGCCAGCTTAACAAATTCTGCAAATTTCTTGGAAACTTTCTCCTTGCCTCCTTTTACTGGCGGATTATTTGTTACATTTTTAAGTCTATTTTATAAAATAATTAAGTTATTGTTGATTGTTCACAAAAAATTATATGATAAAAGCTATGTACTTTGCCAATTGAACGGATTTCTGTTTTAAAGGATCACGTATACCGTGATGTTTCCTGGCTGGAATTTTCCTTTTTCTTGCCATTTTCTGTTATTTAGTTATTTACAATTTTCAAATTACTTGTTCTTTAAATTTTGATAAACATGTGTATTTAAAAATGCTGAGAAATGTCACGACGAACGAAACCAACGAGAACGACACAAGCAATTAAATTTTGACAATTCGTTATGACAGTATTTTTCGTAGGCATTAGATATCAAAATTTCCAATTCTATGGGATGTTTCCATTTCTTGAATTAACATGGAAATTTCTCCGAAAAATAAGATTGAAAGAATTGCTCTCTTTTTTGTAAATGTTCAAAGTCAAATATCTCCGCTCCTAGTTGCGGGCCATTTTTTTTTCTTTTTGATATTTTTAAGTGGGAAATGGAGTTTATTGAGTATTTTTCTGTTTCGATAGGAGGTGCAGAACACAATTGTTTATCCATTTGTTATAAACAATTTAGAAAAAATATAGACCTTCACTTTTTGGCGGTCCGTTTCAGAAATTCTGACCCAAATATAATTCGAAAATTGTAAGAAATATAACTGCATTACGCGCGTTCACAGATTTTCGCACGCTATCGCAAACACAAACTAGTTCCCTCCTGGACGAGCAGTTTTAATATGACATTTGTTGTCACTACCTTAGCTCAGCAAATTAATAGATGAGATTCAATTAAAAAACACAGCTGTTTCACTCACGTAGTATGCACGCTTTTTCCTGTAACCTCTATTTTTTTAATGGCTGTGTTTTATTATCTGTTATCGGGATTATCTTTTACATGCAATACAAAAACAATTTGGCGTCCTGCTATCTATCTGGATCTATTTCAAGTTCCAAAAATAAGTTTGTAGGATCTGGATCGTTTTATTATCACAGAATGATCCACATGGGTCTTGGTCCATAATAAAACGCGGATATTATTCTGTGTTGTAGCAATTAGATTGAAGGCATTGCCAAAGCAACGCGATTTGGTCACAGCAACGACGAAGACAATCAGTGCCATTCATACGTTGGTTTGAGAGAGCCTTGAAAGATTTATTGCGTCGCAAAGGAACTGATTTTTATTTTTGTACTTTGTCGACAGCACTGTTTTCTGTTTTCACAAAATTTTAATTTTTGACGTTTCGATGCTTGCCGGCATATTATAGGGAGCATACGCAAAAATAACAAAACAATACAAAACTCAAAAGCAACAAGCCAAATACAATTCAAAGTTAAAGGAATAAAAAATAAATTAAATATTAATGGCCACACCAGCAGACGAAAGAAATATAGAAATAAAAGCACGCATAGGTTCAGATTCTGAATTTGAAGCTAAAGTCGGAATTGCTAAAAAACTAACATCATCTGATGGCGAGCTCCTTATTCAGAAGGATGTATTTTTCAACTCGCAAACCGGTCGCTTAAAATTGCGCTACACGGAAAATGCAAAGGCGCAATTGGTATACTACGAGAGACCGGATACCGCAGGGCCAAAGCTTTCAAAATTCAATAAAACCACCATTGACGAACCGGGGATTTTGGAGAAAATTCTCACAGCTAGCAATGGAGCAAAGGGTATTTTGAAAAAACATCGCTATTTATTTATGTACAAAAACACGAGAATTCACATGGACAAAGTTGATGATCTGGGAAATTTCATGGAATTTGAAGTTTGTCTTAGACCTGAACAGACTATCGATGAAGGCCAGGCTTTTGCTGAAGAATTAATGAAATTATTTGAAATTAAAAATGAGGACCTTATGATTGGAGCATACTTTGATGCTAAGAAATAAAGTTCCTATTTCCTGCTGAGTTTAAATTTACTTTTCATACAAAAATTCCGAACCTTTGTTAAACAAAAATAAAAGCATTATGTATTTTTTAAAAAATTTGTTTTACATTGCACTAGTGCACGATAGCTTCTTCGGGACGAGAGCTTAGTGACTTACGAACTATTTCGGTGCTGAACAAATTAAGAAGAATTATCTTTATGGATTCTTTCACTGTTATGATTTTTTTTATTTTTCCTGAAGATGCTTACAAAACTCCCTTTAAAAATAATAAAGGATGAAATATTATGTACCTAGATTTGTACATAGGTATAGCAAAATCAATCCTTGCAAATTAAATAGGTTCTTCCCAAAAATGTCGACGGATTTCTTGAAGAATTGCACATGTTCCTATAAAGTACGATATTTTCTCTTTCATATTTATTACAAATTTCACATCTGATAGGTAATTCTGGTCTGTGAGGTATGAGTTCAAGGGAAGTATCTCCCTTCTAGCCTTTAGAATTGAAGATACCATTTTGGTGGAGTACATGTCATTGAAATACATATGTAGTTTAATTCTCCTAGGTTAAACTCCAGCTTGCTGCAGTATTGTCTATATTGCCATGACTTGGCCTAGTTGATATACTAGTCTCTGTATTGATCATCCAATTTTGATACCATGGAGTAAAGGGTTCTTTGAAATTGGGTTGGATTGTTCAATGTTCATATCAAATTATATAGATGCAGCAAGCAAATTAGAAATTTTAATACCCCGTTGATCAGTCTAGAAGAGTCCATTTGAAGAATTTTTCAAAGTGTATTTTCAGTGCGTCAATGAACATGGGTACTACATGGGTACATGGTACTCCTCACTCGATATGAAGTAAATAATTCGGTGTTGTGAAAGGGAGAGCGAAAACTCGTTTCAAAAAGAATCTAAGTAATTTTTCAAGATCTTCATATTCCTTGTAGAACCACACTTGCGCGTAGTAAAACATGATTGATTTTGAAACAGTCTGTGTTTCAACGAGTGATTTATTGATTTGATGAGACACAAAGTGCAGCATTAGCTTCCCGCAACTTTGCTTTGATGTGTTTTTTCATACACAAGTTACTATGGTTACACCCAGATACTTAAATCCTTTAACCAAATTTACTTCCTGTTCCTGGTACTTGCATAGCTGGCATATCTTCCATGTCCTTTTCTAAAGATCATTATGTTTGATTTATTAAGGTTTACTGATAAATTCCGGGTCTCGTATTTTTCTAAGGATGTATGTATGTATACTTTTAAAGACATAAGGAGATATCTAAAGCAAATTTATTATAAAAATATTCGGAGCTGAAAACACGTAAATACAAAAACAATTTTAAAAATTTCCCATTATTTTATTTTTGTATTACGTGTATAGTATAGTAGTAAAATACAGCAAATAAAATCATCGAAAAGTGCAACTTCTAAATATTATCCCATCTTTTCGAAATTAACATACTTTGTTCTTTTATCAATTCGACACATTGCGTAAGGAAATACCTCTGGGACAGTATACAAAGACAAGCCTTCAAAATGCGGAGACAGGAACATCATCGATACTTTTACGTCACTCTAACACCGGCTTAACGTTTCCTGTCTCTCACTCTTTTATCGTTACTTTTACGGTAAGTGCTCTAATGAAATAGCCAGTTGCATTCCTCCCCTTAAACGATTCAACCGTAATACTCGCGCTTCCAGGAATGCTCATCAGTTTACTCTTGAACCCAATTTCGGTCGTACTGTCAAGTACAGGGATTCGTTTTTTAGCCGTACTACGCGAATGTGGAATACCCTTCCACGCTCTGTCTTTCCCTAATTAATGTTCACCGACATCTCCTTTCAAATGCCCTCCTCTTATCTAAAGCTCTCACTGTGTCTCTGACATGTTAAGGGTACATAAAATCCCCTTTAGTGCGCGATAAATTAAAAAAAAAAATACCTACATACATACATACATATATGCAAATCAAATCTTCAGAAAAATAAAACACCGTTATGTTACTGTACGAACCCGAAATTCTAGAATTTACCGAAGATTTTTCAGCGAGATTACTAAATGTTGTCTTTTTTATCATACACAAATCTCACACAAGTCCTTTGCAGCGATTAGCTAAATTTTACCAATATTGCTGAACAATTCTAAGCCTAAGCCACAAATTCAATAATTTTCTAACTAGTATTGTTAAATCATCGGAAATGTCTAAAATCTTATTTTAATAATAAGGTACAAATATTTTTGGGTCGGTATTATTATTTATTACATCAAGTATGCAAAGTTTGGACTAGATACAAAGGAATTAATGATACATATGATAATTGATTAAATGAAAACAATCCTCGTATGCTCTGCCATTATTATGATCAATAAAAATCAAACAGTTACATAATTTGTTTATTTTATTTTCTTAAATAATCAACAGGTGACTCGAAACAAAAATAAAAATAATATAGAAAAAAGTTATGAAGTTAGTTATAGGCATCATTTTTCGTTTGACTCAACATTTTTTAAATGCGCACCTACTTATATTTTTATGAAAATGGTAAAAACAAAAGTAAAATTTTTAATTACATTAATACATGAACATTAGTTTTGTATGTATGTATGTATGCATTAACAAATAAGTGAAAAATAAACTAGGCCGAAAAGTAGTGATGGTAGAAAATGTTTTATCAGTCAAAAATCCAAAATTTAGTTTAAATTGTCTAAAATTTGGATATTTATGTAATTTTTATAATGAGAATAATTTTATAATATTATGCTATGAAATATTTTTAAGCCGTATTTTTTAAGACATTACATAAAGGTTTTTTGTGTCGAAAGTGAAGTCATATTTTAAAGTGTATTAATTTACTAAAAAGACATTTTTAAATCGGGCTATAAACAAGGCCACGATTGAAAAATGAAATAAGACTAAATTGCTCTGCCAGGTCTTATTTCACTTTGAAAATTACATTAAATTAGGCCACACGGACTTGTTTCATTTTGAAAATTATATAAATAAGGCCGCGATCCAAAAATGAAATTAGGTCGCACGATTTTATTTCATTTTGAAAATCATATAAAGCCGCAATCGCAATCTTATTCCACTTAGCCATTCTGAATTTGAACAAAAATTCTGTATTTGTATTTCTTCCATTGACCGTTGAAGTCTTGAAAATACATAAGCTGCCAACAAATTAATTAAAAATTTCACTGGATGTTTAGCATTCAAGCTTTCACCTATAATTTCGAAGAAAGTTTAAGAGACTCATAAAACAAAAATAAAAAATTTGAGTTATGAGTCTCATAGAAATTTGCCCACAGATGTTTCAGAATTTGTAAAAATGTTTGTCTTTTTTTTCAGACGTTTCGATGCTTGTTGCCAAAAACACATGTAAATAAGGTAAAACAGGATAGTAAACTCACATTAGGTAGAAGTTTTTTTTTTAGATTAAATTTAGCATTAAAAATAAATACACACTTATGTAGAAAACTATAAAAGAATTCAAAAGATGATATATGATTTTAAATAAAAATTATTAAAATTACTTTAAATTTGATATTATCTGAATACTTCAAACAAAAATGGTTCAGCGCTTTTAATGTTATTGTATTTTTAATATTAAAATTAATGTTTGGCAACCAGGAAGATAGCAAAAACCATCCAAATGTCGGGAAACAAAATGAAATATTCAAAAATTCTCAAACATATGTACTCATTTCAAAATGACTCTACTCTGGGGTTTCAGGAAGATAAAGAAATTGAAAAATTGTTTTCAAAATAATGAACAGATTTTTAATCTGCGCTTAGTTGTTTTTTTTTTAATTTTAAGCCAGTGCGATGTTGACGCAAAAACGAAAATTTCCTTACAAATGGCAATGAAATTATAAGCGAAAAATTTCGCTTTGCTTTTTTTGTCTTGAAAATTTGTATATTTTGTTTAATTTTCGTTTCGTATCATAATCCTCTCCAATAATCTGTCCTTGAAATTTCATAAAATTTCTCATTCTATTTCATTTTTACTATCAGCAATACGAACAAATCCAAAGGAAAATCAAGTCTCATTCTTCTAATCTTTCAGATTGCCTTTAGTAACATTAACCTTGATAATAACTGAATAATTTCAAATATGTAAAGAGAAAAATTTACCTGGAAAAGTCTTAAAAATGATTAAAAAATTAAACTTGTGTTATGATTGTTTCAAAAAATGCGAATGTGAGATTTTTAAACAAAAACTTACATTTCAAAATAAGTGTTCAAATATTGTAATAAAAATAATATACACATATTTACTTGGAATAAACAGTACTCGATAGATAATTAGTCTTCAGCACATAAATATTTATACGCTACGCCACCGGTACCACAAAGCTCTATTTTAATTGCAACCTGAATTTGATTTTTGGATTGAGAAATTAGAAATTTGCTTAAAATACAACACAATAAATTTATATTTGTATGGCTTATAATTGAGTGATTTGGTCTTGAATACACTTATCTTATATTAATTTAGAATTTTGTTGATAAAATTCTTTTTTTTAAATACAAACATAGTACATTTTACATAATTATACAAGATTCTTATATAATAGGATTGTAAAATAAAAATTTTAAAAATAATCAAACAGGGGTAATACTTGCATGTATGATAGTGACTAGGATATTTTGTTGGTAGTATAATAAAATCGGTTTTTCATAAACAGAGAAGGAAATATTGAAGCGCATGTTTTTAACAATACGATCCTATTAAACTTATCGAAACTGATTCAGTCAGTGGAACTGGTGCAGATATAGGTTTCCAATACCACCAATTGTAGCTCACTTGAGGAATTAAATAAAAATTCATTAAACCTCAAACGCAAGACAAAAAAAGGAAATTTAAATAACTTACAGACAAATGATTGCGGCAAGCGAATCGATAAAGTACGGCACTTATGTCGGCATTCTGGAGTAGGTCGCAATATAATAAAGCGCGTTCCTGACGCTTGCTGGACATACATATTTGAGCATTCGGTGTCTGGCAGGGTGTAGGATGCAGCATTTGAGGTATCCATCATAACATAACGTTCCAAGGCTATACCAGTTTTTGGAAGACGTTGTGGCTTTTCAAACAATTGACGAACGAGTCGTGCTGGTTGCATTCGATTACATCGCCACATGTTATGACTTTGCTTATGGTGGGTATGGTTAAAATCGTTAAACAGTTCATCAAGGTTGGTGATTTCGCGGTTTGTAGATTGTACGCGAAAGGCGTCACGTTGAAAAATGTCTCTATTGCTATTATAAAGCTCATATATATCTCTAGGTTCTATGTATTTTTGTTGTATCTATTTAAATAAAAATTAGTTTCAAATATAAGTTTGATTATTTAGGAGTATCTAGTTGAATATGTTAATCTATTTTAATAGATATATATTTATAAGAAAAATAAAAAATTAAAAAAAAATTAATGGGAAGCTTCCGTTTTTGTTTTTTGTATTTACGTGTTAAAAACAAATCAGGTTGTATTTTATTATGATCATGACATAATAAAATACACTAATATGGGACATTCGATGAGACCAAAGGGATACCTTTTAAATAATTGGACATCCTCTGGATGCATTTGAATCGATAAGGTTAATATTTGTTGAGTAATATATTTTGTAACCCACAAGATCTTATCTAAATTAAATTTTTACACATAATAAAAAAAAAAATAATGGAAAATTTCTAAAATTGTTTTTTCGTACCAAGGCAGCCGCTGGTGCTATTGTTTTTTAGTTGTATAGGTACTACATACGTATAAATGGTAAGTTTTGGATGGGTGAAAAAACTTCCAAAAATATTGCTGTTTATTTGTAGTTAAACATAAGCAGATCGTAACAATTCTGTCACATAATACTAGTGGTAGGTTATTATTGATTAGCACTATTGAATAAATACAGTTTTTTTCGAGCGTCTGTATGATATTTTTTTTTTTTATTTAACAAGATTTATAAGTTTTCACCTTATAATTTAAAAGTTTTAATAAATATATAGTCAAAGTGTCATCTGACCTTGTGTTTTAATGTTTTTCCCGTACCCCTACAAAATTACCAGTATATCAATGTTTTCTCCCACAATAACAACCGGATCAAATTAAAAATACATGGAAATGGCTGTTTGAACGATAAGCATGTTTGCATCTTCTGAGACCTGAGAAACTGGAAAACCACGACCTTGAGCTAACGACCACAGCTTATCCGAACGCAAATGAGTTAGAGCAGAGAACAAACCTTCAAAGTTGTTATGAAGAAAGCGAAAATGAATATCACGCGGTTGAGAACATACAAATTTAATTGAGCTTCAAAGTGGATTAGGCCTAACGGAGATGCCAAAAGATTTAAAAAAAAACGCCTGATATTCTACATCTTAGGTGGTGCGGAAAAGAGTTCGTGTGGATGTTCTTAGATCACACTTAATTCCCGTTACTCAACAATGAGTAGTTTATTTAAATTTTAAAAAACTTAACTTGCTTGAAGGTTATGATAAAAACTTTATTCTTATTTAAAAACAAAAAAACTGCAGCACAAGAAAGAACTAAATTACTCTAACTAACTTGATTTTCTGTAACTTGTTAATTTATCTGTTTAAAAACATATTTAAAATTCTTTCAAAAACATAATATATTATTAAAAATAATTTCTTAATACTGTCTACACAGGGACCGACATATTAACAAAAAAAAAAACGTCAATAAACTGATGCGTCATTTTTAATTCTTCACATTTAAAAAACTTCTTTAACTTACTACAAATAACTTTTTTTTTATTTGTTAAAACAATTTTTTTTTTCATAATGTAATAACTGTTGTTAATGTTAATAAAATGATGTTTCATTTAGTAATCCTGCGAGCCAAAGACCCAAAAATGGCAAAAAAAACACATTCTTAACAATAAAAATTTGGTGCAAATTTTGATTTAAGCCTCTCTGTTAAGGGCCTATCGATCGATCCATGAAAGAAAAACAGACCATACATACTTCACCGCGCAAGGTCAGATCCTTTTTGAAGATGCTTTGATTGGAGTATTAGGGCAATAAGGTTTTCACATTTTTGCCAAGTTTGAGTTATTTCTTAGGACTAAAACAACTACGCTCTCAATACTGCCATTCATTCATTGTAAAATTGTATCTTTGGGTGCAAATTTTAGGGTAGTGTTGGTTTGTTCCCCGCTTTATTTTAATGGGAGTTACCGAATCCGAAATCTGATGTTTCCCAATAAAATTTCGTAACGAAACTCGCATCCCTTTTTCAAATGATTCCCGAGGGAATTATAAATTATTACCTAAAGTAGTCTTATTTAGCCGTCAATCTGTTTTTGAAAAAATTGAGTTATTTAATAGTACTAAAACGGCTATGTACGAATATTTTCTTTTTGCAAGGTTTGGGGTCGCTTTTATCTTTTTTGCCGATTTTGTATTTTGGAACTGCTGTATACGAATCTGATGTTTTCCAGCAAAATTTAATCTTGGAAACTAAAGCTTTTTTTAAATGATGCAAAATCAAATTGCGATTTAGAAGCCCCAAACACGTTAAGAAAGGAAGAGGTAAAACTACCTAACAACATAATATATTATGTACTACTTGTTTTATAAGATTTCAAATTTAATATGCTTAGTTTTTTTTGCGCTAAATATTAATCGCGAGAAAAATAATTTAAAACTAAGACTATTATATTATTAATAACAACTTCTGCCAAAAACTAACTGCTTGAAATGATAACTCAAGTTGTACAAAAAAAAGTCATAAGAGAAAAGTTCAGTATTCAGTATCAGTTTCAGAGTATCAGTTTTCAGTGGCAAGGAAATAATAAATACTTGAATCTAGGGAAACGAACTTTATAACTTTACAATGCAACTATTTTAATATCTAAGAAAAGCTCTCAAGCTTTCCTTGGTAGCATTTAAATACATAGCCTCATTTGTTATGCATGTATATAATTTATCATGGTCACGCTTTTGATAGTTAATTTATTGGCCAGATACAACTTACTCCGGCCATTGAACCATTTCGCATCATAAGTAATGGATAGTTATTTATATTGGCAAATTCCCAATTGGAGCGAGTTGTTTAGTGAGATAAAAACACAAGTGAATACACAAAAATATATATCAACATACCTTAAACACAAAAGGCACAAACTCAGTTGTCTTGTCCATGTTTGTCAAATCCAAAACATTTTTCACATTTGCACATGGATCGCAATTTAGGTCATCGACTTGAAAGAACGGATTCATCATTAAACATGATTCGTCATAGAGCTCTGTTAATCCGGGGAATTTTTTAATCACTGGCAGTGTCATCTTTCTCCAAACCTTCATTCCAGGATAGATGAATGTCTGTATATTTCGTAAAACAATTGTAGATGCTTCATTCTTATAAGATATAAATATACATGCAATCGCCACATAAAATATCCAGAATAAAATTTTTCGCTTGCGGTCGATAATTTGTTTTAATATTTCGGCTTTGATAAATGCAACATCATTATTGGAACTATTATGGTTGACATTGTTATTGCTGGTTGATCGATTTTGCTCGAAATACTGAAATAGTACGTAATTGTCGAATTGGAATGCACGTATATTGCAATGTTGTTCTGCAATTGATTTCATTAAACGCAAGTTTTCAATGTACTTTGTTATTACTTGATGCCTTGTTAGATTAGTAAAATTTATATCGATATTTTCCATTGTGGCGTTTTGATTGAACGCAGCATTTATAAAGTTGTTTTTCTTTCTTTTATTTTGTTAACTTACATTTTCTGTGGGAAATTTATATTTTTTCAGACTTAGCTACGTAGGGTGTAGGAGTAGTGAATTTTAATGCTTTTTTTGTTTTGTTTAAAAAAGTTTTGGCAGATGTTTGAGATATGGATTGTGGGATGTAGAAATGAAAGAGTTTCATGAAACTTAAATGGCTCTGTTCGATTTAATAATTGAAGCGGGTGCCATTGTATATAAATTTGCATAGTACTATCATCAGCACGTTCCACACGTCGGCCCCCAAGCGATCACATCACTTACTAATTTTTTGGTTGCTGTTTATAAACAAGTGCGCCCTCAAACGACAACATCACAAAGCTGTGTGGAACGTGCTGATGAGAGTACTATAGATTTCATATGCAAAGGTGGGAGCCAAATTAAGTGTCAATCATATGATCTGCCTCTGCGAATGGCCGTAGGATTTCACATTTCGTGTGAAGTACAAAAACACATATGTTATGTTGGTATGGTGTGTGTCAAAAATATGGCATTCGTCGATTTGAACTGACTCCTTGCGAATTGCGATTTTGAAATCATTTGTTTCGTCAAAAAGTAATAAAATACTAAAATATCTAAAGTGGTGTTGTGTAGTTTTTTCATATACAAATTAGCACTGTTCGTTTCATTTAATTATCATCTATCTTCACATCATTTTTTTTATTTTCTTTTCCAAACAACTCTTAGCAGTCTCACTGGACAGAGTTTTAGAATTTGATAAAAAGCTGGCAAACAGATCTTTCAACTGAACCGGAATTTGACGTTTCGATGTCTTCTTCATCTTGATAACTTGCGAAATATTCATAAAAATTATAAAATTTAAGCTTTAATTAAACTATTGTGCTCAACTGACAAGCATAATGAAATAAAACTTTTAATTCAAAGGTAATTAAAATTTCTTAAAAATAATGCATTAAAAAATTATATAACAAAAAACAATGCATATTTTGTTTAAGCAATGCGTTGGTATAGTGGAAACCTACGAAACTTTTTGGACAAGTGGCCAGGTAAAGAGCGTCTGGGAATTTATAGATTCCTCCCTATCTTCTTCGTCCTTGGCGCAGCTTTAGAGTTTTCTATGATAAACTGGACTGTCGGCGAAACTAATTTTTGTATGATTTTTCCAAACTTGCATTTTCCTTTTAATTAATAAATTTATTTTTAACTTAACAGATCGAACATTTAAAAAACGTCAGGCTAAAAATCTTATTGAATCAAAACTTGCAGCTAGCATAGCCGAAGCAAAAACTACAGCATAAATCCAAAATGCCAGCCGGAGTCTCATGGGGACAGTATACTAAGTTCTTCATTAGCGCTATGGTTTCTATGATGGCTGGGTCACAATTAGTTCATATATATTACAAACCCTTACAAGATATTGATGTCTATATAGAAAAAGAAATGAAAACAGTCACGCAACCACAAACTATAGAGGGCAAAACTTAGATTATGTGAAATAAAATATTTATTTAGAACATTAAACTAAGTAGCCTTATTATGTGTTTTCAAATGAGCTCGCAGCGCAACTATCTGGATAAACCGTTTCTTACATATATTACATTCGTGGGGCTTTTCACCTGTGTGTCGCATTTCATGATGTTTCAGAGTTTCGGCTTTTCCGAAGCTCTGCTCACAATATTTGCACTTAAATCGCCGTATTCCTTTATGAACAATTCGGTTGTGCAAGCCGAGATTTGCAGAGCTGTTGAATACTTGAGGACACTCCGGACAAGGCCACTGCTTTTCCTTGGTGTGATAATTGATATGAATACGCAATTCACTCTTTGTCGTTTTTCGAAGGCCACAATAGGGGCAAACAAAGTTCTTTATTCCAGCATGGCGCATCTGATGATCTCGATATGTTCGCTGTGATACATATCCTTTGCCACATTGATCGCACTTATATGGATAATCTTCGCCCGTATGCTTAAACCGATGGTCTTTGAGAGCACTGATGTTCTTGAAAGTCTTGCCACATTCTTCACATATGAAGATCTTCTGTTCATATTTCACCTCGGAGTGTTTTATGCGGCAGTGCACTTTGAGCGTTTGTCTGCGACGGAAAATTTTATCACAACCCTCGTATTCACATTTAAAGTCCTCCGTGTGTTCGGTGTGTACATCTCCTATATGGCCCTTCAAGTGGGAAGACTTGTTATAGGATTTATCACATAGTGTGCATGGATAGGGTTTAAGACCCTTATGTATCCGAACATGTGCGGTGAAACGGTCTTTCTTGAAGAACTTCTTTTGACATTTTTCGCAATGATATATTTCTGGAGTTTTAATATAAGCAGGCATAGTATAGTCTTCATCTTTGGGTTTTCTACCTCTTCGTGCTGGTGGTGGTTTCTTGTTTTTCTTTTCTGCAATCTCTTCTACACCGTCTAGTATATTTTGTTCCGGTGTGGAATCGTAATCTGTAGAATCATCAACAAAGCCACTAAACACGTCCTGATCGATCTCTTGTTCGTCGAGGACAGCCTTCGGTAATGTTTTTGCAGATTCAGCAGAACTGTTTACAATTTCATTTTCATCAGTTAGAGCAGGAGAATTCTAAAAAAAATATAACAGAATTTTCTTCACCACGAGCTTTAAAATTATACCTCTTTTTTGTGTTTAACAAGCAGTTCTTCATCAGTGGCTTCCAATTTATTCGCCAGTTGCAACCATTGTATACTATCTAAATTTCCCGAAGCGTCTTCCAATTCGATTCTATCGATTTCAAGCTTAGAAAATGTATTAAGTACTCCATCTAGTTCACGAAACGATTTTATACACATTATACGGAAGTCGTAGGAGGTTTGTATTTTGTTATAGCAAGTATGGCATATTTGACTTGGAAAGCCATCATCTTGTTCGAAATCTAATGAGGTACAAACAACAAGCCACTTGGCTAGGTTTGGGGTTTCGTGAATATTTATTTCGGAACCGGGTTCCATCAAGTCCAGACAGGTGCGACAATACAAATCTATATTTTCAAGAGTTACCTCCATTTTATTGAAATCTTATTGAATATTTTAAGTATGTACATTGGATATTATTATTTGTGAAATTAAAAATTGTGAGCGTCCGTGAAAAAGGATACAAATAAAAAAAATCGACAAATGCGAAATGTTTGTTTGAAAGTTCAAAAGTCAAATTTGGTGGAGATGTGCATTTATACCATAGCACTAGAGATGAGTTCAGATTTACGATAAAAATTCGATTTCATTGCGCGATTTTTCCAATACAAGTTGTGTTCGATGTTAGCATTGGTCACCCTACGTCGTCGCCCTGAATCCACTCTGCAGTAGCTCTTTTTTTTCGTCTTGGGTTATTTGCCCTGTGTTTGATATGAGCCTACACCGAACTTTGAGCACTCTCTGAAAGGCTCCAGGTTTTTATTGGGTTTATAATTCAGAGCTGTCAAAAGCCGAATCTATTGAAATTTTGTGAAGCAGTGAACTTTCAAGGAGAATTCTTACTACAAATTCAGATCGTAGAGATATATTTAATAAATGTGAAAATATACAAGAGTGGAATAAAATGAAGATCTTTCCAACCCAAACCAATGCGAAACTGTCGTGACGACGAGAAAACAATAACAACAACGCCTTGCTGTCAATCATATTAGCTGTGTTTTATTGTCTCTTATCAAGATCTGGGGTGGAATCGTGTAAGGTGATTTGTGATAGGTGACAGTCACAATCAACAAATTCGGTGATAGTCACCGGTGACAATCACGATTTGGCGACTTTTTCTGGTGACAACTATAGAGCTGTCACCAGAAAAAGTCGCCAAATCGTGATTGTCACCGGTGACTATCACCGAATTTGTTGATTGTGACTGTCACCTATCACAAATCACCTTACACGATTCCACCCCTGGATCTGGATTATCTTTTACACCCAATACAAAAACAATAATCTGCTTTCTACCTGGGTCTATTTCAAGATCCAAGAATTAGTTTAAATTCTGAACACCTGAAATCAAGAAAATAAATCGCAAGTATTTTATTTATTTTGTAAATTTGTTTACTTTAAAAATATTTTTAATGAATGTGGACGAAAAATGAGACAATCGCCTTTTTGAGGGCTTATATGAAAAGAAGAAAAATGGAAACTATCAAAACCAACTATGGTGATTCATTTCTATGAATCTTAATTTTATACACATATATATTCTGTTTTGTAAATTTAGTCTCTTTAATTTTGACAGCTTTCGGAAGACATTACCATTTGGCCAGTTTATATTTCTTAGATCTCTGAGAATATTCTCAGTGAAAATGACAGAGATTGAGAAAGAAATATAAACAACAATTCTCAAAGAAATAAAAATTGTTGTTGTGACGTCTTTTAAAAATACAAAAGCAAATAAAATTAAATTATTTTCAAAAGTCAAAGCTATCACTTTGTAAAATTGAGAAATCGAATCCAAAAATTTTCATTCTCAGAGTTTTGACAGTAGAATTGAGAAATTTGTATGAGAATTTTTGTTTATATTTCTGAGAATACGAAGATCTCTGAGATCTTAGAAATATAAACTGGCCAATTAATATGAATGTGTACTTTGGCACAGCCGTAGAAACTCCTTTTATGAAATGACTATGAATCTGCCCCAATGTTTTTACATCTAAAATAATGCAAAACTCTTTGAACACAGTTAGCGCATTGCCAGCACTACATTTTATGTCACAACTGTCATCGCCCGGGTGCGCTCTAGCAAACACAAATCTTCAATTTTTTCTTCGATAAAATTTTAGATATTTTTTTATTTAATAAAATCTTTAATTACAAAATAACTTTAATACTAAAAAATTAGTGCTCAGTAATATTAAGTTTTGGATTTTCGGTAAAAGATACAACTTAGTGAAATGAGCTCTTGTTCAGTACCAATACCATTTCCGGACACCGAAGGCGACGAGCGATGGATGAGCATCCATAAAAGATTCTTGTCTGAATGCCGGGAAAAGGATCCAGACGTGATATTTTTAGGTGATTGTATTCTAGAAACGCTAGAATCTACGGAAACATGGAATCAATATTTTGCACCAATGCATTGCCTGAACTTCAGCATACGAAATGACCGCACGGAAAACGTTCTGTGGCGTGTTGAAAACGGGGAACTGGACAATGTGAGACCTAAGGTACCTACATACATATTTCATATTAAATCGTTACTGTTGTCTAAATATTGAATTATATGAGTTAATAAAAAATAACTCAAATCATTAGCTGTGCATAGTAGCTTCCTAGTAAATTCTCCTCAGGCAAAAGCTCATTTAAGAATTTTCGAAGAAATAATGTCCACGGTTTTATCTTAAGTGGTAATTTTTTTAATTTTTATATTTCATCAATTTAGTATAAACTGATATCTTAAGTTCATATTCAGCCATAATTGAAATGTTTAAATGTGTTTCGGTGAGAATATAGGACAGTGAAGTAAGCAAAATCAAGCGAACAATCAACAGCGGCGTTGGGACAAAACGGTATTTTAGCTGACAAAAAAAGTACATGAATGCAAAAAATTTCATAACTTGTTAAATGTTTACAGAATGAGTTGCAATTATTGACCAAAACACGGCTTAAGTTAAATATGGCAGTAAATTCATTTGGTTATCCTGGGTCCAATTTTGTATAGACCAAGAGCCAACACAAGGGTTGAATTGCAGATCTTTTGATCCGAAGCCACAATCCAAACGCATCTTTTGCTTTCATATTTTCTAGACATCAAATTTTGAGATTGGATGCATAAGTAGAATAAAATATGAGTGTAAGTTAAAGGCTACATGCGTTTGGTGGGGGCGATACTTTGAAAATTGCATTTTTTTCTATTTTGTATCATTAATAATCATTATCCGTAGAGACTATTTGAATAGTTTAATAAACTTGAACAATAAGGTTAAAGTAAACAAAGTAAGCTTTTTTAACAGAAGTAATCTTTGTTTCCATTGTAATAATATTATTTAAAAATAAAATAATTCAATGGTTTATACGTGTGACACTCACAATCACTTTCCTAGTACGGCAGTATCTCTGTTCCATATTAGGTCTTTTCGATGTTTCCCACTTCAGGGCACCCGAGAAAAGTCATCCAAACGATAATCAGGTTTTTATTTGCCATCCTTCAGGTAAAAACGAAGGATCTTGAGAAATTTGCTATGATTATTTTTGATGTGTTGACTTATTATTTTCCATTTCTTTTAAATAATGGGATGTATGTAGGTAAAAAGTAATGTCACATCAAACACACCAGAACAAAATTTTCGTATAAATTTACAGTTTCTTGTCTTCTCTTCAATTTGAAAATATATTTTTATTATGTACATACATTGAATTATTTTTAACACATTGTAAAACTCTACTAACAAATTCTGAAAGCTCATAACACATTGGGCCATATTCATAGTCGTCTGACAATTTATTTCTTTGTCTCTTCTAAGCTACCCTGGAGCTTATGTTATTCATAGACAATTTAGACCCGGGTCCAAAAGATAAACTGGAGCTCAAACTTTAAAAAAGGCTGACTCTTTGACTAAGTTGTTTTTTTCTATTTGTCAAAAAACGGATTGGATTTCAATGGATTGTAAGGCAATAGCACTAAAATTGTAGTAGAATTTCGTTTTTTACTAAACAGAGCTCCGAATTTCTTTATGAATAGCAGCTGTTTCTAACCTGTGTGTTAACTTAGTCTCGAGGCCAGTTGGACTCGGGTCTAAAGTTTGACTATGAATATGATATTAACTTTAAAGATTATCAAAGCAATGCAAGTTATCATCTTTATCTTTTTGACAAGTTTTGGATTCAAAAAATCATACCCGAACATGAATTTATTCTACATTACTACAATAGAGAACAGGAAAAATAAATTCTGACTATCTGTCTGTAATGTGACAAAACTTATTCATCTCGAAAACGGTTTAAAAGATTTTGATAATATCTTTTCAAAGAGTTTTTTCTAAAAGGTTTTGTAAGATTATTTGGTAAAAAAAAGTTATTTACGTTGCCTTCTCTATTAATGGATTTTAGGTTTTTAATGTTTTGTTATGCATTGTCATCAAATTCATCAATTTTATGGAAGAGACCCAATATATTCTTAATAATATTGCACATAAAATTTTTGTTTGAAAAAAAAAAGAAATGCCTAACCAAAATGTACTTTACTTTTTTCGTTGTTTTTTACTTTATTAAAATTTTGTATAGTAATAAATGTTTTTTGAAATGCCACTTTAATTATTAAAATATTTTTTGCATTAACATCTTCAGGTTTGAGCTCAAACTTCTTTTTTGACTTATTAAGCAATTCAAATATTTTTTTTTTTTTTTTTTTTTATAATTTGCACCCACACAAGGGATTTTTTATACCCTTTTTTGTGCCAGAGACACAGTGAGTGCATTAGGAACAAGGGAAGGGGTTGGAAAGGAGGTGTCGATGTACATTGGTCTTGAATTCCTGAACATTGCAATGATCGGGAAAGACAGAGTGTGGAAGAGAGTTCCACATTCGCGTAGTACGGCTAAAAAATGATTCTCTATACTTGAGAGTACGTCCGAAGTTGGGCTCGAGGGTAAACTGATGGGCATTCCTAGAAGCGCGAGTATTACGGGCGAATTGTTTGAGGGGAGGAATGCAACTGGCTATTTCACTAGAGCAATTACCGTAGAAGTAACGGTAGAACAAGGAGAGACACGCAACGTTACGACGGTGGTCTAAAGAGGTGAATGAGTTGGTGATCTCTCTATCACCAATCATTTTTACAGCTCTTTTTTGTATTCCATCTAAGAGGCTTAAGTAAGTAACTGGAGCACCAGCCCAGAGGTGGGAATTGTACTCAAGCTTTGGACGGATGTAGGTTTTATAGATAATAGCCAGATCAGACGGGGAAAAAAATTTCTTGCACCGTCTTAAGAAACCCAAACATCTTGCGGCATTTTTGGCGACATCGCATATGTGCTCGTTCCACGAGAGGTGGTCAGTGATGCACATACCGAGAATCTCGAGATGTTCGGTCTCGTTGATGCAAGTGCCACTCATGGACAGTGGCAAGGGGGGTATATCTCGCTTCGACGATACATTGGGTTTTCGAAGCATTAAACTCTACGCGGTTTTTAATTCCCCATTGTACAATGCTGTTTAAGT
Organism: Syrphus vitripennis; assembly: GCA_958431115.1. NCBI lineage: Eukaryota > Metazoa > Arthropoda > Insecta > Diptera > Syrphidae > Syrphus > Syrphus vitripennis. The sequence goes on from OY288110.1 coordinate 72,447,792, forward strand.
CAGAGTTTAATGAGCTTATCATATTTTGCCGCTGCAGTTCCACATCCGAAGAGGAGGGATGCGAGTCTGGAAACGAATAAGAAAAGCTAAGGGTGCTATCGTCGGCGAAACAATTTATTGGATTAGATGTTACAGACAAAAGATCATTAATGAAAATGAGGAAGAGGGTTGGAGACAAAACGGAGCCCTGGGGCACACCAGCATTTATATTATGGGTTTCAGACTTGAAACCGTCCAATACAACTTGTATGGAACGGTTCGAAAGAAAGTTTCTAATCCAACGAAGAAGGGATTCATCGATACCGAAAGCACGCATTTTCGATAAAAGAGCAAGATGCCAGACTTTATCAAATGCCTTTGAAATATCAAGTGCAACAATCTTACTTTCTCCAAAACGATGTATAGATTTGTTCCACTGTTCGGTGAGATAAACCATCAGATCACCAGTGGACCTGTTGCTGCGAAAGCCGTACTGCCGGTCATTAAGAAGCTTTCGGTCTTCGAGATATTTCTTGAGCTGATAGTTTATCAGCGTTTCCATGACCTTAGAAAGAAGGGACGTAAGTGCAATCGGACGATAATTGGAGGGAGAAGAAGATTCGCCTTTTTTTGGGATTGGCTGGACAAATGCTGTTTTCCAACTGCACGGAACGAGCCCAGAAGAATAGGATAGATGGAAAAGCTTACGCAAGGGTTTTGCCAGCGTGGAAGAACACCTCTTCAGAATAATAGCGGGGATACCATCCGGACCAGCGGATTTATGTATGTTGAGATTCTTTAGGACTCTCGCCACAGCACGAGTGCGGAAGAAGATTTGTCCCATAGAATCATTGACGCGCTCAAGAGCTGGAGGAGTCATGACACTCTCTGGCAGCGAAGAGTTGGAGGCGAACTGCCTAGCAAAAACGTTAGCTTTTGCGAGAGAGCTAACAACTGGAGTGTCATTGTCAACGAGCGTTGGGACCGAGGAAGAAGAAGAATTCTTCATATTTTTCACAAATGACCAAAAATTCTTACTGCCTTTGGGACATTGCAGTATTTTTTGCCTTAATTTTTGGTCATGCAAAAATTTGGTCTTTCGAATATGGGCATTGCAGGCCTTCCTGGCTTGTTTAAACTTGTTCCGGTTTTCCTCAGTTGGGTTGGCTCTAAAACACCGGAACTTTACATCTTTTTCCCTGATAACCTCTTTACAGCTTGGATCAAACCATGACTTTTCCTTAGGTTTAATGCTTTTAACCCTATTCGGGATAAAAGTTTTCATACCCACAATAATCATATTAGTAATCATATCTGTGCTGGAGTCTACGTCACTATCGAGGAAACATAGTGACCAGTTAAAGATCCGGTAAAAGTTGTTGAGACCGTCCCAGTTGGCTTTCTCGTATTGCCATACGGTTCTCTTCGGAGCTCTTTCTTTAACTGGATTAGTTTGACACGAGAAATTTGCAGATATAATACTATGGTCTGACCTGCCTAGAGGCGTTAATACATTGATAGTGTATTTATCAGGGTCAGTCGTAAGGAACAAGTCAAGAGTATTTTCCGCTTGGCCATCAATATCCGATATTCGAGTGGGCTCGGTGACAAGCTGAGTAAGGTGGTTAAACTCAGCAAAGATCTCAGCACACATTCCTTCGGGTGTTGTCTGGCCCGAATGGAGAAGCCACGAAGAATTGTGTACATTGAAATCGCCCGTAATAACGATTTCAGTGTGAGGATACAGGGATACAATTCTTTGAATGGAGTCAGACAGAGCGTCAAATTCGTGAGAAGTTGAAGCTCTGTCCAAATTTGGGCTTCGATAAAGAAAGCAGTAGTGAATGATGTGCTTATTTACGGAATTTATAAATAAATAATGATAAAATACAGAGTGGGGGATTCCCAGGATTCCTCAATTTGAGAAATAAAACAATGTCAGTAAAATTATTTCCCGCAAAAAAGTGAATACAAATTGTTTTTCACTTTGGGTGTACAGTTCAATAAAAAAAATAAACATCTAACATTGAAAATGCATGCATTTTTTTCATGAAGGAAATACACTAAGTATGTATACTTAGCTTAAATTGATAACTACATATTTCAAAACTTTACCTTATTTGTTACTATTTTTGTTTCCAATATCAATGATGCTCCTATCAATTTAACTTCAATCAAAGAAAAACAGATGGTATTAAAGGGTTATTAATATTAACAAATATCAAAAACAACTTTTTAATAATTTGTTTCTCAAAAATTAATTGGTTTATTTATTTATTTACTTACATTTCAGATAGTTGTATTACACGTAGGCACAAATAACATAGAAAATACGCCTGAGGAGATATCTGATGGCGTTTGTGAAATAGTAAATCAAATTCGAAAAAAACTACCCGGCACTTACATAGTTCTACCGGTAATAAATAAAACAATGGAAATAAAAATATTTTTTAGATATCTATAATATTTTTTTGTTTCTTACAGACAATTCTTCCACGTGGGCAGCTTCCAAATAGACTGCGTGATAAAAACTCTGAAGTTAATGGCCTTATCAAAGAAAAGTGTATAGGTTTAAATCGAGTACAAACAGTTTGCATTGACAAAGGTCTTATTCAATCTGATGGTACAATCAGTCATCATGATATGTTCGACTATAAGAATTTAACAAACACCGGTTCCAAAAAGGTATTTGAACCTGTCTATGACTTACTGTCGCAAATACTCAATGAAAACGAACCAGAAAAAGACCTCACACCGTCTGAATAAAATTTAAGTTAATAAGTATATTTTCGATTAAATATTTTCTATACACCAAAACCAATTCAACATAATTAAGTAAATGAGCTGCCTTAAACCAAGAAAAAAAAACAAAGCTTGATAAGTATATTGTATTATTATTATTACTATTTTAAAAGAAAATCATTCCAATTTCGAACTCAGCAGCTGAGGATTAATATTGCTTTGCTTTAACAAAAAATCCATGGCTCGTTTATGTTTGAAATGAGTTTTGATGTTTAATTTTATGATGTTTAGTCTAAGTGAGTATTATTTATTTAAAAAAAAAAAAACTATATTTATAATTTATTCCAAACCAATTTTTTTACAATCGAAAAAAATATGCATAAAAAATAATAAAAGCTTTAACTAGCTAATATTGTAGTAAATACTACAGTTAAACTGAAAATTATCTAGTAAATATTCGATTTCGTGCACAGCTCGTGATCTCTGCTCTCAAATTATTAAAACAAAATCTACAAAATATTATTATTGTATGTAGAGTATATTGCATTTCATATAATTTAAAGTCCACACTCGTACAAGTTTATTCTTATTATTTGTGATTTATAACCGTATTAATTAAATGCAAAAATAAAGTGTTTGAAAGTATGCACCAGTACTGATTTATTTTCATTCCATTTTTACTCTTATGCTCAAACATTATTATGATAACGACTTTAGTTAATGTATTGACATCTCAGCAATGAAAACTAATTTTTCTCATTCATTAGAACCGTATTTAGCTGTGATATAGTATTTTATAATTTGTTATAAACGTGGAAATAATTAAGTCTTTTATTGATAAATCTTATCAAAATGGTTTCAGACTTAGATGCTTAGTGATAGAAAACCCATGTATTTATTTAAATGCGATAGAAAATAACTAAATTGGCAGACTTAATCAGTCAAACGAAGATGACATTGCAAATGAAAAAAATATGAATGTTGCTCCTAAAGTTGAAGTTTTTAGGGATGTTTCCTGATACAAAATCTAAATATTTATATTCTAATTGAACATTTTTGATTTACTTTTTTTTTCCTCGCAAACTGTCACAAAAGCTCGTAAGGCCAACTTAAATATTTAAGTTTGGTTTCACAAATGGCCCTTAAAGTATTTTGTTCCAAGCAGTATTTTCACTAAAATTTAAATTTTTGTTTACATAAAAAATGTATAGTTCAGACTTAAATTTGTAGTAGAACACAAATAAGTTGTTGTTTTTCATACACAAATGTTCATTTTGAATTGATAATATCCTAGTTGCATGCACTGCATTTATGTTTATAACACATAAAGTTTTGATGCAAAAATTAATTACTATTCTATGCTAAATTTTTCATAAAATATTTCTTTTTGATTTGAAACAAAAAAAAAAAATATTTTTTGGGGATTGTTAAGCCACCAAAGATGGTAGAGTTTTTCTACCAAACCAAAAATAATGGCACCTTACACACATGTTATATCTGCTCGTATGTAAACCCGTCAAAAAAATCTCATTTTTCCCGGTCAGAATTATGTTTATTGTTAGCTAAATTTACATACTTACTTTTTTTGGGGAAGAATAAAAGTCCCTTTCTGTTGTTAGAGATTATAACTTTTATTTTTTACTATCCAACAAAATAATTTTGATAATTTTGTATTGTATGTACAACAATTGTACGGGTGATATTTCGGTTATTACTGGAATTCGTTCTTATTAGTTATATTAATTTATCAAATAATTTCAATCGATTAACATTTCGATTTTGTGTTAATTTTATCTATTCAATACAAAAAATCTGGTTTTAATGCAAATCCAAAGTTAATCACACATATATTTGTGATGAAAAAAAAAAAATACTGAAGGTCCTTAAACAATTTAAATTTGATTTTAAATGCTATAATCTACATAACACGTATACATAAATAAAACATTAACAAGAAAACATGTAATTAAAAAAAAAACAATGCACAATAATTTAACACAACCTAAAAAGTTTATTCAAGCTTTTTTTTAAGTTTGTTTTTAAGTAACCCCGGCAGTAAAGATAAAAATGCACATACTGTAAGTATACCAACAGAAGTCCAAGAAAAAGCTTCATTAGTGCTTGTCATCTTTTGTAGCGTTTTTCCAGTTTGTATGGCTATAACTGATGGTGGCGCCACTCCGAAGAAGGTACCGAAAGCGAATGTATAGATGGGAACACCAATAACCGGTGAAGCTATATTAATAAACCAATTTGGTAAAATGGGTGTCATACGAAGAAACAACATGTAATTAAAAAGACTGTTGCGATGATTTTCCACTTGCCGAATCCATTCGGCTGTCTTTGTTGGCCAAAAATGACAAATTAATCTTCGACCAACTAAGTTTGATATGCTATAGCATAATGTGGCACCGAGTGACGAACAAAAGCATATTAGGAATAAAGCTATTGGAAATTTATAAAGAAATCCAAGTAGTATTGATAGGAACAATGATCCTGGAATGGCAAATGTTTGCAGGCTGTAACAAATGTTTAGTTAAGGAAAATGAAGAATATTAAAAAATTGTTTTTATGTTTTTGGAAGGAGTTCTTTAAAAAAAAAAAAAATTTTTAAAACAAATTAAAGCCCGACTCAAGTAAAGTTATTTAAGGTGTTAAATTATTTTAATTATAAAACTTCACGCCATTCAATATTAATTTGTGTGTTTGTACTGGGAATTCCATGGTAGCTTACCATACATTTTTGTACTTTTAATACTTTTGTTGTTATAAATCATACAAAATAAATTTATTATGCATGTCAAACGTGTCATTTAATAAGACATAAAATCTTTCAAAAAAATTGATCATTACTTCTTAAAAAAGTTTAACATTTTGGACACAATTCTTGTGGCCTTAAGCTTGACCATTTAAAAAGTTAAAACAACTAATTGGCCTTAAGCTTGCTCATTTTTTAAAAGTTAAAATAACTAATGCTGAAATAGAACAAAAAAAAATGCCTGTTCAACAGGAAAAAAAAATTAAACTTTCTTCTTTTAAAAACTGCAAATATATTCTATGAATATTTAATAAGATAAATGAGTTGAAAAATGTTGAGATTATTTGCAAATCAATGATTTTGTCTCTTTTTTTTCGATTTATTTGAGAATAAAATCTCTAAATCTTTTTTAAAAAATAAACAAAACAAATAAATGAAAAAATATTTTCAACAACTTCAAAACTGCGTACCTTACAGTCATACATTGCGGAAACAATTTACTGTTGAGCTGTGAAGGTTATTTTTCGAACCTCTGACATGTTGGTATTACCGTCCGATTTGGTACTCCTGAAAATAGTACACATATTGGAGCGTTTTCAGCGGGGACCCGCTTTCCAAACCGTATTCTTTTGAAATTTAAATTTCTTCAAGAATTAAAAGCGGAAGTGTTAAGTGAGTGACATAGGAAGTAAATTTAAGAAGGCCAATATGAATGCAAATCTATAGTACGTCTTTAGTGCAAAATATATGTAGCTAGTAAGCACGTAAATATGCACCTTTAAATACAAGTCTAAATAAAAAAATATTATGATTAATTTTCAAAAAGGATACAAAACATAGGTTGTGACAACTCCAAACATTACTTCAAAATAGTACATGTCTTTGTATTGGTCTAATACTTTAGCTAACATTTTGGCATCTTGAATATCTCGCGGTAGTTTGATGTACTGCTTTTCCGTTCTAGAGATTTTAAAGAAAGATTACACAAAACTCAGTCGTCTATAAGTAGGTACTTACTCGTCTAGTTCGGGAAACATCATATACACGTAAGACATTGCCGCCAGACTCAGTAAAAATATTGCTGCAAGAATTGTCAATGATTTTTTTGTTGCGTTTCGATCGGTAGCCGACATGGTCTTCTTTTGTGCAGCCTCTTTATTATTAAAAAAAATGTTAATGTTGATAATAATTACTCACATTAAATATTTGCAACCCTAATTTAACTTACTATTTTTGGAATCAGTAGTTTTTTCTTGAAATTCCATCTTGATGCAAAGATTATCTTTTTTGTATTTTTCTTTAGTTTTGTTTCAATACAACTTTAACTTAAAAATAATTGTTGTCTTGTCGATGATAAAATTCGAATATAAAGGGTTTTTAATAATTTATTCAAAATTTGGGTGCAAAGGCAAACTTTAGTGTATGAAAAAAAAAATCAGAAAAGTGACAGCGGCAGGTGGCACACTGACAGACACGTCAGTTTAGGAAGGGTTGTTTGCGTTCGAGGGTGTAGAAAATTGTTTATTAGTTTTTTAATTTGTTCATTTTGTCGTTTCTCTGAACAAGCCACACGTCAATCCTTGTTGGAAGAGTCATCAAAATCAATTGCAATAACCAATTTAAAATACCTTCTCGGAGGTCTTTTTCGATCTGTATGTCAAATTCCTTTCAAATATTTGAATTCAATTTTTTCTTGTTTGGAAAGCATTTGTGAAAAAAAAATCAATTTTTTTGTGATTATGGGTGTCTCATTTGACACATACTTCTTGACAATAAGAAAATATTGAAAAGTAAGTAGTAACTAGCTTTGTATATGAAAACTATAGTACTATCATGGTGGAAGTCGAATGGGGCGACATCTAATTTACCTATGCAACCCTTACTCTTTTTTTTTTGCGGAGAGCTTATGGAGGTTTCAAATGATATTTATTGATATTTTTTGGATGCAATTATCCAAAAAATAGTCTCCTCTTGCTCCTACCACCAATTTTCGACGCTTAAAGACTCACCAAATCGAATTTTACACCTCACATTTTGCAGCGCCACCACCAGGACCTCTGCAACCCTAAAAAAAACTCGCCATGATAGTACTATAGTTTTCATATACAAAGTAACTAGTAAGAAAGCCGCAAGGAAATTTATAGAAATATTATTTAATTTATAAAAATAATATTCATAAATGAAAGGGTGATGGCGTTAGTAGTCGGCCCCTTAACTTTTTTTAAAAATTCTATTGGCATTTAAAAATCAGTTTATTATGTTCTGGGGCCAGATTCTGCAAGAGTGAGTTTTAATGTGTACACCCTCTTATTTCGATTAGGTGTACACAGTCCTATAAATTTATTCACCGTATTTTTCATGGTGAATTTTCAAAAGTAATAGTGAGTTTTTTGAAAATGGACGCAGGCAAAAAAAATAAAAAAGCCAGTGAAGAACAAAAGCAGCATTTAATTAATTATATGGAGGAAAATTTAGATTTTGCACAAGAGAGGCAAGACTTAAGACTTACTTTTCCTTAATTATATTTTACTGTTACAATTAAATCCTGTAAGAAGCACCATAAAATACAAATTTAAATGCTACTGCATAAAATACAAATACTTTTCATAAAAATAATGTTAAATAATTTGTGTCAGGTAGTAAATTAAGAGAACTCTCTTCATCATCTCCAGAAGTCGGCCGCTTGAGTATCAAGTAGTCGGCCACCATTTAAAAATTTTTATTTTAGAATGGTAAAAAGTATCTAGGAACCTTTTTAACATTTAATAATTAGCAAAACACAATTTAAGTTAAAAAGGAACATGTATTTCAGTCAAATATTATATTAGTTAAACATTAGTTTTTAATTTAAAAGAAAAAAATCCACTTAAAAACAAATATTTTTTGGATAAAAAAGGTTAAAAATAAATAAAGCAAATAAACTATAAAAAAAAAACAACTTCATAAGTTATATATGCACATAGTCTTGAAACATAGGTATCATAAAATAAATAAATTAGCATAAATAATATTAAAATAAATACATTTTCAGTTCTTACAGCTATTACATATACATGTTTCATCTTCGATATCTTCAAGAAGTCTTCCTGCAAATGTTGTACATTTCAAATGAAACCATTTTATGCAGGAATCACAACCAACATTTTTTAAATTATTGTCTTCAATATCTGAACTAATTCTTCTTCGCAATTTGAACACTTTATTATTTTCATTGTGTTTATTTTTTTTGTATTTCCCCTACCAGCCCTTTTCTTTTTTTCAGCTTCCAATCGCTTTTCTTCTCTATATTTTTTTCGGAGCTCCACTTCCATTTTGCTTTTCTTTTTCTTGTTTTTCTTCTTCTTTTTTATTAAAAAATTCTTTCCACGCAAGAGAGGGAAAAGGGAATGCTTGATGGTGGTTTCTCGCGAATTGGCTGGACTGAATGAAGCTGATGTTGATGGTAAACACGGAGCTGAAATAATTTTAGAAGTTTAAATTTTATTATCTTAGTACTGGAGTATAAATATTGATAAAGAGTAGTGTTTGAGGTAGAAAGCCACCAATTTGTTCTTCCTGAGTCACGGGCGCCAATAATTCATTAACAATATTTGAAGATGTTGAAGAACGCCGAGATGGTTGAGCTAAAGAAAAAAGACCAATGGTAGTTTAAAGTTATGTAAATCAAAATAGTATTTATTGTATCACGTCCTACCAATGGTTGTGGATAGAAGCTGGTCTGCGTTCTGCAACAATTCTTCGACCGTCTTTTCAACTGCTTCTCCTGCCTCAGTTAACTTTTCGATCGTTTCTTCTGCCTCTTTGTCGTTAAACTCTTGATTTGGCATCGGTGACGGTGATATCATTTCCGTAATTTTTTGAAGCTTACCCGTTTCATCTATCACGTATGTATGTGCCGGTTATTGTATCATTTTGTCCGGGTTGAATGATATGCGTCTGCTCGAGCTTTTCTATAATTTCCATAACGGCATCGAAATTTATATTTTTGTTAGCAAGTTCTTCTTGTGCCAATGTCAACACTTTCTTGTTTCCGAAAAGCTTGAACTTGTAAGACCTAAGACTGATTCCATATTATGTCTTTCTAGTTGGTTCTGGACATACTTCGTATAATCTACTTCTTCTTTTGTTTACAGCTTTGCCTATATTTTGTGGAAAGTTTTGCCATTTATGGATACGTGTTTTTATAGTCTGTTTTCAACCCTTTGAATGCTCCTATGTACATCAGCTGGCTGGGTTATGTGCGTAGTGTTTGGTAAAAGTGCATATAGAATAATGCCATTATTTCTGCAAAAGTCACTCAAGTCCATTGTCAGATGAGACTTGTGGCCATCAGCTATAGAAACAATATTGGCCGTTTGATGTTGTTTTCAGCTACCCAGTCGTTGAAGCTGTTGGCCGTGTATTCGAAGAAGGTTTCTGACCGCATCCAGCCACTTTCAGATCGTCCTAAAACCCACTTGTCTGGCATACTTTTGATAACAGCCTGCGGAGGACGTATGTACATATGGGAAGACAACGAGTGGTGGTGATTGCTTTCCATCAGCAGAAAGCTCAAAAAGGACTGTTATCGTCTCCTTATCGTTTCCTGAAGTAATTGTCCTGAGGGATAATTCCGGATGGCGTTTCAAAAACCCATAATACCACGTCTTCCCGGGTAGGCCATCTATGAATGGGTTCTTTCTTTTATCTTCTAATATAATTTTTTGGACGGTGTTTAACAAATCTGATGGCTTTTGTGGGAATCCACATTTCGCCAGGTCTATGATCCACTTCACAAGTTTTTGTTCCTCGGCCGCAGTAAGGACTGTGTCGGGACCCATTTTTCTGGGCTTTTCGGCCAAAAACTCTAAGGATCGATAATGGTACGGAGTATTGCAACCGAGAACTACTTGCTTATCTTAAAAGTTGTGGGATTCGTCATCAAACCAGTAACAGAAAAGGCTCGATGCATGTTGGTGGCTGCGTTCTTGAGAAGCATTTTTGGGCCGAAGCGGTTTTAACTGCTGGATATTTGATTAACAGAACGATCAGTAGAATACTTGACTTCAAATATCCAGAGGAAGTTTGGTCAAACAAGAAGCCGAATTTAAGTCATTTGAGAGTTTTCGGATCGACTTCTATGGTTCACGTTCCCGGGCAGAAAAGGAAGAAATTGGATCCAAAGTCTATAAAGGGAATTCTGCTTGGATATAGCGAAAATTCAAAATCATACAGAATTTATGATCCAATTAAGAAAAAATTGTACGTAAGCAGAGATGTGATTTTCCCGAAAATCCAAGAAAAAACAAATAATGTCTCGTCTTCCTTCTTAAAGTGTTCAGTGGGGGCTGAAAGTTCAGAAGAAATTGAATCTGGAAGTAGTGGCGACAATCTTGAGGTCAGTGAAATTGAAGATGATTCTAATAAATTGAATTGTTTGACAGGGAGAATCTAGAAAGTTCAGAGTCGAACAATGAAGAGGAAGAGTCATTTTATTCTAATGATGACAAAGATTTTGTTCCTCCAGCAGCTGTAGAATCAACATCCCAAAGTGTGCGTAGATCCGAAAGAACACCGAAACCGATAAGAAATGAAGACTTTGTATCCTACATGGTAAGAGAAGCAGATGATCCCATAAGCTATAGTGAAGCAATTGGTAGATCAGACTCCGAGCACTGGAAAAATGCGATTCAAGCTGAGTATAGCTATTTTCTTCAAAATGAAACATGGGAAGAATCAGTTTTGCCGCCTGGAAAGAAAGCCATCAACACTAAATGGGTATTTAAGAACAAGATAGATGCGAACGGCCAAATTACTAGCTATAAAGCGCGATTAGTAGCGAAAGGGTGTAGCCAACGAAAAGGTCTAGACTACGAAGAAACATTTTTCCCGGTGGTACGCTACGAGTCGATTCGCTTTTTATTGGCTATTGGTAAAATGGACCTGGATATTGAGCAAATGGACGCAGTAACGGCATTTCTCCAGGGAGACCTGGATGATGAAATTTATGTTTCACAGCCGGAAGGTTTCAAGCATGGAAATAAAGTTCTTCGTCTCAAGAAATCAATATACGGTTTGAAGCAATCTTCAAGAGTGTGGAATATGAAGCTAGACGGTGTATTGAAGAAATCTGGTATGACTCAATCAAAATTAGATCCATGCATTTATTATAAGCATAACGAAGGTAAGGTGATTTTGGTTGCAGTTTACGTGGATGACATGCTCATAATCGACAATCATCCTGAAATTAAGAAGCGTCTGAAATCAACTTTAAGGCAAGAGTTCCATATGAAAGATTTGGGAGTTGCAAATTCATTTCTTGGACTTAGATTGAGAAGAGATAGATCGAAAAAGCAAATTTGGGTTGATCAAGAAAACTACATTAAGTCGATAGTTGAACGATTTGGACTAACCAGTTCTAATTCTTGTTCTACACCAAGTCAAAAACTGAGCAAGGCGATGTGTTCAAAAACTAAAGAAGATGTCGAAGAAATGCGTAAGGTTCCATATCAAGAGCTAGTTGGCAGTTTGTTGTTCGCTGCGCAGGTTTCAAGGCCTGATATAAGCTTTGCTGTGAACTTCTTGAGTCGATTCAACGCCAACCCTGGCAAAGCGCACTGGATAGCTGCGAAAAGAGTACTTCGATATTTGAAGGGTACAGCAAACAAGAAATTGTGCTATCAGAAGGGGAACGACGAAGACGGAATTAGTGGTTTCTGTGATGCTGACTATGCTAGCGAGGTCGGTCGATAAAAGAAAATCCGTCACAGGGTATGTATTCATCATGGGGCATGGTGTTATATCCTGGTGTTCAAAAAAACAACCAACAGTTGCTTTGTCAACAACAGAGGCCGAGTACATGGCGATGAGCTTAGCTGTGCAAGAGGCATTATGGCTACAGAGTTTACAAAAGGAACTTAGTGAACTTTCGAATTCATCAATTAAATTATATTGCGACAATCAAAGTACTGTTTGTTTGGCTTTAAATAATGTATACCATTCCAGAACAAAGCAAATTGATGTCCATCATCATTTTGTCAGGAACGAAATTCTCAACGGTACAATAAAACTCCAGCATATACCAACAACAGAAATGGTAGCTGACATCATGACAAAACCTTTATCAACAGACAAATCTTAAAACTTCACAACACTTATGGGACTTCAAAAATAAAACTGTTATGCGTTCTAGTGGGGGTGTTGAAATTTAAAGAACACATATACTTGTTGATAAAACACTTTGTGAAAAACATTCTAGTATTCATTGATTTTGTATCTGAAAATTTATTCTAAATAATTATTCTGTATTCTTTTTCAAACGTTATAAACGTGATTTGTCTTTTTATTTCATTTGGAACTTGCGAGAATAACTTTATAGTTTTCATCAATTTTCGCCTAATAAATTAATTTTTTTTATTTAATATGGAATTTTATTTATTCATAATATTTTATGAAATATTTTTTTCTTACACATCTGCCTCCTTTTAACAACATTTCGTTGGTAAAATAATGCATACATTTCCATTTTCACTCCTTCTTCACTGAAATATTTTTGATAAAAGTCACAAATATCTGTCTTTTATGATTTATAACAGATTTCATAAAATATTTTGGCATCTCGAATACGAAAAATGCTATTTGTAAAAGATTTTTTGACATGTTCGAATTTATGACATTTCATTACAGATCCTGATAGCAGATTTCATAACAGATTTAGCATGCTGAATACCAAAATTATAATTCATAAAGGATTTTTTGACAACTCACGCTGAATATGCCTAAATATTTTGATGTGCAATTCTGCTGATGTAGTTCCGTTAACGGTTTCCAGATTAAAAAAACAATTAATATTTAAAAGTTAGGCAACATCATTTTATTGTAGTTCCGTCAAGTGTGGTTTTATCTTAACGGTACTTCCCAGTTTAAAAAACAATAAAAAAATCCATCAACCCGTTTAGGCTGCAGCCTAACAGATAGAATTGCGAAACCTTTTTTTAGATTTCAAGTTCGTATTTTTTGACTTGCTTACAAGGGCTTTATTCCAGAAAGTGATCATAAATATAAAAGATATTGTTTTGGCGATTGGTGTCTAATATAGCCGTTAATAAATCGCCAAAGCGATATCGTTTGTTCGCCTTATGGAAGAGGATCCTTGCAAAAAGCTCCAGTGTGTTGTACTTATACCAATTAGATACAAAAAGTGTGTAGAAAACGAAGTTTGAGTTTTGAAGAAGTATTTTCTCTATACAAATGAGCGGCAGTGCATGTGATGTTAATCAAATTTTAAATGAATTTTACTCAGGATTGCGATATTTCTATAATTATATATTTTGAATAACTCATTTCCAGATCTCTTTCATAAAAAAGATATTTTTTATTTTGTATTTTAAAATCAAAAGTTATCATTATAAGTAGTAAAAATACATCCTATTTATATAGATTACATATAGATAACATAAATTAATAACTAACGGTCAAATAAATCCGAATGCAAAAAAAAACTAAATACAGTTTAACAGTGAATTACATTATAAATAATTATATCCATCAATCGAGCACAACAACTTCATCGACGTCCATTGTTGTTGTTGTGATCGAACTAATAGGCACTTTTGCTGATTTTTCAACTTCCATCAAAGTTGACACCGGCGCCGGTGTTTTATTTTTCTGCAAAAATTTACTAATCAATGCGTTCTTCGACTGGGGAGAAAATTCTTGTCCTGTAGGAACTGACATCAATAAAGCTACTCTTTTTTTAACCACTGGCGTTTGGCTGATGGCTGTCGCCGCAGGGGCAGGTTTTTTAAATGCAGGTGTTGTCGCTTTGCTTGCTTCTTTCACTTTGGGAAAAGGCGAGCTTTTAGAATTTTTAGGAGAACTTTTTGACTTTTCTTTTGGAGAATCACACTCTAGATTTGTCGATTGTATGTTCTTTTCTTCTTTTGTTATGACTTTCGTGAATTTAGTTATACCTGTAGGTTTTGGTTTCTTCTTTTCAATTTTATCCGTTTTAGAGTGTTCGGAGTTTTCTGGTTTTAAGCTTTCACCTTCAGTTTCGTTTGCTACATTCTGATCAGTCTTATCAAACTTAGGTTGAAGTTTATAGGACCATTCATTTCGTAAACCTAAATTTTCTAGCGCACATTTATCCAAAACATCTGCCGCAACAACCCAGCATAATTTTTTTTTGTTTTTGTTCTTCTTATTGACGGCGTCAACTACGGACCACTCCGAGATTTCATCGATTTTTTCTTTGATCTGAGATTTGCTTGGTGCCAAACATTCACCATTCTTTATTTTTTCACATGTATTTGATACGTGCTCCATATATTCTTTAATAATAAACACCCTCGAGTGTCTATTTCCATGAACAAGACGAACCAAGTCCTTCAAAAGGTCCTCTTTTATTTCTATTCGCTTTAGTTTCTCCGGTGGCGGCGTACTTGGTTCAGGTTCGGGAGCTTCAGGCGCTTCTACCAGAGGTGGCTCACAGAACATCATTGCACGATTACAAAGACTTTCCCATATGATGGTAGGACAAAGTTTGGGACGATTGCCATTTTCATCTTCCCAAATTGCACCAATTAGCCTGGGTTTGATTTTTTCGGTTTTCTTTTTCATTTCTTGAGCGAATTCTTGTTGAAGAGCTTTAAGTTTAGCTTTTTGGGCTTCGCGAGACGTATCCGGCCCGATTTCGTCTTCGTTTTGCATTTCTTCGTCACTTAAATGACCGTGTGGAACAAACCATTCATTGTCAACTTCGTAGTCTTCGTCTTCAGATTCCTTTTCATCTTCACTGCCATTCAATGATTCTCCAGGCTCCTCTTCTTCCCATTCATCATCTGAATCTACTTCGTAATCAAAGAATGCCTAAAAAGAATTAAACAAATTCATATTTAAAAACAGCAATTTGGAAACGTTGGATTTAAACAACTTAACTTTATAGTGAAATACATTTTTCATAAAAATGAATCGCTGTTTTTTTTATTTAGTTTTACTTTGGAGGTCGAAAAATGAATGACCCTTTATATTCTTTCAATTCTTCAAACTTTATTGGATTCGTTTGTGCTTCCGTAGTTAAAAAATGAAGTTTAAAAAAAACCTTATATTTTTTTTTATTCATAAAACAAAATCTCTTGTAATCTTGTAATATGTTTTTCTTGTAAGAACTATATAATCGAAAATCAAAAATACGGTTCAGGATGCGATAAAGGTTTTTTGAAAATTATTTTTTGACCAAATAATTTTAATTATATTATGCCCACACGTGAAATATCCTCAACATTATTAGATCAGTTTACGAGATTAA
Organism: Syrphus vitripennis; assembly: GCA_958431115.1. Classification (NCBI taxonomy): domain Eukaryota; kingdom Metazoa; phylum Arthropoda; class Insecta; order Diptera; family Syrphidae; genus Syrphus; species Syrphus vitripennis. The sequence goes on from OY288110.1 coordinate 72,463,559, forward strand.
CAACTTTTATGTTAAGGGCACCTAAAAACCTCGAATAAATGAAATTACCTTAGTGGTTTTCGATAGAGGTACAGACAGACAGAATTGCGGGACACGTAATTCACGTTCACTATCGTTGTAATATCAAGACAGTTTATATTTTTATGACAGCTCAGGGTTTTCCCAAAATTTCCTCGTTTTTAAAATAAAATAGCTGAGAAAAAAATTTAATTCTCAGAATTTTAAGTATTCTCAAAAAATATAAACTGGTCAATTATCTCGAATTTGATTTTTACTTACAATTCTAAAATTTGCATTGGAATTAACTAAAAATTGAAATGTCTTAAAATCATTTACCTTATCCATAGCGAAGGGCCTCCTTGGGGTAATCACAGTGCTTTTTTTTCTCCATGTGCCATAGAAAGGCGGACGTCGATTTTCACGGAAAAAGTAATATTTTCCCTTGTATGTTTGAATTGGCAAAGTCCTAGGCTCATCAATTGTCTGCGCGGCATTTTCAAGTTCACTAGCTAGAAAAAGGTCAGAGTTTAATCAATTTATTTGAATATATAAAATCAGATTGTTCCCTTACCTATAACAATAACATCGTCCTCATCATCTTCATAATTGTTCCTTAAAACTGTCTTAAAACCTCTCAGAGGTGTGTGGGTTCCATTTTTCAGTTCACTTATGTACAAAGCAGATTTATCTGATTGGGTACTTTTAAGAAAAGAATCCAGCTCTTCTCGTGAGCGCTCTTTAAACTCTCGTCGAACCAAAGGCGCCAATTTCATGGCACCCTTAACCTGAAACGGACGAAATGCCAACGAATCAACGCTTTCGGCATCTTCTCGGGATTCTTGATCTTCGTCGGTTATTGGCTTAACAGGTTTTGGAACGAAGAACTTGGTAAATGCTTGTGCAGCCTTTTTTTTTTTATTTTCTTCTTCTTCCTTTTCGAGTTCCTTACGTCGACGGTCTTCGTCCTTTTTACGACGCTCTTCGTCTCTGGCTTCGTCTTTCTTACGTTTCTCTTCGTTTTTGGCTTCTATCTCGGCTAGACGCTTTCGCTCCTTGTCTTCTTTTTCTTTGCGGCGTTGATCTTCTTTCTCTTCTCTTTCACGGCGTTTCTGTTCCTCCTTTTCTTCGCGCTCCTTCTTCCGCAGTAACTCCCGCTCTTCACGCTCTTTTTGTTTTTGATTTTTTTCTTCTTGCAATTTACGTTCACGCTCTTCGCGTTGCTCCTGTAACTTTCGTTCCCTTTCTTCTTTTTGCTGTTGCAACTTTAATTCCTTTTCTTCGCGAGCTTTTCTACGTTGTTCCATCAACTTTTGTTGCTTAGGAGTTAGCAATTTGTTTTGAGCTCCTTTGTTGAGTGATGTATCAGCTGATTTAGAGATATCGGACACAAACTCTGGTTCGGATGAGACAACTTCTTCAGCTTCTTTTTTATTTTTTTCAGTCTCATTAATTCTGATAGATTTTCGAGAAAATCTCAATTCCTTTGTTGGACTCGTGTCTTCTTCGCGAACAGAGTTATTTTTTGGAGAATTTTCTTTTGCATCGATGACCTTTTTAGAATTTTGACTCTTTTTTTGAGGAGATTTTCTTGCTACCTCTTTCGCGTCCTCTATTTTGCTTGTGGAACTTTGTAAATCGTGTGTTGTTTTAGATTTAGATCTTTTAGATTCTTTTGGAGAAATTTTTGCTGGTCGCAGGTCAGCTTCGCTCAATTCTTCTTCAAGAGTTTCATCTTTTTTCAATTTGGAAATAGGTGGCTTCGAAGTTTTTGTTGCTTGGTGCTCAGGTTCAGTTAGCTTTTCAATTTGTTGTTCTTCACTTTCTTTTGATAAAATTGTATTTTCAGATGGTGAATTTGATTTGGGCGGAGTATTCCTGTTTTTGCTTTGACTAACGTCTTTCTTGGGTTCACCTTCAACAACTTCTCCAAATGTTTGTTTTTGAATCTTTTCAAGTTTTGGTTTTTTTGGGGGATTTTGTTCGTCCGGTAGGATCTCTAAATCACTTGTATCACTTCCATTACCTGGCTTGGTTAATGGCTCAGAAGCTCGCTTGGTTTTTCTCTTCTTCTTTCCACCTAATCGGAGTTTAATTTGTAGTTTTGGGGTTGTAGAAGTTCTATTGCTGCCTGCATTGCTTGGGGTTTTTTTTTGTTTCTTTTTTTGAGACGTCGTAGTTGGTGTCTTTGGGGATACACTTGGAGAGGATTTTTCTTCTGATACATCATCGTCCAGGACAATAACATCTTCCGATGAAGAAGCTACATCTAATTTGTCAATGGTTGTTAAATTCTCCTTACTATGAGACTTACCGATCTTATGTTGATGTTCGGGTTCTTCAGTAAATGATAGTTTGCGCTTTTTTAATGGGATTTCTGCAGATGGAGAAGATGCAGTAGCATCTTCGTGTGATTTTATTGGGAGAGTTCCTGCGATTATTTTGAATGGTAGGCGAGCCTGTACGAGTTTTTTTCCGGTGCTTGATTCTTTTTCATTCTTTTGTCTTTCAGTGCTCGCTATTGTGGCTGTTTTGTTAGATTTTCGAGCACTCCGCATATTTGCCTTTTGGCCACTATTAGACTGAATTGTTTTCATAAGAATTAAATAAGAATATTTAATTATTTTTAACTTTATTTACGAAAAACCGAAGAGAAAACCCGCTTTGATTAATGTCAAATTAACTGAAAACGCGCCAACTGATTCTGAAAATCGGACATGAAGTTGGATAAGATTTAAGTTAAGTTTTTTAATCTCACTTACAGGTGGCGGATATAGATAAAGTCACCAATTTAAGGGTACCACTATACTGGATGAAAATAAAGGCGCTCGCAAATTAAGGCGTAACTGTTAAAGTTAATCGTCGAACGTCAGCTGAAGTGGTCGTAAAAAACGAAGCGAATACGAAGAATTTATAAGACGCTCCCATGATTGCTTTCGCTATCGGTACTCGATAGCAAGAGCGCTTATCGACCGCTCCTGAGAAAGTGAATTGAGAGATAGATACAAAAATCAAAATGGTGGAAGCAAATAATATGGCTGACTACTCCATTTGAGTGTTCGGAAAGCTAATTTTCGTCCGGTTTTGACATAGCTTCCTACCATGTTCGACGATTATAGTTCTACCTTTAAGGAAGCAAAAGTGAACGAAACTTAACGAAACTGAATAAATCAAAGCAAAAAGTCAATTGCGTACATGTCAATCAACACTGTATATAGTCTGTTCCTTAAGCTGGTATAGTTGAGCATATTTAATTTTTCACTTTTTGCACTTTTTACCACTTTTGGCGAAAAGTGAAAATAGTTGAATGTAGTAAACTTCAATAAGCCTTTTTCATTTGAGCTAGAAACACTTAAGGCGTGATGACAAAACAACAACAAAACATGTGGTTGTCAATTATAGCAACGTATTTTTACAAAACAATGACAGTGATATTGTTTTTCGTTAAGAAATTAACACAAAATACCTATTCATAAAATAAAAAATTGTCAGGATATCTAAAAATTTATTTTTAAAAAATTTTTCCGCAACGCAATTTTTTCTAGACATACATTAGCCAAGGTTCTTCATTTCCAGTGAAGACCATGTTATCCAACCATGTGGTTCCATGTAAATAGCCTACTTTGTATACGAACATAGCTAACGATTTGACAGCTAAATTTGATATTTGACAGGTTTTCGCATCGTCTAGCCGAGAAAGAAAAACCGGAGAGTCACTTGGAAAACTTTTTACGGGCAGGGCAGCTCCCAAAAGATTTTCATATTTTATTTTTAAATTGTTGTTAATATATATTTAACACGGAAAAGCAGTTTAAAATTGTGATCAAATAGAATAAATGCAGTAGTTAAATTGCATCGGTTTACTTGAAGATTCTGTGATTCCTTTACAAATTAGTGCCCGTTTTATACTCATTATAATCTAGGATATATACCTAACCAGGCTAAAGGATGTCGAAAAACAAGTTGAACCTTACCTTGCCACCAGGATCTGTAGACTCCACAGCTCAGCAGGTCGTTCCAACTCCACCTTTTAAGACACCATCTGGCACCGAGTAAATATTTTAGCTTTTAAATAATTGAACTCTCCTCTTTCCTTTGGTTTTATTTTATTTTCTTTTTTCTTTTTTGTTTCTTTTTTATTTTATTTTGCCTTTGGCTTTTTGTCTGTTCTTTTGTTTTTGGTTTTGTTTCCTTCGTGAATTCACATAAACTAATATTAAAGAAAACATAGTTTGCTGGGGAAACCAAAGACTAGCATTGAAGCACTAACCGAAACTCTAGAGGAGCTGGAAATGGACGATACCGCACGAAAGCGCATCAAAGTATTCCTAAGCCAAAAGGAAAAAATTGGTGAGCTAAGCGACGAAGACTTGGAGAAACTGGGTGAATTAGGATCCGGAAATGGAGGCGTCGTAATGAAGGTCAGGCACATTCCAACTCAACTAATAATGGCCAGGAAATTAATTCATCTGGAAGTGAAACCGGCCATTAAAAAGCAAATTATTAGAGAACTGAAAGTGTTGCACGAATGTAACTTTCCACACATTGTTGGTTTTTATGGGGCATTCTATAGTGATGGCGAAATAAGTATTTGCATGGAGTACATGGACGGTGGATCTCTTGATCTCATATTAAAACGAGCGGGTCGAATACCAGAGTCAATTTTGGGAAAGATCACTTTAGCTGTGCTAAAAGGATTAAGCTATTTGCGTGATAAGCATGCTATTATGCACAGAGATGTGAAACCAAGTAATATTTTAGTTAACAGCAGTGGCGAGATAAAGATCTGTGATTTTGGAGTTTCTGGTCAGTTGATTGATTCCATGGCGAACTCCTTTGTTGGAACGCGCAGTTATATGTCGGTGAGTTATAGAATTACTTTAGCTTAAAGTAAATAGGTATAATGACTGTTTTTCTTCTCGGGCTGAAAAATTTTATATTTCCTGTTCTCTAACTTAATAGTTTTCTTTTTTTAGATTTTTTAAATGTATACTTGGATTTATTTGTACTGAACTTGTAGTCCTTCCTCCTTTTCTATTCAAAATTTCTCTTTGGGTATGAAAATGGAAAATCTATTTAAAATCATAAACCTAACCTTTTCATAAATTAGAAGCTGCAATGCAAAAATGAAGCTCAAAAGCTTAGGTGTGAACAGAAATACATTTTAATAAGGAAAATTAGAAGGTCCTTGAGAGTCCTACGCACTAACTGAAAACAAAGAATGGATTCTTGTTCAAGAAAGAGCTGTAGTGTGACATTGTTTGTGTTTCCAAAATACAAAAATTATACAAAAACAAAGAAAACTAATAAAAACACAGAACCTAAAAGAATAATTTCAAAGTTAAATAACTTTTAACACATCGCATTTGGATATACGCTTTAGTAAAAATGAATGTATGAATGCTTATCTGTAGTTGATATAAAGGACAATTTTGTTGGACCAGAGCTAGGACTCCATACATTTCTGAGTTCGGCTAAATTTTTTTTTTAAATTTCAGAATTTAAAATGTACTTGTACATGTACTATGAAGAATTTAAGACATGTACTACCAAGTCGCTTCTCTGTCTCCGAAGATAATCATCACTTCGCATGAATTCTCCGAAATCGGCCATACGAATTCTGAATCATGAATTAAATATTTGTACAATTAGCTCCAAGCGAATTAATTACAAATCAAAAATGAGTTTAAGTTTTTGACTTACCAATTTCGATAGATTAAGGGTTGTTTATATACTATTGTTACATACAATAATATATTCAAATTTCTGAACCATGGTTTAAAAATGAACCCTAATTTTCTTGTGAGTCATCGTATAATGTTTTTTATTACTTATGATTTGTATTAATGATATTAATTGATTTTTCTTTTTCTTTATTTATAGCCAGAACGGTTGCAAGGCACACATTATTCCGTACAGTCAGACATTTGGTCACTTGGCTTATCGTTAGTTGAAATGGCTATTGGTATGTACCCAATTCCTCCGCCAGATGCCAATACTCTCAAAGCAATATTCGATGAAAATACCGATGAGGGTAACCAGGCAACAGTTGAACCAAAAAATATGGCAATTTTTGAACTATTAGATTATATAGTTAATGAACCTCCACCCAAATTAGAACATAATATTTTTACCGACGATTTTAAAATTTTTGTAGACATATGTCTTAAAAAAAATCCAGATGAGCGAGCTGATCTTAAAACACTCTTGGTATGATTAAATACATATTATTATATATTTTGAAAATTCAATATTTTAATAATTTTTTTTTCAGAATCATGCATGGATTCGAAAAGCGGAAGTAGAAGAAGTCGATATAGCTGGTTGGGTTTGTAAAACTATGGATTTACCGCCATCAACACCAAAGAGGAACACATCACCAAATTGATTCTCTGTTCATGTAGCTTTTAAAGTCAAAGGTCTTGTATTTGTATGTGTTATTTAAATCAAATTTTGCTCTTTTGATTAATTTAATCAGCCAGCAGCATAAGCGTATTATTATGTTTATTTTTATAGATCTTCAGCAAGAAACACTCATGTAATAAAATAAGAAAAACAAAATACACATTAGAAAAATTGTAGTTTTTTTTATTAGAATTCGCAGTAGGAATTGTTTTTTTCAAATATCAAAAAATTAAAAATTACATAAAAAATCAAGAAACATGGAAGAAGTGTGGTTCTTCTTCAAGTTAATTGAAGCATTACTTGGTTCTACTTGCATGATATTTCACATTCAAGGATTTCTCGATGATCGCCAACCCTTACCTCATCAAATGTATTTTTGTGGAACATTTTTTGGTTTCACAATAATTGCAATATTTGGAAATATTGGAATCAGCTTGGGCTCAAAGCCTTCGATGTTAATTGAAGCCGTAGTAAGTGGAGTGGCTTCGTTTTTCTTTATCCTATCGTCGATATTTTCAATGTACCATGCGGAAAAAGACTTTCATTTGATGTATTTATCTGACTATGAAGAATCTGTCCATCCATTTTTTGCAATTAGCAAAAAACAAAGCATAACAGCTCTTTGCTGTGGATTGTTTTATATGTTACATGCAGTTTTCGCAGTTGATGCAATTTTAATCACAGACGAAATAAAATTGGACGAGCAATCGCCACAAGCTGCGACAATAGCAAAAGTCGATTTAGAATGTTATCAGCCAATAAAACTATACATTTGCGGAAAGGATTTTAACGATATGCTTCAAAAACAGGATTGGTTTCTTACCATAACAGGCCAGGATGTGAGAAATGCGAGAGAGCAGAAGATTCAGAAGATAGTGAAAGATTTAAAGTATGTGCGGCATGATAATATTATATAATTTGTTTATATAGGTAATTGAAATAAACACATTCATTTAAAAACCATTTATCATGTATATTTGTAATTAATTGCCGTGGACAGAAAATGATATTAGGTGCCTGGAATTTTATTTTTCAATCACGGCCTTATTTCATTTTGAACATGAAACAGGATTGCTTCTAATTTATTTCTTTAATAGCAGTCTTATTTCTATTCTCTGCACGAGAGTATCTCTATTTTACTGTCTTTGAAGTAAAAAGAAATTTTAGCAAATATGTTGTTTCAGAACAAATTTCTGAGGGAACATAGCGAGAAGAATAGTCAAAATGAGTTAAACCTCGCCGTTAATTTCATTTTTCAAAATGAAATCTGTTCGCGATCCAATCAAATGGTATTTTCCCAAAAAATATGGACTTTAAAGGGTGATTTGCATAAGGTGTGCCAAAGTGGTAAAGTGTGCAGGTTGAACTCAAATCGAAGGGTTTTTGAAAAATCATTTTTGAGCCCAAAATTCTGAAAAACAACATTAATTTTTTTGTTCGAACCGATTTTTTCAAAAAAATTTAAGTGTTTGAGTTATTATAAATTATATTGAATGTTGAAGACAAAAATGCACTTAATAACGTAAAGTTTTGAAAACCAAATCAAAAAAAGTTTTTTTTTTTCAAAAAAAAAAAAACAATTGAAAGGCTTTAATGAATATTTTTTCAATTTAAGTAATCCTATACGTATTCTGCACATCAAATCGAAATTACTCTTTTATTGATGTAGTTTTTTACTTAAGTTCGTTGGGTTTAAGAGGTAAGAACCTACGACATAGTTTGGTTACGCAAACGCATTAGTATGTATGTAGGTAGATTTTCTTAAAGTAATTGTACCCAGCGAGGTATCCGTCGGAACGAAGAGTACTTCGAGTCAGAAATAATAGAGAGATCAATTTGTTTAATTATAATTAGGGGTAAAATATATTATGGACTATTTCCGTTACATTCAATACACAAACTTCTTATGCTGACAAAATGATATGCAAATTATTACAATCGAGTTAGTGTTGATGATGAACGCCAAAGAAGCGTTCGAAATGCATTCGCGTTTAATGTAAGTCTTTTTTTTTGTTTTGTAAATTGACTTTCAATTTGTTTTGTTTGAAACAATAAGGTGTAGTTTTAAAAGTCAAGTGAATTTGTTTATTTAACTTTCTCTTTGTTAAAACGCAAATAGTTACTCGAATGATACAAAAATTTAGAAGCTACGTCGCACCCCTCTTTGCTTTAACTTTCTAATAGAAACAACAGGATAGTTTGTAATTTTCGAAATGTAATTCATCCCTATGCTCAGTAAACTTGAAAAAAGAAAATTGATACCGTTTTCTCACAACGTCGCTATGTACCTTTTTTTTATTTTTTTTTTTTCACTGTGTATATTCTCGCCAAAACACGGGTAGTATTAGGTACTTACTGTATGACTCCTCCAATGTTCGATTTAGATGGAATAAACAAATTACTGAAAATCTTGTCTTAAAAAATGTTCTTTTGTTTTTTTTTTTTAACCGCAGATATTTTTGAAAAAATTAACGAGTTAAGAAAACAATTTGAAAGATCGATATTTTTGACTCCCTTTTTTTCTAATGATTACTTTTACAATATATTTTGAATTATTTAAACATTAAAAATTCAAAAATTTTCCCTTCTTTACAATAAATCGATGCTTGCGACAGTTGGGTTTCTCCGAACCTTGCGAAGTATGCTATGTATTAGAAAATTTGCCACCTAGTTTCAAAATAAAAAATTTTAAAGTGACGGTATTTTTTGAAAAAATATTTTGAATTAGTTTTCCTACTTTCCACAAGTAACTAAAGGCTTGAAATAAAACAGAACTTTAAAATTTCAGGACAGAATATATTATATAATAAAATAATTGATAGAATGGGTGAATTTGTTTTTTCGCATGGGAACTAGACACTCGACTTAAAGTGTAACCATAACTGCGCATAGATATGGGAAAAAAGAAAAAGGCATGTATGAACAAGAGTTAAGAAATAATTCATTGGAATAACGGTTTCTTTGTACGAAGTATTTTAGAAAAAAAAAGTGCGGACTTTATACATTCAATATTTATTTTGCAACTAAGAGTTAAAAGAGAGTTTCGTGTTTATAGTTATTTTGTAATCTGTACATACATGTGTATTGCGTTAAATACATTTTAAAAATAATTTTCGAATGTTTAATGTTTCTGAAGTGTAAGAGAATGAATGGTTTTAATATTTTTTTTTCCCATATTTATTGGATTAATTTACATTATGTGCTATTTTTATCTACTCTTTAAATTTCCCTATTAAAAATAATTTTTTATACGATTTAAATATTCTGTTTTTTTCCTTTTCTTTTTATTTTTATTCATATTTTCCTTTCGTATCACATATTACAATTTTCATTGGAAAACTCAAATTTTAAGTTGTTTGTATCTAATAACCAGCTAAATTGATTGGTGAAAAATTTAAAAGAGAAAAATTTACAACAAATAACTATGAAATTTTATGAAATGTGTGCATTGGTTAGACTAACATTTTCTTTTTTGTATTTAGAGTAACATATACAAAATTATGAAATTTACATACAGTGACAAAGATTTTGGCCACAAAATAATTTCAATATAATTTTTAAGCTTTAATAGAATTAATAAAGATTATTTTCATTTGTTAATATATAATTATAACATTTAATCAAAATCTCATGCTATTGTTATAAAAATTCAATGCCATTGGCGGTGATTTTTTAAAAAATGTTTTGCAAATAATTTATATAAATTTAAATTCATATCTCAATAGTAAGGCAGATTATGGAAACAACAACTTATATATGATGTTTCAATATTTTTTTTATTATTATTTTATTAAGTATTGTCAGAAACCAGTCAAAAAGAATTAAAATTTACCGAGAAACAAATAATAAACATATATGTACGTGTACGCATGTTAATGAAAGAAAAACACTCAAAATTAAGTACGTTTGTATTTACCGTATAAAGTTAAATAAAAAAATGTTATAATATAACAATAAAGTGCAACAAATATGAGGAGTAAAATGTTCTTTACTCGTGCACATAATATAAATGTCGCTCAGTTCATATTTTGTTTGTTTTTTTTTTCTTATTTTTTTTTTTTACCAAGGCTATCTTCGTATGTCATTGAACTCGGATCGACTAAAGGCGATCTCGCGTCAAGGAAGTAGCAACGGCTTAAAATAAGCCCTACAGTAAATTGTCGCAGTCGAAGGTGGCAGATCTTGATTGCGATAATACATATTGCACTCTTTCTCTGTGAGCTTATCAAAGATCGCAGCATATTCGCGATGGAATGTGGCCAGATCGACATTCGAGCGACCTATAGCTGTAAGAGCTAAAAATAGAATATCCCTGTATATTGAGTGTGTTCGATCGACGCCGCTGTTTTTGAGCTTGTGTCGTTCATTAGCTAAACGTTTCACCGGCGCAAGAAGATCATTGCACCTAATTGCAGTAATAATTTGTTGAATTGCTCTGAAAAAAAGATGTTAAGGATTAATGTTTCAATATTTAAATTTAATTCAAATACGTTTTGTTCAAATAAGTTTGTTCCGTTAGCAAGGCCTTAAGAAGTGGGCTGGCCGGTTGGTTTTGCTTGAATAGAATGTACATGGGTGGTCCCGCTTCAGCATGTAAACGCAAATTGTCCCACATGCATTGTATTTTAACAGTTTTCACTTTACTCAATGGATCAATGTCCGCATCAGCCTGTTTTTAAAAAGTTTGAAATTTCCATCAGTCATAAATTTACTAATACATATAATAAAAATATACAAATACTAAAATTACCTGTTTGGGCAGACACAATTGAGGCAGATTCGTATGACTTTCAATTCTTTCCATAATCCAAATTAAATTCCAATAGATAATTGGATGCTCTTCGACAAAATTTGAGTTCAACAGCGCAGAATCACCTTCTTGAGTTAAAATATTTTCCAGTTCTTTGCGCAGTACTAGCGGATTCAAATAAGGTATACTAAGACTATCGGATTGCTTGACATCCTTGAGAGAATCACCAACGATTAATTGAACACTGAGGAATGGCACAGTCAGTTTATTGCATGCATGGCAAGCTGTATTTAAGTTTGAATCCTCAGCTGTCCATCCAGACATAATTTCTTCATCATATAACAAAACCGAACAATTGTGGCATTGCGAGCATGAAGTAAGTTGTATTAAAATATCGCATTCAGGGTTGTCAACGACCTTAAATTTTAAATAAACATACAATTATCTGAGAAAGTGCATTATTATAGAAAAAAATTACATCAGCCACAGCACTGTATAGATTGTCAGGCAAATTGGGAAAAGTATTTAAACTAGATGATGGTGTATTTTCTCCCAACGGTACTAAATTGTTATAACTAGATTTTCTAGATTCACTAAGCCGGCCCCATGGATCGAGATCTCCGGAAACACGCCTGGTTCTGGAAGATGGATCATCCGGATCATCATCAGCCATGCTATCGTTCATACCGCCCGCTGTCTTCACAGGAGTTGAATTAGCAGATATAGCTTCCTTAATCTCATCGAACTTCCGGGCCACTGAGTTAGCAGCGTATTTAATGCTACTCAAACTACCTTGTATGATTTCGTTTGACTTTTTGCCTGTCAAACTTGGACTAAGAAAAATATGTAATGAAAGAAGTATTTAAACAATTATAAAGCAACTGCATAAACATAATTTATGTGCACTAATATCAACGGTATGAGAAAATTTAATAAAGAAGTGCAATATCAAATCAAATTCAAAAATATTTCAATTACAAATAAAGCTGTTGTTGTACAAATTTTTATAAAAATAAAAAAAAATTGAACACAATTTTTTTTTATTGTACAAAGCGAAAGTAGGTATCGCCCCCTCAATGCCAGAAGCATTAATGTGGAAATGTTTTACTGATAAGATTTAAGCCTTTATTTACATACAATTGAAATTAAGAATACATGGAAAACCGAAGATTTATCAACTCTAAAAATTTAATTTCCTCATTCAGGCTTCTGGCATATTTGTACATATAGGGCCCTATTATCTTTTATCTTCAACTTTGAGTTAATAACAAAATTCAAAAATGAAATACTGTTAAAAAAGAGTTACCTAAACATGGCTTAATATTATGATGGCTACAATAATTATCTAAGCCTAAATTACATTCAAGTCTTAAGCTTCTTTAAGCCACTTGCATAAAACAAGTAGATTATTAAATATTAACTCAGGATAGCAAAAATATAAAGGCTAGTTTATAATTAGCTCAAACATCTACACTACATCTTGCTTATTAACTTATTTAACATACCTAAATGATCACAGCACGATACATATGTTCTGGAAATTGTATTTAACAAAACTTTTATATATCTTTGAAATTAAACACAATTCTCATAAAATTTCTTTTTTTGTGCATGTTAAAGTCAAAAGATGTATTTTATGCAAAATTACGCAATAGACTTTGTAGTGAATATTCCATTTGTCAATATTGAGATAGTTGCGTTTAAAAATCTTCACTTCGATTTTGACTTTCGACGATAGGTACTAAGAACAAGCTTTGGATTCTGCAAACAGTCGATCTCGAGATATTAATGAGACCTGACATGACTTAACAATTGTTAAGATAAAATTTATTTATCTTAAAAGCGGCTCTAAAGATTAAAATATTTTATTTTAATTAAGGTATTAATTTTTTTTTCAATAACTATTTCTCTGATTTCGATCATAATAGCACATTAAAATTTAAAAAAAAAAATAAACTAGCAAAAAAAACTAAGGCTATAACATTTTTTTCAGTTTTTTGTTTAGCAGTTTTTGAAAAAATTGTCATATCGAGGTGAAACAAAAAGCATTCTCAAAATTTATATTTTTAGTTTAAATTATGTTTCACATATAAAATACAAAAAAAAAAAAAAAAACAAAATAAATAAATAAGTTTTTAAGTTAGTCAAATGAAGGTAGTAATGAAATAATAACTTGTGTATTTAGCTTTCATTTGATTATTATTAATTATTGGTTCTTGGTCATTAAGACACACAGCCTGGGCGAATAGACATTTGTTTTGTCTTGATTCCTATTGACGTTACGCCAATATTAAAAATGTCAGAAGGCCCAAAACATGGACAACTGAAAAAAATGCGCCAGAAAGCCCAAAAAGGAATGGTATATTGCCAAATTATTTTCAGACGACAAATCAACCAGTATTTGTTCAATCTCACGTTTTAAATTTCAAATCATATCGCAGACCCTAAATTGAAATTTCAAACTGCCATAACGCTTAATTATAATCTTAGATCCACAAAAATATGATTTATAACAAAATTTCCCCACAACAAGAACAAACGCAATGGTCTTCATTATTTGTCATAGCTTGTGTCTTAATATAGCATTCATTGCAAATCTTTAAATGCTTGCAAGCGTAGGAAAAGCCGATAATATCCCTTAATTATTTTGCTATTTCTGGAATTAAAAAAAAAAAAAATCAAAATTGTTTCTAAATATTGCGTATTATAAAGTATTTCACTTTAAACGTTGCAGCATTTTTTTTAAATTTTGTGTACAAAAAAATATTAATGCTTTATTTAGAATTTAAACCACCGGGCGATCCTAGTTCTAACAAGTGGTGCTAAACAGTCGTGATTTTTTTTTTAATCAGGCAACTGTACCTTTCTTTAAAAACAAGAAGAAATCAAAATGTCACAGTTTGAAATAAAAAAAAAATTAAATTAAACGTTTGATATATGTACATAATGTACATATGTATGTACATCTCTCTCACGAAAATAAGATCTGACTTGCTTCCTGCTTTTTTAGGCATTTGATAAGTTAGATTTTAAAAAAAAATTGCTTACATTACATGAAAGCTTAACTGTTTATGCCTATGCGTTTTAACTGCCAGGAGCGTTTTAATTTTTCTAAAAATTCTGAGAATTTTTTTTTGGAAATTTTGGGAACTTGAATGAAAGCTTTCACTCGAAATGTATTTGTATATGTGTACTTAATACCTCAGAAGAAAACAACACATATGTATGTATTATAATCTGGTTGCAGAAAAGGTCAAGGAAAGCAAATGTGTATAATTTATTTGAAAGGTCTTCAGAAAACTCGTTTTATTCGTTTCAAATAACATTCTCTATGAGTATAAGTTCTTTAAAATAAGTTTGTATGAGTTCTTTCAATGTCATGAATTTAAATGCAGAAAATCCTCTTCTGTTTTTGTTACAATATTTGAGGGTATTTTAAATCAAGCTCATCATAACTTGAGGAACAAATTCAATTCCAAATATGTTTAAAAATATTTTTTCCAAAATTGAAAATTACATTAAACTTTGCAATGTTTTAAGAAAAAACAACGAAAAAGTACCATTCACCGTATAATCTACACGAACAAAAACAAAACCACCACCAGAATTCAAAGCTCCAGCAATTATAAAGATGTTTTAAAAAAAGACAATAAACGAAGCCAGCTTGGAAATGATTTTGGCTGTATTGCCAGCGCTTCTGCACTTACCTTATGCTGGAAATATTTTCTATGATATTTGCGGGCAATTTCAAGTCTTTCTTAAAGGACAACCGTGCAGGTGAATAGCGTCTACATCGAGGGCGATAATTATGAGAATAATTAAATCAAAAAAGGATATAACAATCATGCAAATAAATTTTAACAAAAAAATAAATGAGATCAATTGCGTGCTATAGATTTGATAAGATTTATGAAGACAGTGTGTTTACCCAAAATTAAATTTCAAAGAAGATCCAAAGTTTGCCAAACTCGTGGTAACGCTTGAACCAGGCATTGTTTCCGAGCGTTGCATACTTTTGTTTAGATGAGTCGATTCGTCAAAGGTGGCACTGCGTTGACCCTTGAATAGAATTGGCTGGTCTGTGTACATCGTGATGTTGCTTAAAATGGGTTTATTTTCTTCATTCGATGCATTATTATTGTTTGAAATTTTAAGAACTTCTTCAGCGTCTTCGTTTAGTGCTCCTAAAGGATCATTTTGAGTAACTGGTGTCCGTGGTGAAAGTCTGTTAAAAAAAAAAAAATTCATATATACACCAAACGAAAAAATAAAAACTTCAACATTACTTTGTAGGACTGCTAACTCCTTGATTCTGGTCATTTCCTTCATAATCTAAGTCTTCTTGTGAACTAGCGATTTCATTTAATCGATCCGTAGATTCCTCATCTCTCATATTCATAATATTGAAGCGCTGTTGCATTGAAGTCACTTCCTTGCCCGACATGGATTGCTGTCTTTGCAATTTATCTAAAATCTTCGTATCTCCTCCAAAGCTTTCAGCTCTTATTAATTTTCTCTTGGTTAGGTCACAATTAGGACTGGACGGCGGTATTTTTGAGACCGGTTGTGGGCTGTCGCTTTTAGCATCGCCTGATATCAACAAACCGGCGCTGCTAATGACATCAGAAGATTCCTGTGGTCCCGATTGTTTAACAATGCTTCCCAATTTACCACGCAACTTATCAAAGGCTGCAAAATCAACTATTGTACTGTTTGCAACTTGTTGCTGTTCAACTTGTGATGAATTGGTAGATTCTAAACTGGTTCGTGATGTACCATCAACAGTCTCCAGTGTACCACCTAGATTGTTTTCGCATGAACCAGCAAAGGGTTTTAAAGTAGCCCTTTTTTTACCAGCACGACGGAAATGGGCTGCTCCTAGAACAACATTTTTAATGCGATTCCATCTGAGTTGACTTAGGGTTGTGCTATCAGACGGCCATTCTGATTCAAGAACACAACGGTTATAAAAACCGTATGTAAGTGCATTGGGCTGAACGCCGGATCGTTTCATCAGGTAATGCAATCGAACAGCCAAAACCGGAAAATTATGAATGCCACACAATTGCATCATAATTCTATAGCAAAACTCATCACAACTTATTTTGAGTTTGCTTGCGCGTACGAGCAAATCGTAAGCAGCACGCAATACAGCGTGTTCCTTACCATGTGCTTCTAGCATCATGCTAGGCAATATTAAAAAGTATAATGAATAACACGTAGCTAGCATGTACTTTGCCCAGGCTTCTGGTTGCATCTGACATCGACGTGCCAATTTTTGGGCTAGTTTAATTTCATGCTTTGTGCGACGAGCAATTGGAGAACCAGGTGCTGTACTCAAATGTTGTTGTTGATGGAAATTTTTAAGAAGACTTTTCTTAGCGGGCCTTAAGAGGTTCGGATCTAAAGTGAAGTTTTCGTATATGTAACCCGTTGTGTTTTCTAAAATAAAAAATTTTTTTTTTTATAATTTAATAATGTTAATCTATAAGGTTAAACAAGTGAGCGTTTTTATTTAATCGTCAATAAATAAGATATTTTGGAGCATTTTTCACTATACGTCAGTTTAGAAATAGAGATTTTTCTTAAAAAACAACTGTACCAACCATTTCCTGTTGTTGCAATGCCATCTGGTGGGAAAATATATTTTGTTCTTTCGCTGCTATGACCAGTCTCCCAATCGACCAACCTTACATCGGATGGAGTTTCGTCATAGGAACTCACTTTCTCCGCACATTCATCAAAAAATGTGAGACCATGATCGCCGTCTGACACAAATGATCTCTCTTCGATAAATCGAATGAACATTTGTGTTTTCATAAGTAACTGAAAAAACTTGTGATGAGACTGAAAAAAAATTTAAATAATTATTAAAAAGATAACATTAGTATTAAGTTAACTAAACCAACCTTATCTCTGGAACGCAGAAATGCATTAAGTTGGAATAAAGCATTTGGATCAGTCGCTCCAACTGAGGGTGCTTTGGAAATTGGTACTAAATAATCCCTGTATCCACGTAGAATGGATGTCATAAAGAGCAAAAAGGCCTCTTGAATTCGTTGTTCGAGATTTTGCTGAGTAAATTAATAAAAAATAATAAATACAACAGAATTAAAATTTAAGAGAAATACTTTCTAAACAAATTATTTAAAAAATATTGGAAAAATCACTTACTTCACGTTTTTTTCGTTTGAAGTCTCTATCTAGACTATTGGTCGATTCAGGTGCAAAAATTAATTTTAAATTCTCTAAATAATTAAGAGTTTGTTTTAAAATTCGAGCTGCTCGTTTTGGTAGAAGTTTTGGTGTTAAATGCTTCTGCGATTCACAAAGCTAGTGATAAAAGTTTACAATTATTTCGATATTTTTTTTTTAAAGCCTTTGGAATTGTTATGCGCTTACGCTAATTGTATTAGTATCCAGATCGATACATGTTACATCTGTTGGAGGTTCGTATAGATCGAAAAATCTCGAGTCCACACCAATCAAATACGGAAGTGGTGCATGAAGGACCTCTGCTAGACCCAATGGACACAATGGAATGTATGGACATTGCCATTTAAATGGAAATAGCAATGATACAACAGCCTCAGCAACAGCAGTCAATGTAGCGGGTCTGAAATTCAAAGTAAATTAGCGACAGTTAGGAAAATATGAAGTTCAAAAGTTCAAATACAAGCTTTCAGCTTAGATTGACCTTTTATAACAAAATAGAAAAACAGATTTACCTTAATGAGTGAATTAGAATTTTCTGCTCCGTTAAGGCCAGCAGTAAAACATGTAAGCAATTTTCTGTTCCCAAATTAGATAACAGCAACTGAAAACCAGCTCCACTTCTTGGCAAAGGTGAATCTTCTGGCTGGGTAAGTAAAATACGCTCATGACTTTCACCCGATAGCTAAAAAACGTATTTAAACAATATTATCATTATTTTTTTTTTCTTTAAATAATAAAAAGCCCAACGAAAATTCACCTGTAAATGAATACTTGGAGATGGAAAAGGAACTTCATCGATTAATTGAGTTATATACCTTTCAATTGGAATGGGTAATGGATGTCCAACTGAGGCCATACTCTTAAAATAAATAAAATTAGTCATCAAATTCACTTGGGTATTTCCATTTTTGTATATTTATGTACATGTAAGTATTTTAACCATTTATCAAATGTATCACCAAAAGGATGATGTGAAAGCAAACAAATTGCTTTGATGATGTGAAGAGAATGATTATTTTTGAACCCTTCATCGTCATATCCCAATTGTTCTCTTTGCTTTTCCGTCAAATTCTTTTCACTAATAAAAAAAAAAAAATAGAATAAAGTTCATGAGAAAATTCAAAGTTATATAATTGTTTTTTATTTTCAAGCTTACTCGAAATCTTCGTAAAATGTTAAAGCCGATCCATAAACTTTATAAGTTCCGTCGTTAACTGTTAAAACAAACGTACTGAATACTGGATTGATAGCATTGCGCTTTGTCTACATGACAATTAAAGACAATATTTATATAAAATTAATATGAATAATTTATAATATTACGGATTCATCTACATGCGGCCAAGCTTCAAGAGAAGCTCCCATGGGTAAACAAAATAGAGGCACACTAGGACATAAGTTAAGTGGGAAATCATTATGATCGACCGTTGGATAACGTAATAGGATTTCCGGTTGGTAGCTGACTAATTTTGGACGGTTCATTGATTTTTTATAGCAAAGATATACGTCACTGCTCATGTATGCTTTGTTGAGGGTTTTATGTATCAAGCAAAAAGCATGTGGTGGCCTTTCTCCTGTAGTAAATAGTTTATTTTTCTTTTAAAATAAAATATATTAAATATTTTTGTTGAAATAAAATTATACCTTTTGACCAGACAATAAGACACAAATCAGTTACAACAAGCTCATTGCACGGCATATCTTTTTTTGCACGACGGAATGTTAAAAATGTTTTAGCTGATGAGTTATTAACATTCGCCACCCGTCCGTCTGGTGTTTCAGTTACAATTTCAGCATCTGGCATAATTCTTTCATGTCCTTCAAAAAGAACACCTGAAGATAATAGTAATAACATTATTACTTTGGTATATCAGGCTTAAGTATTTATTTATTTTTTACCAATATCAACAAGTGGAGGTCGATCTTTTCCTCGCCGGAAATATATAAAACATTCTGTTGTTCGCACGGAACCATAATTAAGATTGGCAGGCAAGCCAGTTGGTGTTTTCTCAAGTATTTCATATCCTTCTGGAATTTCTTCACCAAGTAAAGGAAAAAACACTCCAATATCGGTAATTGGATCAATGCTGTTACATGCTCTCAAATGACCCGAATCATTAAATATACTCTCTTGAAGTAATTGTGGATTTTCTGGCATACCAGCCACAACGAAATAATCAGCGATTCGTTTTTCATCCATGGCTATTCATTACTGTAGAAATAAAAAATATTGAAACTTGTAATATTTTCAAATTAAATAATATTAAATTTTGAAAGTTGTTGATATGCATATGTATAGTTTATCCACATTTATAATTGCATTAAATTAATGCGCACATAGAATTATTATTGACCTTTTACTAATAGATAAGGAACCCGACAGTAATGGCAGTTCATTTGTGCAAACCAAATTTATCGCTTAAAAGCTAATGAATCATTGTTCATAGATCGATAATGTTGTGGCAAAAAATAATTTTAGTTTAAATCATGATTTTGTTATCTAATTCTATATTTGATGTGATAAAATAATGTCTGTTGAGGAATTAGGAATTATCAAGAAATTCCGCATTATTTGTTTGCAATGTACATGGTACTTAATACTTTTTCTTTTACATAAATTGTTAAAAAAATATTTTTGTCGGCACTTGAAATTTCTAGGTATTCTGGCAAAAGTTGCGGGGGATGTAAGATGTTTTGTAAAAAGTGGCAGTCAAAACCAACTAAACTTAAAAATATGTCCTTTATTTAAATACCTTAAGATCTTTAAAAGGTCTTTAGGTATTATGTCGGGGAGAGAACGATAATTCAGTCGACAACGTTTAAAGACGGATTTGTATAGAACAGTTATTTACTTTCCCGTAAGGCGGGAGGGGCAATTTAAGAAGAACTACTTAAAATAAAAAATACTTATTAAAAAATTACGGTAATACACATAATTTTTATTCATTTCTATTAGCCTGATTTAAGATTAAGTAAAATCTATGCATATTTTTTGAAAAATCTAGTTTTAAACTCAAAATTCGACCAAGAAAAGTTTAAATTTATTTTTATTTTAAAGGAGATGACGCAAAAATGTATGGGGCTTGGGCCATGAGCGTGCAGGAACAAGAGTGGTACCAAAAGAAAGGTAATTACTTGTACATCAAAACTGTGAAGTTTCAGGAAAATCGTAGGTGGGGATTTCGAGATTTTCACGTTTGCACTTTTGTGCATATATCATAAAAACCGTTAGAGACACGCATATGTTTTTGGTATCAAATAAAAGGTGTGTTTTCAACCTTTCAAATGGCGTTTAAATTATGAGCCTACGACTTTTAGTTTTTGAAATATTCAATAAAACTTTATAAGCTTTGAGACCTAACGGTGAAAAAAGATATGATGTCAATTAAAATTTTTCCGAAATTACTGACAAACAAACAAAAAAATTAGTTTCAAAGCTTAATTATCCAAAAACATATGCGTATGTTTAACGGTTTCTATGATGTATGCACAAAAAGTGCATCTGATCAATGAACTTCAAACGTGAAAATCTCGAAATCCCCACCTACGATTTTCCTAAGACTTCACAGTTTTGATGTACAAGTAATTACCTTTCTTTTGGTACCACTCTTGTCCCTTTACGCTTTTGGCCCAAAAGTGCGTCATCTCCTTTAGAAATTATTTTCAAAATGTTTTTTTTAAGAACTCTGCTTTTATTACAACTTTGCAATAAAAGTTGAAAACTATAAGATTTAATATGTTCTAGTTTTTGAGAAAAATACCTAGGCTTTTAAGAACTTTTTTTTAAAGGGGGGGTGGTGGTTGGCAGAACTTACTCCACCTCGGAAAGTAAAAATGTTATTTTCAACCCGACAAAAATCTGTTATATCAAGTCGCCTAAGTTATCGTACGCTTGCCCTTATGTCATAACTTGAACAATTTCAAAATTGAGCACAAAAGTTCTATTGAATAAGTATCGTTTTGCATCAACAAACAGGTTTTTAGCACAAACATAACATTAAAAAAAAGGTAAAATTTGCTTGTTTTTAAAACGAAGATATGGGCTTAGAAAAGATATTTAAATAAACTATTTCTGATCTTTCTTGAAAATAATATAACAGTAAGTAATGTAATTCAGTGATCAATCAAGAATTGACGAGGGTAACAGATCCTAAAAGAACATTTCAATTTTGAATTATGCAAAGCACAATATAAACTTTACTTTTTAAGTAAGTTTTTTTTTCAAAAAAAAATTCCTAGATATTCCGATTTAAAAACAAGTTGACAAATTTTAAAAATTATATAACACACAATTGTTAGCCTTTATTTCTAATTATAGTGCTATAGTGTTGTTTTGTTTTTAGAAAACCTGCTGTTTACATTGGTGCCTATACGGCAACTGGACGTCCCCCTAGCGGATCAACGTAGATACGTGAAAGGTAATTAAAATCCTTGCATCACACGAAGCGAATAATTGTTGTATAGAAGCAAAAAAACGTGGTAACGTGATAAACTACGTTAATATGTCAAATTTTGTTTTTATTTTTAATCAATCAATTAATTATTTCTTAAGGTTCCACTCTTTTTAAAATAAAGGTACATTTTGAATATTCTGCACCTTAAAATGTACAAACTGAAGGTTTGGTTTCAATTGGCTAATTTTGAACCCTGTATGTATTTTTTTTTAAACCATATTAATTTTA
This sequence comes from Syrphus vitripennis, assembly GCA_958431115.1. NCBI lineage: Eukaryota > Metazoa > Arthropoda > Insecta > Diptera > Syrphidae > Syrphus > Syrphus vitripennis. Next base: position 72,485,609 of record OY288110.1, read on the forward strand.
AATTAGTTGGGTGTTGTCAAATTTGAATACATTCAGTTTTTATAAAAAAAAAGAAAGGTAAAGTTAGGCAATTTAAAAGATAAATTATTATTGCGGATACTTTATTTATATTCGTACAACTTCATAACTTCTGATAGTTCTTTAATTTTAATTATATTTTTTTTTCAGTACGTACATACAACCACGCTATATTATCAAAAAATTATGATAGCTCGGCTGTCGAATTTTATTGAAAATAAAAGTTCCAACGTAACTTTAGTTGAGGATGCTTTAAGCCTAAACTACACTTATATCTATTTTGAGGGAAATTTGTTGATAGTTTATCAGACATTTTATTTATTTATATAGGTACCTACAACAATAGTAGGTGCGTAAAAAGAAGAATGAAAAAGTATACTCTTCCTTAATTGATTAATGCTTATATTTATTATATATTTCATGCCATGCAAAGTTCTTTATTTTACCTCTAATTGAAATATAAAAAAAATATTGCTATTTTCGTAATAAATACCAACAACTGTTTTTGTTGGCAACCATAATTTTTATTTTAAATTATTATCAATTAGTAAACAAAGCGGATAGAAGAAACGACTTTTATTTCAATAGAAAGATATGTTTTCTGCGAAAACTCTACTGATAACGATAAAGATTCTATTTATGCTCAAGTCTTATCATTATCATTTTCCTAGGAAGCCTAGAGATAGCACCATAGTTATAGTAAAAAAAAAAACGATGACATCAAAATAGTATGTAATTTTTAATAAGTTTTCAACCCCTCGCCTGTCCAACAACAAATTATTTCCAAATTACCTTGTTTGATAGTTTCGCAAAGATGCTGAGCTTACACCTTGGCCCCACTTTGAACTCAATGTGGGCAGGTAGAGAGATGTCTATAACCGTTTCGTTTCAGATATAATTCGCGGATTGCGTTTGTTGTTGCTAAATGTACGTGCAACAATTTAATTGTAGGTATCCCGCAATGGGTGATTTTAGATTTTGAATACTGAAGTCATTTTTAGTTAGTTTGTAACCAAAGAAACAAAAAAAAAGAACTTCTAGATTCGGTTTGAATCCGAGTTCAATGGAATGTCCTTGAAATTAGGGCGGCGATGATTCAAGCAATTTTTTTCTCTTTACACTTGATTGGTGGCTTTTCTTTGTTTGTTGCAACTTTTGAACAAAGTAAAATTAAAGTTAATTTATTTATCAGTTTTTCTTTTTTTAATTTCTTAAGTTATCACTTCTTTATTTTTCACAAAACAGAAATTCTAAATTAAATTGGGAAATGTAACATATTTTCCAAATAAAAAATATCTACATATACAACAAAAAAAATATAAGAAGTCAAACAAATGTGTTTTTTTGGACAACTTTTTGCGAGTGTTTCCGGCGGTACACTTGTTTTATACTACAACTGAAATACACAAAAACTATTTAATGAAATATATTTTTAATTTATTTTTAATAAACTATTAGATATTTTAACAAAATTAATATTTTTCTTGAGCGACTGTTTTGTGTTATGTCAATATTTTACGCCATTATTGAAAAAATTGCAGTTGTCAAAGCCAAAAAAATGGTTTGGCAAAATGTCAGTTTCGTTTCCCAAGTTTGGTGGAGTAAGAACGACATCTTCTTGTGAAAACTAAAACAAATTATTGGGTTTATGTATTTGATAAACGAATATTTGAGTGTATTCACAATAAAAGTAAAATTTAAAATTATTTCATTTTAGAATATATAGATTAAGAATTTTCAGAGCTCAATGCAAACGCAATTCCTTTCTGTTTCGATTGAGTTTAAAAAAAAATAACCCATGGGTTAATTAACTTGAGAATAAAGTATGTAATCCAAGTTTTTTTTTTAATGGATGTACCGTTATTCTTTGCTATAGCGCTTATATAGTCCTTCTGAATGAAATAAAAATGTGTTTTCTTCAATGGATTAGTTGTTGGAGCAAACGCTGATATAACGATTTCGTGATAATGTTTATTAAAGTTTCCTCGAATAAGAAAATCTTCATTGTTTTAATAAAAAGTTTATTGAAAAAAAATTGAATGCTTCAAAGAAAAAATGCGTTTACCTAGTGTTTTTTTTATGGGAATTTCTTATACTGCATTTATTAAAGCTCATCCTTGAATAAATTAGCTGGGATATGTGGTTTAAGATCATTCCAAAAGTCCACTCGTTCTTGTAGTAGGCCTTCTTCAAATTTAAGAAGTTCCCAGTTTTCGTGATCCTGATTACCGATCCGCACATAATTTACAGGATAATTTTTGATTGGATTCCATTTGGGAAGGTCAGAGGAGGCTGGAGTGGGATCACTATGCCATGCAAAATTTACCCACATAGTTTGTAAGGCTTCACGAACTTGAAGATCTTGATTGGTTGGAGATGATGTCACGAACAATTCTTTTTGAATTGGGAATAAATATTGAAGTTCGTCGGCGTGGCAAACTCCTAATAGTAAAAAAAGAAAATACAAAAAAAAAGTTTAAAAATTTGAAGATCCAAAATAAAATTAACACATTTGGTGTCGCCATATTCCACAAAGAGCCAAGGGCAAAAAGTGATTTGCAACGCTCAACCATTCATGTGTACATTTTATCGTGGGATCAGAACAGCTAGTGTAAAATGCAATCTATTCTTGATATTAACACTCGTGAAGTATTTTTCAATTCCAAATTCTCGCAAGAGAAATATCACTAAAGTGATATTCTTAATATTCTTACCATAATAGTCTTCTTTTCCACCTTTAAAAATTTCTGAAAAGCTGGCAGCACCCTTATGATCAAACAGATACACGAAGGCTGGTCCAACAGAATTTTTTTCTTTTGTAAGAGCGTCAATGCGCAATCGCAGATATTCATCAAGTCCAGCAAAGACCCATCCATCAGTAAAGAGCTGTAAATATTATCAGAACATTATTTCACTTATTATTTAAGTTATGTCTTGATAGTAACATTTTTACTTCGAACATGAAACATAATTTTCAAAGATTTCCTGGACCTAATGGGTGCTATGGGGAATAACATTTTCCTTTGTATATGAAAACTATAGTACTATCATGGCGAGTTTTTTTTAGGGTTGCAGAGGTCCTGGTGGTGGCGCTGCAAAATGTGAGGTGTAAAATTCGATTTGGGGAGTCTTTAAGCGTCGAAAATTGGTGGTAGGGGCAAGAGTAGACTATTTTTTGGAGTATTGCACCCAAAAAATATCAATAAATATCATTTAAAACCTCCATAAGCTCTCCGCAAAAAAAAAGAGTAAGGGTTGCATAGGTAAATTAGATGTCGCCCCATTCGACTTCCACCATGATAGTACTATAGTTTTCATATACAAAGCATTTTCCAATGAATTTTTCCCATTGTCGAAAATTGGGAACATGAATTGTGGCCGCAGTTTCTATTAAATTTAATTGTCATCGAAAACGAATGTTCCAAAGCAATTGGGCTATGATTTTGATCGACCAAATTTAAGTCTACAAGGAAAAGTGTAACACTGTTTGCATTCTCAATTTAAGAAGATAGCCCGATAGCCCCCAACATTAACTATTCTAGACAGTAAAAAATTTCGATAAAAATGCCTTACATTTGTTAAATTTTGATGGTTCTTCTTCTCAAAATCATGCATTTGATTAAAGTAGAACTTATCTATTCGCTCCGTAATTCGTCTTTGAACATCTTTCGAATGATGATCGTAGTTAAGAATGATAGGAAGGACATCATTGAATTTCAGCTTGAATTCGTCCAAGAGTCCTGGAATATTTAAAAGTCCAGCCGTCTTTATTGCTCCTTCTTCTGATGTTGCCCCAACCATCCATGGTAATTTAAAGCCATGGGGTAGTTTTTCACTTCTTGGAAGTTTGGTTAAGAACGCATCAGGGTGATCAGGCTCGACAACAGGTGGAAATGGAATCATTGGATCGTAGTCCCATTCCTAAAAATAAAACTTGATTTTAATAGATTTTTTATTGGAATAGTTTTGTATTTGACTTACAAAGAATTCATAGAGCGTTGCTGCAATTTCTCTGGCTGATGTTTTATTTCGTAAGCAGTTAAGAGTATCTGACCAGTTTGGTTGATCACAATCAAGAAGTTGAGATAGACGCTTTGCTCGCGATGCAGCCACACCCTTGTGTGCTGGTTGTGCCCATGGATTAAGGTAGTTTCCTGATTGTGAAATGCCCTTGTGAAACAAGCCCTTTGATTTTTCTGATATCATATGGTATGTAACACTGGCACCTCCAGCGCTTTGTCCAAAAATTGTGACCATATCTGGATTGCCACCAAAAGCAGCAATATTACTCTGTACCCATTTAAGAATAAGCAACTGATCCTTGAGTCCATTGTTGCCAGGGCAATCTTCTGTTTCTGTGCTAAGAAATCCAAGTGCACCTAACCGGAAATTCCCACTCACATAGACAACATCATGATCCATTAGGAAATCTGGTCCATAGAATGCACTAATTCCGGAGCCGCATTCCCAACCTCCTCCATGAAAAAATACCATGACTGGTAAGGGACCTGATACTCGGGGTTTCTGGAATTGATATGAGTTTATACTTTAAGCTTTATAGGAACATTCAAATCATATTATACCTCTGGAATGTAAACATTGAGATAGAGGCAATCCTCATCACCTTCGATTAGAAGATCTCTTCGGAAAGGGTCCATTTGAATACATATTGCGGAATCACGGATCACCAGTTTTTCACCTGACCATGCTGCTTTTGGAACTGGTGGCTAGAGACAATTTACATTGTATATTTTTTAAAAATAATCTTGTATAATAAATTAAGGTAAGACTACTTACATAATACTACATATACATAGTAAATGTAGGTATGTGAAAAATTTAATAAAATAGTAATAAGTTTGAAAATACATTATTTATTTAAAAATATTATTAAATTTGTTAAATACAATAAGTGTTATAGCCATACATATATGTATACTGTAATTTCATTAATAGTGCTTTTTCACTAGGCCAAATGAGGTATTTTTGTTCATAATATCCAAATAAGCTCCCAAATCATTTCATTTCCCATACAAATTCAAATTTCGAAATGAGGTAATTTTAACCAAATTTACATGAAATTATTTCCAAAATTAGTTGAATGCATTCAGCCAAACAAAAATTTTAAATTTCTCTATGAGACAGAAAGAGGATAAACAACAATGAGCTGTCAAAGGAAATTACCATATTTGTAATGTGAACGCTTTTCTCGTAATTTAGAAATTTAACTAGTTTCGGCTCTAATGAAAACTTAGTATTAAACTTAAAGCTCCCTTTGGTTTTGTTCAATGTATGGAATCATACTTATTAGACTTTGATTATCGGGTCTTGTTTAAATCTTCAATTTAAGACGCGTTAATTGCTAAATCTGGCACCCCACAAGCCAGTCACCTGGGACCTATGATGTACCCCAGTTCCTTTTTTGTTGTTGTGACTGGGTCGGTTTCATCTAACTTTCTTTAACCACTCCTGCGAAAATGAATTGACAGCTGGGTAAATGAATTAAAAATGGTGGATATGTTTAAGGTAATGATGCTCACCTAGGAGGGAGCGTTTTGGTTAGCAGACACGTTGGATGTACCAACAAATGGTCTTAATTCCGATGATATCAAAGCTATATTTTATAAATTCAAAAAAAGCTTTTAACGGCTTTAATGCAAACAAATTTGGCGTTTCGTTCTAGACACCTGATTTGGACTCTTCAGTTATTCGTGACAAGCTTCTTAAGACCCAAATTTTTAATAAAATCAGTTCTTTTAATATTAAAACACATAAAAAATACTTAATTTTTGAAACAAAAGACACAGTACTGAAATAAAACACACAGAGATATATTTAACACAAAAAACGCTGTTGGCATTCTGGGCAGTTTTTTTTTATATGGTGGCAGTCAATGTGTTAAAAATGGAAATGCATACAAATTATAAAATTATTTTTATACGATTTTTTTTTATATTACAAATATTATATACCGTACTGTCAACATTTCAAGAGTTTTTGAAAACTTAATACCATTTTTTACACAAAAATTAATACAGATAACCTCTATGCCTCTCACATAAAAACAAAAAAAAAAAATATCCTGTATAGTCAAAACTGCGGACATATTATGATCATGACAAGTGTACCAACACAATAAAAAAAATTTCCGGTATTTACATTAATTTATAAATATTTAACTAAATATCAGAGTGCATTGCCATAAATGCGGTGTTAATAGCACTCTTTTCATAAAGTAAATTTTAGAAAAAAATTATTGTAACAAGATAGTCACTAGTAATCATCAACGGAAAATAAACTAAACAAATTATTAAATAAAACAAAACAGTGAGCTTATAATTATTTATCTCGCGTGAAAAGCTCTCGTCAGAGCTCAGAAGGATGCATAAGAAGTACGTGTAATAAGTTCCTCAGGAACGAGCATAAGAAGCACACACTATGAAGCCGTTTACGTCATTCAGTAGTGCGTCATGAAACGCCCTTTATTAAAATGCATACCTAACCTACACATTATAATAAAATACTAGGTAGAAGCTAAATTGTAAATAATGTATTTTGTTCAATAAACAAAATTGAATTGATATTCTGTGCTAGACCACAATTTATTTGAATACCAATATTGTTTACAAAAAATCACACTTTTGAAATTAAGAAGTAAGAATTATGCAAAAATACATTTTTGTTTAAAAAAAACTGGTTCCTTTTTGAAAAATTTACATTAAAAAAAAACTTTACTGCTACTGATAAATGTCCACTCAAAAATGTATGTGCTTATAATTATTAAAATAATCAGTTGTTATTCTATATAAACAATTTCAATTATATCTGTGGTAGTATGACAGAGTAGCTTAAGTCGACATCAGTGTTTTTTTTTTCATTTCTTAAATGCTAATGGTACCTTAAAATAATTCTGTCCTACACCCATTTTAAAATCATGCTCCCGAGGGAAAATATTGGTTGTCTTCCTAACCGTTTATGTTTAAAAAATGTTTATAAAATGTTTCAACAGAAAATTTTATGTCGAGGTAAGCCTTGCGATTTTTTAAATTTTATATTTCCCTTTGCCACTGTAATTAAAAATTTTTGATAAAAATGTACATTTCTCAAAGCAACTTTTTTTTTAGCATTTAAGCTACTCTGTCATACTGCCGAATATATTTTATTAATTTTATTATGCAAAGGCTTTGTCTATTAGACTGAATATTTGAATAACAAAACATTGAAATTTTAAAAGCTATAAAATATTTCTTTGACTTGAAGCATCAAGTCGATTTAACTAAATTTCTACCAAACTTTTTATTTAATTCCTACATACATATGTATTTAAAAAAAAAAAAAAATTTTGCTGTTTACAATTTTCCATTATCAAAAAAACAAATAAAGTTCACAAAAATATATTAAAAATCAACTACTGTTCACACAAAACTCAAATCCATTTTTATAAATTTTCCACAATTCATTCAAATATAATCTTCAATCACGATTTTATTTTGTTATCACAATATACATATGTACGCTGTACGGAACTAACTGTTATACTATTTACTATATAATGTAGGTATTTAGATATGTATGCATTTATAACTCCAATCTTACTTTAAATCTTAATCCACCAATAGGTGGTTCAGCATAGGGTATTCCCATAAAAGCACGCACATTTCGACCGTTATGTGATGTAAGATGTCTTCCAACCAAAATTCCACCATGGTTAAGTTGAACTTTAAGAATATCTGCTGTTCGACAATGTAGTTGTGCGAATAAAATTGATGACAATCCTATCAGAAAAGTGGTAACAAAGACCCGCCGAAATGAATTAGATGCGGAACACATTCTAAGCAACGTTTAACAACAACTGAGTGGGATGCTTACCTAGTCTTAGATTTATTTTAAATTAGATATTATTTTACTCGCAGCTCGCAGGCCGGCAGAAACAGGTTTCATGTTTTAGCTGTTGTTATTGTTGATTTTAAATTATTTGCTTTTTATGCAGGGTGTCTCAAAAGAAAAATCAAATGAGGTGAGTCATTAAAGTATTAAGGAATTCATTTCTTAAAAATAATATTATAATAATCTAAGCGCTTTCGTTTGAATAGCAAAAATCAAACAGTAAATGAAACAATTAAGTAAAATTAAATATACATAATAAAATAAGAAGAAAAAAATATAAAAATAATAATCTAAGATTTTCATTAGAGAAAGGAAATCTAATTAAGTTATGTTTAAATATACAAAAACATCTTATTCTATCTTACTCTTACTCTTAGGGTTGACCATGCGCCGTAAGGCGACTATACAATCCGGTGTGGATTTGGGCCTCAACCAACAAGCTTCGCCAGCCAGCTCTATCTTTAGCTCGCTGCTTCCAGTTTCGTTGATTGAGGTCTCCTTCCACTTGGTGGTGCCACCTCAGACGAGGTCTTCCTCTACTGCGACGTCCCACTGAGTTGGAGTCGAAAACTTTCCGGGCCGGAGCATTGTTGTCCAAGCATTGTTGTTGTACAACCCGTAGAGTTCGGTGTTGTATCTTCTTCTCCAATCACCATCAATGCAAACGGGACCAAAAATCGCACGAAGAACTTTTCTCTCGAAACAATCCAGGATGTTTTCATCCGCCTTAGTTAAAGTCCATGCTTCTGCACCATATAGCAGGACTGGAATGATAAGGGTCTCATGTAGGGACACCTTAGTTGCTCGTGAGAGGGCTTTGCTGGTCAATTGCCTTCTCAAACCAAAGTAGCAGCCTAGCAGCGGTTGGTAAGAGTAATTCTCTGTTTGATTTCAGCGCTGATGTTAGACGAAGTCCTTATCTACCTCGAAGTTGTGTCTGTCGATGGTGATGTTTTTCCAATCCTTCGGTGTTCAGTGTCCTTTTTGACGACAGCATATATGTACTTGGTTTTGCCCTCATTGACCTTTAAACACACTTTTGCCGCTTCCGTTTCCATGCTTACAAAAGCGCCCTTGACATCACGCTCAGTTCTTCCGATTATGTCAATATCGTCGGCATATGCAAGCAGCTGGACGAACTTGTGAAAGATGGTGCCTCTGGTGTTGAAGTTAGAGTTCTGTATAATTCTTTCAAGGATGATGTTAAGAAAATCGCATGACAGCGCGGCGGCGCCTTGTCTAAAACTTTTTTTGACATCAAAAGCATCGGTTAGGTCTTTACCAACTCTGAGGGAGCAGTGTGGTGGGTATCGATTTGTTGTTCCTGGGTTTTTTCCAAGATCTGCCGTAATCTTATTCTATCTAGCTGCTACAAAAAAGATCTCCAATGTGAGTTATTGATACTTCCGCTTAATTTGTTTCTTTTTCTGTAGGGATTATTTCAAATAATATGTGAATATATAAAACATATACATTATACATATACGAACATACACGTAAATGTCAAAATAAATTAATTTTTATCATCCTAGGACTAAGCGCCAGCAGCGCTAATTGAGCAAAAGCGGACATTGCCCGAAAGTTATGATATTTGAGTTTTCACAATTTAACATCAATGTCAAACAATCGACTGTAAATCCTTTCTTGAATCTCGAGAGCAGCCTTTGTAGAATTGGCATCCTCTCAAGATTGATACTATTTTTAAAATAATAAAGAAAAATAAAAATAAACAAAAAATAAAAATAAAAATAAAAATAAAATAAAATAAAATAAAATAAAATAAAATAAAATAAAATAAAATAAAATAAAATAAAATAAAATAAAATAAAATAAAATAAAATAAAATAAAATAAAATAAAATAAAAATTGAAAACTAAATCACACAAATCAAATCTTAGTATACAGTATACTTATTACTTTCCTTGTCCTATCGAAAAAACTTGTATGAAATGGTCTTAAATCGCAATTTAAATTTTGGTGAAATTGGGGTAATTTAAAATTGCCTTAATGTATACAGAAAATTGTGAAATTTGGAATGCAATTTCGGTGAAAAGACATACGACATCGCAAAATTGAAAAGCACTCAATTGGCAGTTTGTTTTGTTTTGAAAAAAACTCTACAGATTAAATTCTCCAGAGCGTCACGAGCACTTCAAACAAATAATATAAAATTTCTTTTTAGACACCCTGTACACTCATATCCACATTATAGGGAAGTAAATGTTATATGTGACAAAATCTATTTCTGTAGGGTAAAGCAGGAGTCAGAGTTCTTAAAGTATCAGGCTCCATGTGCTCCTCATCAGTATAAAGATTTAGCTGATATTAAGTTTGTGTTTTTCTTATGCCGCGGGCTCCACTAATCATGGTCCATACAGAATATAGTGATAGACTAGGTTATAACCTATCAGAATTAGTGCATAATGGTGTTTTTTTGTCTCCAGTTGTGTTGATTTTAATTAAACGGTTAACACTTTTAAATTGATAAAATAAAAAATATAAGTTTTTATATTTTAAAATTGGCTTTCATCAACCATGTTCAGTTTCAGACTTTTTGTTTTCAGAACTATTTAGATAGCTTTATGTTGTTGTAATATCGTATGTTGAAAAAAAACCTGATCACATTTTTGTAGCTACTCAACGTACATAATGTATCACAATTTAATTCATGATTCGTATTCAACGCTATCTGCATAGCTTTGTTGTGTTGTAATCCAATATAAAAAATGAAGATGAACAGAGCTGTAGCTACGAAACGTATATGAAAAACATAGTACTATTATGGTGGCAGTCGAATGGAGCGACATCTAAAGTACGGGGCAACCCTTTTTTAAAAATTTAATTGCGGAGAGCTTGTGGAGGTTTTAATTGGTATTTATTGATATTTTTTGGTTATGGCAATCGAAATAAAATTCTGCTTTTGCTCCTATACTTCCAATTTTCTAGCTTGGAATATTCCCTAAATGAAATTCTATACCTTAAAAATGCAGCGCCACCACAAGGGTCGGGCAATATAAATAAATTAGACGAAACTCTAGCTTTTTCAAAATCGTTTTGATTTTGGTAAACTCAAAATGGTAAACTTAAAACGACAGAAAATTAATTACGTATAACATACATAGCTATACAGTTTCTGTTTCAAGACAAAAAACTTGTATAAACGGTCTAAAATCACAATTTCGTTGAAATGCAAGAAACAAGCTAACAAGCTAAAACAAGCTATTCCTATACAAGATTCATCAACGAATAACTCGATTCAAGGAATTTCTATAAACGGTCTTTTTGAATTTAAGAAAAGAGATTGGGTTGTACTTGCTGAGCGCAAAGCTTTATTCAAAAAATATGAGATTGTAATAGCATCTCGAGAAATTATGAGCCGGGTGTGTTTTTTACGTGTTTAAATTCATTTGCTTCACAGTATATGCACACATATCAAAGGTAATGGGGCAAATTCAAGGTCAAATTTTAGAACCGAGTCCAACTGGTCTCGGCTCCCAAGTTAACACACAGGTTAGAAACAGCTGCTATTCATAAAGAAATTCGCTGCTATTCATAACGGAATTCTACTACAATTTTTCGCTATTGAAATCCAATCCTTTTTTTGACCGATAGAAATGCTACAGGTACGTTGAAATGGCTGCATCTAACAAAGAAGATGTCTACGAAATCAAAATGAAAGAATTTAGTGCAGCGCAGCGGTCGTGAACAATTATAGGAAAAATCGGGCTTCAATCTACAAAAGGTGATACATGAAATTGCGATATGTAGCTACTAATCAATAACGCTTATGTCGCACAACATAAAAATCATGAGGGAAATGGATACCCTTTTCCACGTGGTCCGAACATCCACATATATGAATGGACTAGTGCTTCCCCGCTGCAAAAAGCTTAAATACTATTTAATAAAAGCTAATTATTTTTTCCTGATAACATCAATGATCGCATTAGCGTAGGGTGGATGAAGGGGCAAGAAAATTGTCATTTTTGACGAGTGAGACTTTGGATTACCAAAAATGGGGTAGGTCAAGCTGAACCTCTCAACAAAAATGATATCACGCAGGAGTTAAGAGCAAATTCGATCTAGTTCAGTAAGAGTTGGTATGCAACCTTTCTTTAAATATAGCATTCTATATTGTGGGAAAAAATTGTACCTCACACTTTGGCTGAGCACTCAAATTTCTTCAAATGTTTGGTGGATCCAACTGTCATGCAAAATCAAACGGTTTTTTGGCTGATAAACCATCAGTTCAGTAATACTCAGTACACACTATCTGTATTTGACCAAATTCACTTACATGACACAAAGGTAGGTTGAAAAGTATCAAAAGAAGCTTTTTTTCCCATTTTGATATTTAAACAATGTTGCCACTTTCTATAGCTTTTTAAATTGCAAATTAAAAATCTGGACCTAAGACAATGGCAACAAATACATTATTATGTCCAACAGAAATAAACACATTTTGTTTTATAAAAAAAATATTGGATGATTTAATATGGTATTTTTTTTTTAAATTTCAATTATACAAACTTGATCAATTTAGCTAAATTAGGATGAAAAGTAAGTAATTTACAATGAATGTTGTATAATTTAATACTTTAGGTAGGTACGTCTATAATTAAAGCTCATCTTTGAATAAATTCGCTGGAATATGTGGTTTAAGATCATTCCAAAAGTCTACTCGTTCTTGTAGCAGACCATCTTCAAAGCTAAGAAGTTGCCAGTTTTCATGATCCTGATTACCGATCCGAACATAATTTACAGGATATTTTTTGGTTGGACTCCATTTGGGAAGATCGGACGAAGCTGGAGTGGGATCACTATGCCATGCGAAATTTACCCACATAGTTTGTAAGGCTTCACGAATTTGAAGATCTTGATTGGTTGGGGATGATGTTACAAACAATTCTTTCCCAATTGGGAATAAATACTGGAGTTCTTCAGCGTGGCAAACTCCTATGAGGAAAAGAGAAAGAAACGAATATTTTTGAGTAATAACATTAAATTGCGAAATCAGCAACTAAAACCAAAATTTGAAAATAAAAACGCTGCATAATTCGAGGGATTTAAATTAAGTTGTTTAATTGTTGCCATTTTTTGAAAAAGAAAGAGTAGAATTTTGGTTCTTGCTTCCATTTTTTTTTAGATTGTTTGAAAATATTCTGAATACTAGTGGAAAGGATCTAAGGGTGAAGTGAACAATATTCTTACCGTAATAGTCTTCTTTTCCACCTTCAAAAATTTCTGTAAAACTAGCAGCACCCTTATGATCAAACAGATACACATAGGTTGGTCCAACAGAAGTCTTGTCATTCTTTTGAGCATCAACGCGCAGTCGCAAGTATTCATCAAGCCCAGCTGTAAACCATCCATCAGTCATGAGCTATAAATCAAAAAAGGATTGCAATCATTTGAAAAGTATAAAAATATTTTTTAAGCAATACATTTTCATCCTAAACATAATATTTTAATTAAGTTGAAAATCCTTCAAAATATTCTACTCTCTTGTTGAAATTTCTATGAAATTTTTTACTGACTTACATTTGTTAAATTTTGATGGTTCTTCTTATCAAAATCATGCAATCGATTAAAGTAGAACTTATCTATTCGATCTGTGATTCGTTTTTGAACGTCTTTCGAATGATGATCGTAGTTGAGAATGATAGGAAGGACATCATTGAATTTCAGCTTGAATTCGTCCAACAGTCCTGGAATATTTAAAAGTCCAGCTGTCTTAAGTGCTCCTTCTTCAGAAGTTGCTCCAGCCATCCATGGTAATTTGAAGCCATGGGGTAGGCTTTCACTTCTTGGAAGTTTAGTTAAGAACGCATCAGGATGATCAGGCTCGACAACAGGTGGAAATGGAATCATTGGATCGTAGTCCCATTCCTAAAAATAAAACTTGATTTTAATAGATTTTCTATTGGAATAGTTTTGTATTTGACTTACAAAGAATTCATAGAGCGTTGCTGTGATTTCACTAGCTGATTTCTGATTTCGCAAGCAGCTGAGAGTATCTGACCAATTGGGTTGTTCACAATCAAGCAATTGAGATAGACGTTTTGCTCGGGATGCAGCCACACCCTTGTGTGCCGGTTGTGCCCATGGATTGAAATAGGTTCCCGATTGTGAAATGCCCTTGTGAAACAAGCCCTTGGATTTTTCTGACATCATATGGTATGTCACACTGGCGCCGCCAGCACTTTCTCCAAAAATTGTGACCATACCTGGATTGCCACCAAATGCAGCGATGTTGGTCTGTATCCATTTTAAAATTAGCAGCTGGTCCTTGAGACCATTGTTGCCTGGGCAATCTTCTGTTTCGGTGCTAAGGAATCCGAGTGGACCCAACCGGAAATTTCCACTCACATAGACAACATCATGATCCATTAAGAAATCTGGTCCATAGAATGCACTAATTCCGGAGCCGCACTCCCAACCTCCTCCATGAAAGAATACCATGACTGGCAAGGGACCAGACACACGGGGTTTCTGGAATTGACATGAGTTTATGTTTTAGGATTTAAGCACATAAATGTAAATAATGGACATATGTACCTCTGGAATGTAAACATTGAGATAGAGGCAATCCTCATCACCTTCGATCAGGAGATCTCTGCGGAAAGGATCCCTTTGAATACATATTGCGGAATCGCGAACCACTAATTTTTCACCTGTCCATGGTGCTTTTGGAACTGGGGGCTAAAAAAAGTTGAAATATTTGTTATAAAGATTTTATTTAGAATTTAGATTTTTTTTGGTAGGTAATTATTTTATGGTAACCCTAAACTAACTTTCCTCTACATTTTGTTATAAAATTCAATTTATGGTACATTATACTAGTACACAATGTCCATGTTCAGATGTGTATTTTAAGCTGTCTGGATTAATGTGTTGTTTCAATTTTATGCATAAAAAAACGGAATGGACTTATGTACATATTTAGTGAAATCTTGACTTAATATTATGAAATCATTTGTTTTGATTTTTTTTATATCAATAAATTGTAATGATGAATTTAAAATATAAATTTCTTAAAATCGACGAAAACATGAAAACAAAATTACAAAACAATTTCAATTTCTGTTATTATTTAAAAAAATATTTTTGATTTTTGAAATACAAATCAAATAGTTTTTGAAATTTGGATATTTTTGTTTGAAGTTTTTTTGTTTTTGAATTTATATAATTAAATACCTACCAATAACTTGCATGTCTATTTTTTTATACATATGTACATTTATACATACATAAATTATAACTTTTTGTAAAAATGTTCCAACAATTTTTGAATTTTTTTCTTTCAAAAAACCCGTTTTTTCGGTACGTCCAAAATGAATTCAAACTTCTTTTGGCCTAATTTTTAGCAGTTTTAATAATAAATTTTATTCTTTGTAATGCTATTTAATAAAAAAAATGAAATTATATATTTTTCTTCTGAATTTTCTACCTTTATTACAAAAAAAATTCTTACTCATCAATCATCATTTAATAATTCCTAGAGCAATGTAGAATATGATTAAAAAGTACAATCTTGCAAATGATTTTTGTGGTAAAATACAATTATGTAATTCGCATTCGTGTAAAGGTGTTGCCTGGTTTTTTTGGCGGTATTATTCTGTTTTATCACAAAAACTAGAAAAAAATGTTTATTTAAATTTTCACAGCACCATGGAAGATAGTTCTTCGCCTTTAACTACCTGAAACCAAGTTCTTCTCCTCTTTAAATGTTTTTGATGGATTCCATCAGATTTCATCATCTTGTGAAACAGCTGAATTTTTTTTTTTTTTTAAGTCAGTTTCGTCTCAAGTTATCAAGTCTCGTCTCGGTCTCGTCCTGGTACTTATTCAGATTATCTACGATTCGAGAGATGAAAATGACTTAAACAAAATTGGACCCATGTGTTTTTCAGATCAAAATGTTTAAGCAAAAAGTTTTTGATAAATTAATATTATACAACCCAAATTTTTGAAAGAATATTCAAAATTTAAGCTTTTTTTTTTTCAAAAATAAAATGTATTTATGTTCAAATTATTAAAGATTGTATTGAAAAATTATTTTGTAACAAATTTCAAAAATATGTGCATACATTTTTTTTGAAAATTAAACTATTGAATATATTGAATATATTTCATAAATTTTAGATTGCATAAAAATATTGATTCCAATCAGATGAATCGTTTTTGAGAAAATCGAAAATAAAAAAAATAATTCTATGGCAGGTAACAGTGCCTCCGAAATTTTGGACTTTTTTTTCATAAAAGTTAGTTAGATTAATTGCATTTTTTTTTTAATCGTTGTGCTACCATTATTTTTGGATATAAGGCACAAAAATCACTACACACCAAGTTTCAAGAAAATGTTCAAAACCGCTTAGGCTGAATGTCAACGGACAGACTTCCCTATCATAGTAATGTTATGTTTGATCAAAATCTCGAACTCTAATTTTTCACGAATCCAAAAAGTAAAGTAAAAATCCTACTTTTCCTAATTCTCGCACGAGCGAATAAGCAAATATTTTATTTGAAATACAATAAAACGCACACAACATTGGTTGAAAGTTGTAGGTCATTCAGGCCCTGCATCTTTTTATGATGGTCCGTTGCGACACCAATTTTTTTTATACGAGATTTTTAATATACAACAAAGTACTTAAAAAAAACTAAGGAAGTGTAGTTTACACTAAATACTTTTAATAAGCACATAACAGTTTTTTATGCGAGATTTTAATTCACGAGTATTTGGTTGATGTTGGCGAGATTTAAATGCGAGATTGTTAAAACCGGGATTTTGAAAACGCAAGATTAAAAATCTGCGCGATTTAATTTTTGTCATTCAAAGTTCTTACCCCAGGCTTTTGTAACACCTTGTGCAAATAACCTTGAAGGTATATTAAATTACAGGTAAATTTTGAAATGTAAAAAATATCAAATGGCACATTATTTCAGGTTAGGTTCATGTACATACGTAGCTACCTGAAATAGAACACTTTTCTAAGTTTGAAATAAAATTACAAAAAAAAAAATTAAAACAGCTTGAATATTGTTGAAGTTAAATTTGCTTTGACTAAGAAATCACTTAAGCATGACTTCACAACACACCTAAAATTTTTTTGGAAAAAGTATCTAATGATTTTTGCGTGATATTGGGGTACATAGATAAATCAAATGGCTAGTCGATTTTAAAATAGTGCCGATTTAATTTTGTACACTTTTGTTAATTGATATTTCTTGCACGTAAAGCAGAAATGCTGCTTTTTTTCTTTCTATTCTTTTATCAAGAAAACTAATCTGCACACACAATTTATGAATTCACAATAACAACATTTATTGATTTTTACACATTTTAAATTCAAATCTTCAAAACACAATTATTGTATCATTCAAATTATATTATTAAAGTCATCAGGCAGGTAAGACATTTATTTATATATTTTCGAAGCTTGAAAATCAAAATCTTACTTTAAATCTTAATCCACCAACAGGTGGTTCAGCATAGGGTATTCCCATAAAAGCCCGCACATGTCGACCGTTATGTGATGTAAGATGCCTTCCAACCAAAATTCCACCGTGTTTAAGTTCAACTTTAAGAATATCTGATGTTCGACAATGCACTTCTTCGAACAGAATCGATGATAAACCAATCAGAAATATGGTAACAAAAATCCGTAACCGCCGAAATGTTTTAGACGAACACATTCTAGGCACACCGTTTAACAACAACTGAGGTGCTAACCTAAAGACTCAGATTATTTGAACTTGAATGTTATACCGCACTGGCATCAGGCCAGGTAGTCAGACACAAGTTTCACTTTTAAGTTGTTGTTATTGTTGATTTTCAATTTTCTTAATATACCTACATTATATGGAAATATACAAAAAAAAAAATATTAAATGATATTTCCGATCTGCATTGAGTTGCTTGCGGTGGTGAAGCCTAGAAAAAAGCTCCAGGGTTTGAAAACAACAGGCTCCATGGGCGGGAGCACAGATTAATAATCATTTTATATACGACTCAAAGAAGAGATACAGAGATATATTATTGAAATCTGAAACTTATTTAATGAGAGAAGGTATATAAGTTGAGAGATAGATTTGACCTCTTGAGATAAGCTTTCAAAGAATAAACAGAATATTGGACTTTAAACAACAACAAAAATTAACTTCCAATGATTGTCTTTTACCAGAAATTGAATATTGGACAAAGAAGGTACAATAAATCTCTTATACGATTTTGTAGGAGCAATAATTTATCTATAAATAAGTTGATTAGATAAAATTTTGCTGTCTAACATTGGATGTAGACCAAACCCAAAACAGGTTTTTAAATATGTATATTTCATAGATGAATAAGTTGAGTGAGATTAATGAATAAGGTTACTTTTTTTATTTTGCAGTCATTGAAATAGTAAACAAAATAATGCAGACAATGGAGTTGGGTAGATTTGCGCTATGGGAAGTATTGATAATGCAAAAAATTTACATTTGAACTTATATAATTTGTAAATTGTGGAAAGTTTTTTTTTCAAAGCTGAAGTAAACTTTTCAGTTCCAGGGTATTTTTTTTTTTTTTTCAAAGAAGTTACAAGACAAAAATTATTTTATGTTTTCTTATAAAGAACTTTACAAAATTCATTTGGCTGTGATAATAGTTTCCACTAAATTACAGTCCACTGAAATGTAAAACTGGTCATTTAATTACACTCTTATACAGGGTGAGTCATGAGCAATGCGACAAAATGCTAGGGCGTGTAGGTTGCATTGAGACAAAAAAAAATCGTATGGGAGGGGGGGGGGTCTATTCCCCTCCGTTTAGCCGGGAGGGGCAATTTTCGAAAAAACTGACTTAAAATGGGAAAAAAATTATTTAAAATCAACGGCTTCATTCACAATGCTGTGCGATACGTTTTTGAAAAGCCAATAACTTTTTCTTTCATTCTGTTTTAAATAAATCTATTCTAAGAAATAGTTTTTGAAACATTAATTTTCAAAGTCAAAATTTTGAAAAAAAAAATTGAAAAAAAAATTTCAAATTCATTTTTTTCAAAATTTTACGTAATTAAGTGCTAATTTTAATTTCAAAATTCAATGCTGTTATTAATTTTAAGTCTAAATAAGAAAACCGGATGCAAAAATTTTATGTCGTTCTCAAGAAATTAAAAAAAAATTGCCCCTCCCGGCTAAACGGAGGGGAATAGACCCCCCCTCCCGTACGATTTTTTTCTTGTCTCAACGCAACCTACACGCCCTAGCATTTTGTCGCATTGCTCATGACTCACCCTGTATATCAAATGTCACTAGATTGCATTCTGAGAAAGCAAAAAACAATCTGATTATTAAAGACGTTACAGAGTCGATACAATTACTGTCTGTAATTGTCTGTTAAGAGTAAATTAACTTGTTAGTTAATTTGTATAGGCTGAGCCTATTAGCTGAACTCGATTAAAACCATCAAATTGAGAAGTTCATTCGAGTAGGACTTTAACCTTCCACTAAAGAACTGAGCAAACTTTGTCTTAGAAAGATCCATGTACTTCAAGCTTAATTACAAGTAAAAGTGTAATATTACCATGATTGACCCGGACTGGGTCAAGCAATAGATTCGGGAAATTATTCCCAGTCCAGGTCTGAGCGAATAATGAAATAATAACCAGTGAAATAGTAATCAGTGATCCTCGAGTAAATACATATTTGCGTACCCAATAATAAACGTAAAATTACAAGTGTGGAACAAATATGAGAACGCTTTTCGTACATGGAAGTAAAGGTCTTCTAAATGTCATACTCCTCCAACTATTGAAGGAATTCATGGGGAATAAGATGGACATCTTAGAGGTCATCGAATTTTAACGTAGTTGAACTCAGGTAAGTTTATGTTTCCTACTATGTTCAGGTACGTATAAGGCCCGAAAAAGTTCTTAAGAATTCCTTTTAATTCTTAAAGTCTAAGTACTTAACTCCTGAATTTAAAAAAAGTCAATTATTTCGGTAATGGGCTTAGCGAAAAATTCAAAACAAAAATTTATTGTTCAGCGTCATATTTCAACCAAACCATTGATCAACAATTTTCTTGAAAGCCTAGCAGTTCTCTAAACTTAAGTTTATGGGTTTGGAATTAGTTTTGATGACAGACCCGGGTTTCTGACTGACCAGGGCTTTTTCCGACAGACCTGGGGTTTCATCGACAGACTTTGGAGGTATCCGACAGACTTGGGTGGTTTTTGGCAGACCTGAGATGTTTTTGATAGACGTGGACAGTTTTCCACAAATCTGGTAGTTTATAAAAAAAAATTGCTAATCGTAAACAAAAAATTATAGTGTAACAATGAGAACTGTTAGAAAATCAAGCAATACCTAAATTTTTTTCTGCAATAAAGTTGTTTTAAAAATTAATTTATGATAAATACGTTTTTAATCTCAAAAGTTACAATCGTTAATTATAATAATAAATAATAAATCATATAAATCTGGAATGGCTCTTATTTTACAAATTCAAATTAAAAAATATAGTATTTGATATGAAATATTCGCTTATTGATTTAAATCCCATTTTTTCGTTTACATATTTGTCTGTAGTTCGTCGCTCTCATGTGAACGGGGCTTAATTGTCCCCTCCTACTTCTATGTAACTTAAAATGTCAATGAACTCCAATTTTCAAAATCTTAAATACTTTTCAATGACTGGTCTATATGTTAAACAAAATATATTTGAATTATGTAATTAAAAAGAATTATAAGTTGGTACTTAAAAAATTAAAAAGGTTTTTAAGTACAATCCATAAGTACTTAAGTAATAAGTTCATATGCCCAATAACCATTTCTTAAATTATTTTGTGGAATTACATGTATAATTTCCGGTTTGATGGTATAAGTACCAAGGAATTGTTTTCGCAGGTTGATAAACAGATAAACTACAAGGTAATTATACTCAAGTTTTACTGAAGTAGCAAAACATTTAATTACTTTACAGCTCAGTCATAAATTAACTTTTATTATAGTTTTGGTTATTAAAATTTCTACAAAACCAATATTAGCAAATTTATATACATATTGTAAAATTAAAATGAGAGTGAAGGGCATTATACTTTTTTCCTTAAATTTTCCATGACTATTGACTATTTAGCTGAATTAAACGGTAACACTTTATATGCCCTCAATAGCTTATAGAACTAAAGTAAGCAAATCTGCGTAATCTTTGTTGCCAGATTATACTCGTAATTGATTCCACGTTCTATTCCTATTATTATTGTTTCTTATGTTAGAATATAATTTATGAGTTGTTAACACAAACAAAAAAAATAATTACTCAATTAAAAGCTAATTAGCAATAAAAATAGCGTTTAACATGTCATTATTATTTAGTCATTTTTTTTTAAAGTTAATAAGTACCTGGGTATCTAGTGCATTAGTGTTAAGGTTCTTCATTTTTGCAATAAAAAAACAACATCAATAAATTCGTTTTAAATAAGGAAATTTGTAGTTTTGTGTTAGAACAAGGTGGTTTTGTTGGTTGTAACAAAAAAAAAATATAACTCACGAGGTAAACAGATTGATTGGGATGATAAGAATTAATGCTAATGTTGAGAGGATTTACGTTGATTTAAATTATTTTTCACTGGAATTTAAAATAAATATGAAAGTAATCCGGGAAGACGAAAATAAAATATCAGTCAACCCAACCACTGGAAATGTCCCACGGAACTTCTAAACTTACCACAAACTGTTGTCGCGTCGGTGCGGTTTTGGTTTGATAGGTCAATAAATGTAATGACGTAAAACACATGTATTTGCATTCCTAGTAAAAGTTGGGTTATAATATGTATTGAAGCAGTCAAGGGTGTAGGTACACAAAAACGACTATCTTCGAGGCTATAGTTTGTATAAGGCCTTGCCTCAGATAGAGTAGTCAAAGTGTAAAGTGGGGTTAGACAAGGCTGTATACTGTCACCAATATTGTTCCTGTTGAAGAATAGTGATGAACTGCACTCAAGTTTGTTGAAAGGAAACGTAGGACTCTGCAATCATAAATACAACACTTTGACGACAAAGAAGACACGTATGGTTATTTTCTCCTAGGATCATGGAGCACCATTAAATAACAACAAAAGTGGAGAGAAAAGCAGAGATCGTTTGATTAACAACAGCTGTGCGAGTAAATCTGTCTGAACAACCAGTTGAGTTTTTAGAAACTTATGGCGGAACCGAAATAAATATTATCAATAGCATTGGGAACGGCTGTCCAAATAAGAAGAAAGACCTTTATTAGACGACTGTTGGGCTCCGAACAAGTGTTTATTTTCGAATAAAAGCAATGCTCCATAACTATTGAATTCCCAAGAGCCAAGCTACCAATTGACTTAATCCCCGCTCTTCCCGGTTGCATTTACGCAATAAGCTAATAAAATTAAGACTTTATAGTTTATAGTTTTTTCAGAGCTATTGGTGCACTTTTGATTTTTTTTTCTTTTTTTCTTCAAAAGGGCAGCGGAACTTTAAGAACCGCTTAACTACTTAAAAATATTGAACTAATTTAAAAAAATTGAAAATCAAGACTATACACAGCCATTTAAGCTCTTGTGTGTTAATCATTGGGGGACTCCAACAATAGGGCAGTTTACCCTATGAATCTTATTAATTATTAGTATTCATGTATTCATATCAGGTACCTACATGTGTGTCAAAAGTTTTAATTTTTCAAAAAGACAAGTAAAACAGAACGCGCATCAATTCGTATCAAAACAACTGTAAGATGTTCTTTTTTGAAATAGGAAACATCTTGTCTCAGACGCCTACGGTTTTGACACTTGATTAATAGCTGAGCAACACAGAATATTAATTTGTATTTTAAATGTTTTCAAATATTAAATAAGAGATATTTAAAAATAGATTAAGTATAAAGTGCTTTAAAATCTACCGTTAATCTGGCTAAATCTTATAAATATTAAATTATCTGGTAAATATTATATTAGTGATTAACTTCTTTCTATAATCTTATTTATTATTTCCTTGATTTTTATAGCTTTAAAAAGAGAACACAATTTTTTTTTTGCATAATATACTTTATTTATATTTTATGTAAAATATGTAAATGCATTAATGAAATCGAAACTGTTTTATTTATTAATAAATTAACGATAATGTTGTACAAACTTTATCTCAGAACAGATAAGATTTTTTGTACGATAATTACACGTCATTGTTGATGCAAGATGCATGCATGACATTGACCAAACAATTTAATTGTGTTATTGTTTTTTTTTTTAATAAATTCAGCTGAGATTGATATTTAAGGAACGGCAATCAAGTTATTTAATATATTTTTTTTTTACAGAATGCAAGAAACTTGTTTATTTAATTATTTCATTACAATAATATAGAATTGATTGTTGATGAAATACATTACATTACATTGCGTAAGATCATCTATGAGACTTTTTCAACTACAGTTATTATTTTAATAAATTTTATTAGTGCACTTGAGCGAGTTGTGTAAACTTGAATTTATTGTTGGTGTTTATTATTTAAAAATTTGAAAAGTGCTTTTACATCTTTTACACAATTTTTCCTAGAGAAACTGCGCTAGGAGCATAAATTTTTACACAAAAGCATTAAAAGGGTATCCTTAATAACTTCACATAAAATTAGCACTTGCTTTTTTAGAAGGCAATTACGGCCAACAAAGCCTACTATAGTCTGTCAAAGCTCTTCAAATCCAGAAATCTCACCATAACTTCAAAACTGCTGCTGTACAGGACCCTGGTTCTGCCAGTACTCACGTATGGATCCGAGACTTGGGTGCTTAGCAAAAGACACTTGGACCTCTTAGCCACGTTCGAGAGAAAAGTCTTAAGGAGAATTTTTGGCCCCAGATGTGAGGAAGGACGATTCCGGAGACGGTACAATCATGAATTGTACGCAATCTACCTTGAAGCAGACATAGTGACAAAAATTAAGCTCTATAGTCTCCGCTGGGCAGGGCACCTAGCTCGCATGAGCGAAGAGGTAGCGGCCCTTTGTGGTACATTCTATGGTAGACGGCAGCGTGGTAGACGATGATTGCGCTGGAGAGATGACGTAGACCAGGGCTCACGAAGCCTTGGGGTGCGCAACTGGAAGGCGTCGTCTCGAGACCGGGATAGGTGGAAGGACTTGTTGACTCTTCCAGCATGAGCTGTCACTTAGCTAGTCGGCGCTGTGGCCCCAGCAATTTGATTGAGGTCATTTTCGCAATCTGTTTGGAAGTCTTCTTCTTCTGTGACACGGTGTCCATATGCGTTTTGTGTCGCAGTCATCCGAACCGCTGTATTTTTGGTTTTTTAATTAGTTCTACGTCGTGTCCCTATATTGCACTCTTGGTTGCATTTTCTTATCCACACTCTTTCAATACAGACAGAATCAAAAATCACTTAAAGAATCTTTCTCTGAAAGCACCCAAGTAAGTGTTCACCCGAATCTCTCAAGTCTCATGCTTATGCCCCATACAGTACGACTAAGATGATTATAAGGTCTTGTGTATAACGTCCCGTTTCCTTGATTCTATGCGAGAGGGCTTTACTACACAAATGCCTTCTGTGGATCCCAGGTAAAAAAGGTCTTTGACTATTTCGAAGTTATATCTATCCAACATCGTGACATTTTTCCCGATTCGATGATGACGAGTTTTCTTTCCAGTCGTTTTTTCTTACTAACGTAGGCCACGAAACCTTTTACGTCAGACAGTTTCCGCTTGTGGGCCATAGGGCTTCTAATGCTTCCACGCGCCATCGTATTAAGTTAATCGAGATGTATTTCAGATTTCTCTAACTCTTCCCCAGTTGTGCTGATTCCTCTCGATCGTTCCTGGCCAAGTACTTCTAGGTAAGCTCGCTCACCTGCCTGTCTCTGTCAGAGGGTTCCATTGAATCTGCTTGACTTGCAGTGCACTCGTTATCCTTTTGAAGCGTATGGCCAATTCAATGCGTGTCACCTGGAAATACGGTTGGGTAAGAAAATCTTCAAGATGTTTTGCAGACATACATATATTTAGAAACATTTGCAGCTTTCTCGTGACAGCATATCAGACTTTCCAAGCGATGCTCTTTATATTTAGTTCGGTGCCGCCATCAGTATTGGCACTGCTCCCAAGATATTGAAAATTTTCTACCATCTGAACATGTTATTCAGATAAAAAAAAACTAAGAAATGCTTAGGTTCAAAGCTGATCCTTTTTGTTTTTGCCGTATTGATCTCAAGCCTAACGATTATAGCTTCTCTCACCATCCTTCATGTCATTTGATGCAGATCCATGCTTCATTACGTTGCAGTCATCGGCGAAGTTCATATATTTAAGTTGATCCCACTGAATTCCTCTGTTTTGAGCCTAAAAAGCAGCGTGTGGAATATCACTTATCTCCAATAGGAAGAATATTGGTGAGCCAGCCGTCTGCTTAATTGAAATTTTTATTTGACAACCTTCCATTATACAGAATGTGACATTTAGATCCATAATAATTATGTAGTCTATTGACACTGTCAAAGTCGATGAACGTTGGTGAGTGCGCACCCGATGTGTTAATGTGATCTACACAGGAATATTTAGTGCGGAATCCTGCTTGCTCGACATGTTCTTTTTCTGTTTCCAGTAGGATTTTTGCTATTAATATGGCTACTGCAAAAAGCATTTAAATGTTTCTATAATTTTCACACAGCGATAGATCTCTTCATTCTCTTTCTTTCATTCTTCAGGTAATCTCTTGGTTTGACAAGTTCTCTTCGTGAGTGGTTGATGTAGGAACTAAGATGTTGTTGGTGCTGCTCGTAGAAGTGCTGCGGGAATACATTCAAACACAACCGCTTTGTGGTTCTTCAGCGCTTGGTGTTCGGTACAGATTCCTTCTCTACAGTCACAGTTCGTATTTAAAAAACCGTTACATCGGACGGATAATTATAAGTTGGACTTTCTTTACTGACGAAATATATGTGTATTCTACTAGCTAATTTCACCTTGCTGCTGGAGGTTAGTTGGTTGAATTAGCAACCAATTAACTAACCTTAATAAATTAATTGAACTTAAAATATCTAATAATTAATTAAAACAATATTAAATGGCAAAATAAAATAGATATAAGGGTGTTTCCCTTGATTGGCAGTATTTGCTTGAATGAATTAAGTAGGTACTTCCATTTCAAGTGCTTGAATAAGCCTTCTACTTATAATCGATATGAGTGCAAATAGCCGATGAATTTAAATTCTAGGTAACTTTGATATCGTTTCCTTTACTTGATTTATACTCTTGTTAATTTAGCTTGTGGGTGATAAAGCTACGTGAGTGTTGCTTAAGCGAATTATTCATACATAGCCTCAACAATGAATATGTTTTACTTAGCCTAATGGATATTGACCTCAAGGTGTTATTTTTTTAATGGCTAATACGGACTATTATACGTACGTATCTATTCTAATTGAACACATAAGTAATATAATCTTAAGTTGATTATTTTATTTTTGCATTAAACTTTATTGATCGTAACTCATGTTTGAAGTGGGTTGCTATAAAATACAGGTCCAAAAACCACTTAGATTATTTCGCAATGCATATAGCAAGTTCAATTGCGCGTGTTTTTTTTATTCTATTGCATGAATTCATAATTTTTATTTAGAATATACATAATTCAAAGTCATTCTTTTCCATGCTTTTAGAGCACAGTAAGAAGTTTTAAAATCCATTTGGTTTTTATTAAGTACTTGAAATAATTTCTATTACACGACGCGACGTTGTTTTGTGGGTTAAAACAAAAAAAAAAATAATTATTCACCATGTTCAAAATTAATATTAAGAAACTAGTTATTGTAAAGCTGAGGTAAATTAACATTTATTTATGTGATAGCATTATGTACATACTTATATTAATTTGTATTGACAGCTCTGATTGATTGTCATGTTAATATTGTTTAATATTTAAATTGTTAAATAGAGTTTGAGAATTATAAATACATATCTATGTATGTATTTCTATAGGCAGATTATATGACATTAAATCTTAAGACAATGATTATAATATAGATGTTGAGTCAACTTTGAGTCTTTTATTTAAATTAAATGTATGTGACGTTTGTATAAAATGATTTGATTGATAATTAAATTCTAAATTAACAGGGTGATTTGTATATTAATGACTAGAGCGTATATGTTAAACCGAAGACAAAAAAAACTGAAACATCTGCATTTCATCATTTGACATGAAATAGATAATTAGTATTTTTTTTATAAATAAAAGGGTGTTTTTTTTTGAGGTATAGAACTTTGAAATGGAATAAAACAAAGATGAATTTTTAAAATATGTAGACATGAAATATTTAATTAATTACTTCACATATCACCACAATAAGTATTCTAGCGACGATAACTTGCACGATCTTAGAGGCCAATTGACGGGTCCGAAACGTGAAACTATGCCGTTACCAAACGCTTCTTCAAAAAATCAATTGTGACATGTTGCACAGCTGCTACCCATCATGGTTGCTCAATAAGGAACGGTAAAGCCATGTAATCAGGCTCTATAGCGGTGATCATTGACTCTAGCGTTCAGGCCTGCATCGTTTTTAAAGAAGTGCAGACTAATGATTCTACCAGCCCAAAAAGTACAACAAACTGTCAGTGTTAGTTTTTCTGGATGTTTCGATGTGTCAACATTCACTTCAAATACCGAATTTTTGAAGCCTTTTTCAGGCGTTAGTCTAATCATGTTGAAATGCCAAACCAAACTTAACACAAATCACTCAACAGCTGTTAACCAACTTTTAATTCTATATCTCTGAAAAAACACCCTTTATTTGTGATTGAATCACACCCATAAAAGGTATCTCGCCTATTCGTTACATCCAAATCTGATGCATTTAGACTCTGGTAAATTTTAGAAAATTTAAGATTTTTTTTTTTTTCGGTGACAGTGGATATGATAACCTTATGTCAAGTTCACTCAGGCGTATACGCACTTTCTTTATCATATAGAATTTTGGGGAACATTTGTATGTATCTCGATTAATAAATAAATAAATCGCAAGTTTAAAAGCATTCGTCGATCAAAGTGTATGAAAGGGTTAAGTTAATTAACGTGTGCAAATTAAATAGTTGTCAATGTCAAAGTAAAAATAGAACATTAAAAATATTAAATTATTTAACATCTTACTACTGACAATGTGGTTATATGCGGGTATTTATAAAAAACAAAATAAATAAAAAAAAATCAATTGTTTACAATTACGACTATGAATAAAGTTTACATTTTGCTAGCGACCACAAATTTTCATAAATAATCTACTAAAAAATATTGTTTTTATTTTTCTTCATTACACAAGATCTTTTGGCCAAAAACCTGATGGTTAATCGAAATTGAAGGTAAATATTAAATCAAAACATAAAATAAACACCTGCAACTATTTTGTTATTCCATTCGGCATAGTTGGATAGTTACATGCACCTATCATTTAAAACATCTGATCGTTAGCCGCTCTTGGCCGTGTATGATGTTTATTCTTATGTCTGTTAGCCTGTTTTCAAACGGCAAACAGCACTTCAGGGCCATCAGCTTGTTAAGCGATATACATATCAATGATAGATGTCTTAAGATCATCGGCACACTGCATTAAGCTTTTTTTTTACGTCTTCTTAAGGTAGAGTATTGTTTTCGTGTAAAAAAAAGAGAATCTGGTTTGAAACAGATGTTTCATGTTTATTTGCTCTTTAAATTGAAGCAGATTAAAAATTTGTGGGCCTTAAAGAAGTGTGTAGTAAAAATTACTTATTGGAACCATTTTGCTGACAACTGCAGTTGAATTAAAAAAAGTATGTTAAAAAAGGCTGTTCTTATGACAACACATTCAGAGAAGAAAGGTTAGAAAAACGTTACGAGCACGGTTTTCTAAATGATTGCCAACTTAATGTAAATTTTGGCTTTTGACAATTGTGAAGGGTGTTTTTTTTAGAGGTATAGAACTTTAAGTAGGCAACACTGTTTGAATTGGCGGCCATTTTAACACTTGTTGAATGATTTGTGTTTTGTTTAGTTTGGCATTTGAAAATGAATATACTGACGCCTGAACAACGCTTCCAAATTGTAAAAATTTATTTTGAAAGTCATGGTTCTGTTCGAAATACAGATCCTTTAAAAAGTGCAAAACCGTTCGACCCAGAAATGGTATTTTCTAAATTTACTTTGCCAAATCTTAATAAATAAAATTATTATAATGGACAATTTTTTGAGGTTCCGTCAATACGAGTGTATACACTAATTGTCGATGGTTTGTAATGAATTTATCATAACAGCCTTATAACAGTTGGTGGTTTTGGTGTGGTGCGATGTAGCGAGTGTAAATTTTTGTGTTTGAAATTAATTGGTTTGAGGTTGATGTCCAATGAAGTGGGACTTAGATAATATGTGTTGAGTTGTATGGTACATAATTAGTGAGTTGCAAAATAATTCCTTCTGATGGATTTTGACTAAACGGAATGTAACTTACCTTGGTTGTTTATTTTAGATATTATTTTATATAAAGTACTGACCTGGTTTTATATTAATTAACGAAATTGTTATAAGTATGTAATAAATTAAAATATATGTCTTGTGGTATAGTATATCGATTGATGACAGTGGTTAAATAAATGAGTTTAAAACGAAACTAACAAAGTTTCAATCAATAAAAATTATTAGGTAATCAATATGGAAGTAGTAATTAAAATTGTATTGTTTCTGTCTTTTTTTCTTTATTCCCTAAAAAATGGAAAGTTAAACCTAAATCTGGTAAATGGAAAAAGACGTAACAGTATGATTGTTTCTATAATTGTGTAGCTAGCCAAAATGCTAGTTACAAATGCGTTTGTCAAATACTCGTAATAAACCTAATCTGGGAATGAACCTGATCACGTGACCTCGGTATCACAATGCGTAGTGCATATGGCTCTGAGGGAGCTTAGTCTAGGTTGAAGTCCCAGTTGAGCCAAAAGTTTTTCAAACTAAAACTAACAACAGAAGACCAAACACCACAAAAAGGAAAGTCAGATGATCAGCCTAGCAGTCGTAAAGTAGGTATTACCTCAGTTATTAGCTCACCTAAGTATTGTTTTTCATTCAAAATCTTTAATATTAGTAACGATGCCGTGGTGTGAAAGCTTGGTATCCTAACTGGATGTGTGCAATCACACAAAAACCTTTTATACCTTTTATACAGAATATAGGAGGTGTCCGGATTTTGACGCTTTTGTAAAAGTGCTTGCGAATTTCATGTGTGTGGTTGTGTGTGTGTGTAAGTGTGTGTGTGTGTATGTATGTATGTGTGTGTGTGTGTGTGTGTGTATATATATATATATATATATATATATATATATATATGTGTGTGTGTGTGTGTCTGTGTCTGTGTGTTGAAAAGCTTGCTTATATTCTGGATTAAAAACTATTTTTTTATTATATTTTTTTTAAATTTAACAGTTTTTTGATTTATGTTCTTATTTTATTTTATTTTATTTTATTTTATTTTATTTTATTTTATTTTATTTTATTTTATTTTATTTTATTTTATTTTATTTTATTTTATTTTATTTTATTTTATTTTATTTTATTTTATTTTATTTTATTTTATTTTATTTTATTTTATTTTATTTTATTTTATTTTATTTTATTTTATTTTATTTTATTTTATTTTATTTTATTTTATTTTATTTTATTTTATTTTATTTTATTTTATTTTATTTTATTTTATTTTATTTTATTTTATTTTATTTTATTTTATTTTATTTTATTTTATTTTATTTTATTTTATTTTATTTTATTTTATTTTATTTTATTTTATTTTATTTTATTTTATTTTATTTTATTTTATTTTATTTTATTTTATTTTATTTTATTTTATTTTATTTTATTTTATTTTATTTTATTTTATTTTATTTTATTTTATTTTATTTTATTTTATTTTATGTTATTTTATTTTATTTTATTTTATTTTATTTTATTTTATTTTATTTTATTTTATTTTATTTTATTTTATTTTATTTTATTTTATTTTATTTTATTTTATTTTATTTTATTTTATTTTATTTTATTTTATTTTATTTTATTTTATTTTATTTTATTTTATTTTATTTTATTTTATTTTATTTTATTTTATTTTATTTTATTTTATTTTATTTTATTTTATTTTATTTTATTTTATTTTATTTTATTTTATTTTATTTTATTTTATTTTATTTTATTTTATTTTATTTTATTTTATTTTATTTTATTTTATTTTATGTATTTTATTTTATTTTATTTTATTTTATTTTATTTTATTTTATTTTATTTTATTTTATTTTATTTTATTTTATTTTATTTTATTTTATTTTATTTTATTTTATTTTATTTTATTTTATTTTATTTTATTTTATTTTATTTTATTTTATTTTATTTTATTTTATTTTATTTTATTTTATTTTATTTTATTTTATTTTATTTTATTTTATTTTATTTTATTTTATTTTATTTTATTTTATTTTATTTTATTTTATTTTATTTTATTTTATTTTATTTTATTTTATTTTATTTTATTTTATTTTATTTTATTTTATTTTATTTTATTTTATTTTATTTTATTTTATTTTATTTTATTTTATTTTACTACTCGACCACAATGCCACCTATCGGGTGAAGATTATATAATTTTTTTTCTGAGACCAAAGTTTTTTTTTAATTTAATAGATAGAGTGATTGAAGAGGAAGGTTTATATGTATAATCAAAACTACTGGATCGATTTTAATCATTTTTTTTTCTATTATACCCGTGCGAAGCCGGAGTGGGCCGCTATTATATAATATAAGATAACAATATTGTTTGTCAACAACATTTACAGAAGTCCTGGTTAACAACTGAATTAAAAAACAAAAACTTTACAAATGCAAACTAATATTATGTAGACTCTTTTGTATACCTATCACTGAAGTTTTTTTAGCTATTCCAAAACGTCCATGAATATAAAATAAAATAAAGGATATATAGTTCTTTCAAAAGCTTAATTTCGCAAATTTCGCGACAAAAATCCAATTGCTAAAAACTCCAAAGAATATTTCTTTTCAATTTAAAGAAATAAAAAAAAAACTAATCAAAACCTTTGCAAAAAAAAGTTTCCAGTTCTCTATTAAAAACCACATACAAAAATAATCAGCAAAAAAGATTACCTGTCGTCTTCAGATATTCGCCTCATATCATCAATTTAATCAGTCAGTTATTTAAAACATTTTAAGGATATGTGAACAAAAAAAAGCTCGAATTGTATATCTGTCAGTTGCAAACATTAATCAGAGTTTCTTAATTTAATAAAGTACATTTGCTATAGCATAAAAAAGCAAGGATTATATATTCAGGATGTTGTTCACTTAACAGAGGATTCGCAAAGTCACAATCCAAAAAAGAAATTTACCTGCTCGCTTGCACCATATATGACTTTCGTAGAATTGATTTTTTTTTAATTCCATGTTGTCTGTTATTTGTGTTTCTTTTTTTAGTTGCAAGATTCTTTTGGCTGAACAAAAATTGGAAATAAAAAAAAATACCTTTGTCTGGAAAGTTTTTTGTTTTAGATTTAATGTTAAGTGCTAAGTTTATTGACCTACTATAACGATTTACAAAGTAGAAATAGATATATAGTACAACGTACACTGTCCATCGCTTGATTGAGTCCACTCTTCTTCCGATCTATTTTTTGCAATTTCTTCCTATCGGAATATTGAAAAAATAAATCATTTAAATTGTAAGTATTGCTGTCGTAGAAGAATCCGGAATTTTGGGCGAATTTTTATTGTGTTTGGAAAATATGATCCTGCTCAGAGGGAGACATATTTTTCCCAGAAAAAATATTCAATAGAAAAATTATCGAGGAAAATTAGCGAGGGAATATAGGAACATAATAAATCAAACACATAAAATAGAATCTTGAACCTGTAAATGTTAAATAAAAACTTTTAATTCAAAGAGGCAGTTAAACAGTAGCAGATTTAGAAAGATTTAATTTTCAATAAAATGTGGCGCCATCTAGCGTCAAAATAAAGAATCAGGAATTTTAACAAATTTAATTATTTTGAATTAGACGTATATAGATTAATGATTTAGTCAATTTTGGGAAAGCGAATATTTTCAAAAAAAAAAACAGTTTTCGTTCAAACTGATTTTGTTAAAATTATACGTCACTGAGTACTATTTTTATTTTCAATCTTTCGTGCAGCTAAAGTGACTGCAGTGTTTATGTTTAGGTTTATATTTTTTATGATATAAATTATAATTATACATTAAGTTAATTTATTTATGTTATTTTCACAAAAAAATTCAATTAGTTTTATAATGTAGGTATTATTATCTAAACAAGTGATGCGGAGTGTGCTTGTGCAATATGTGCATATATAGTTATTTAGTTGAGTACTTCGTTTTGTTAAATTAAAAAAAAAAACTATAAAAGTTGTTAGTTCAGAAGTCTATCATTTTATTATTCATTGCACCCAGTATGTAGGGACTGGACACTGCATAGATATAAATGAAGGCGGGAGTAAAAAATCTAGTAAACATCTGGATCTATGGATATACTAATTTTTAAAAGGGGTCGAATGAGAGGGTTGTAACTCTTGGAGACCATGCGCACATTTTATCTTTTTTGTTTATGGCTCTCTAACGATGGTGTGGCTCGGTTGAATCTAAACAATCGGACAACGGAAGCTGCCATTCATTCCCATGCATAGACAGTCCAAAGGGACGTATCCAATGCTTACCAGGAGCAGAAATAAAAGGTTTTGTATATTCTCATATGTGTATATCAGATGCAATTGTTCCAAGCCAAATCATTGTTTTGATGCAGGCAAAAATGAGATAGATATTTTCCAACAACGATGATGGTTGTAGAGGTGGAGTGCTGTGTTGAATTGGATTAAACTACCTTTCAATTTCAAATGACATCGGTGATTTGTTGGCTTATTTTGGTATAAGGGCATGTAGGTATGTTCCGTTGAGGATTAAATATACGATTTTACGTTTTCACACTTCGTTTTTTTTAAATCGAAGGGGGAGAATTTAAGCCAAGAGGGTAGACAAAATTTCAAGAGAATTACACCTGATTTTGATAAGGATCAATTTTTGAGATTTATACGTGTTTTCACATAGATGATTTATGTATATCTTTGGCACTTCACGTGTTATATTTTTGTTACACTTATTGCATTTACGGTGACTGTCCGACATTTTCGCAGACTTTTGGAGACAGCTTGCAATAAGACAAGTTCTTCTTTCAGCATACAGATGGCAGTCGAATGGTGTATTGGTTTGCCTTGAAATTAGATATGTAGGATCTGATGTTATTAAGGGTCTATGAAATAACTCCCACGAAATAAGTCCCACTTTAAAAAACGAAATAAGTCCCACCAAAACCTGCTATTTTCAAAGTGGGAGTTATTTCGTTTTTAAAAATGGGACTTATTTCGTCAATTGGTGGGACTTATTTCGTTACGCGTTTTTATTTTAAGTGGGACTTATTTCGTTTTGATTGGGAATAAATTCGTTTTGTAAAGTGGGAGTTATTTCGTGCCAAATACTTCTTATTTGAAATCGCATTAAACAATGAAAAAGTGGGACTTATTTCGTTTATAAAAGTGGGACTTAATTCATTTAAGAAATATATTATTCAAGGGGGAGTTATTTCATTTCAAGTAAATTTTTAAATCATTTCATTTTGGTGGGACTTATTTCGTTTTTAAAAGTGGGACTTATTTCGTGGGAGTTATTTCATTTTTTTAGCAATTTTTGGTGGGACTTATTTCGTGGGAGTTATTTCATAGACCCGTTATTAAATGTCATTGGGTCTTGTCTAAAGTTTAGTTTCGATGAAAACAACAGGAAAAATTCAATGCCTTTTAATGGTATTTCTTCTAATTTGAAATGGGTTAATGGATTAAAACAAATACAGTATCTAAAATAATTATTAGCGAGAAAAAATTGCCGTCTCTCCACTCAGCCAGATGGCAGATTTGTCATATCCCAAACAATTCTAAAACAAAACTTTGTTGTAAACCAAACTTAATTCGATGAATAAAACTTTCTCGGAAGAAACTCAGTAAGGGTTTTTATTCAAGAGAAGCAATAAATGATACTAACTTAACTAACTTAACTCACTTTCTTACATTATTTTATCGGTAGAGGTTAGGTTAGAGGTTAATAATGTTTCTTGTAAAATTTTACGCAAGTAGCTAAGTAAAAAAATTAATGATAATCTTATTAATTTTAAATCCAATTTTGGAAACAAGAAGTTCAAGGATCTTTTAGCTCTTGTATAAAATTATCAAAACTATTTTTTTTTAATTTTGAATTTGAAAACGTTTTTTTGTTCAAAAAGTATTAACATTCACACAAAGTAAATTTTTCCGACTACTGAATTCGTAAAGAGGACCGTCTAAGCTTAAATTTAGTACTCCAATCTTATAAATACCATTGCGGGAAAGGTGTATTTAGCCCAAAATACATTTTCGAACCGAAGCAACTTGAAAAGGCTTATATGACCAGCGGAGATATGTAACCTTACGGACGGCTCCCGGTCAATTATTCAAATAACTTAAATTAAAAATATAGAAAGGAATAGAATTCTCAAAAAAGGTGTCAATAGCTATCGCTACCGACGCTTTTTTTTTTTGAATAGTTGTTGGTTTTTCTAATTACGTAAATTATTAAATTTAGGACCGTTTTACCAAAACTCAGCTAATGTATTTTTAATTTTTTACAGAAGTTTTTCTATTTCCTATTTTAAAATAAAGAACAATAATCGGACAGTTCAAACGTAGAACTAAAAATATATATGTACATACTCATACATATATTATAGATATCGAGACTATTAATGTAGTGGTCATCCCTAACTGGTTCATATAGCCTTATTTTTGCTATCCCTTGGCATTGATTATGGAATAATGGAAAATTTCCAAAATTGTTCTTGTGTTTATGTGTTGAAAATTGATCTATTACAGATTATGATGACAGTAAAATACAATTAATGTTTTGCAATTTTTCAGCCAGTTTTGAAGTTTCTCAACTACTAATGATATAAGTTTAGTTTATCTTCTGATTTTTCCAACTACAAGG
Organism: Syrphus vitripennis; assembly: GCA_958431115.1. NCBI lineage: Eukaryota > Metazoa > Arthropoda > Insecta > Diptera > Syrphidae > Syrphus > Syrphus vitripennis. The sequence goes on from OY288110.1 coordinate 72,521,633, forward strand.
TGTCTCAAAAGAAAGTTTTGTATTTAGTGGACCGGTTAAAAAAAAGGTTCATTATTAATTATTATTAAAGTATACAATTTGTGAATTTATTTCATAAAAATAATATCGTCCAGATGTAGATCCTAGCGTTCGCAGTTCTCATTTAATTGCACAGTAAAATTACTAATGACACACTTGCGAGCTTCCGAATCGTCACAAGCAGACTGATTAACACACTCCACGTTTTCTAAAGTTCTTGATGACCGTTCTCTTTCCAGCGGTCTCTTCAAAGTTTTAGACCAATTTTCGAACAAGAGGAATTCTTGGCGCATAATTTAGGTGGCGAAAATTTCAAATACTACAGAATCTTCTACGCGGTACAGTCGTACAGCCGCCGTTTTTGTAAAACTCTCAATTACACAACACGTGGACTGCTCCCGAAAAACGCTCCATGGCGACTGAATTCCCGAGAGCCAGGCTATTGACTGTCATAAACCCCGCGCCCCTCGGATTCTTTGCGTTTACACATTGAGCTATATAATAAAAAAATTCTTTTGAGACAGACACCTTGTATATCGAGTAGGAAATTTGACTTTCTTGCAGTTTTTCCCTAACATTGTCAGCTATCATAAGCCTACCTTCTTCAAGTACTTCAAACTCTATATTATAATTTAAAAAAATCAACTCAAAGCCAATTACGTATTCCTATATTCATTATCATATTTAAATTGAGGCTTATTTTATTTAATAAGTTTCCATTTGTTTCTTATAAACGATTGATGAAATTCTTCAAAAAATTCAATTTGTTTCAATTTGAAAACCTCCCTTCCTTTAACTTCCATCAAAACGAAATGTCGTGGGAATAACCACAAAATTGATTCCCTTTTTCAAAATAATGATTCAACGTTTATACCCCTCGACACTTTGTTGTCAAAAAGTAAATGAAACAAACAGATGTATTCACAAAACACTTGGAATGCAAAACATTTATTTACATTAAATTGGACACCTCCTCCGCATCGGCATCGCATGAATATTCGAAGTCCGATGTCGTTTAAAATCAATCAAACACAAAGAGTAGCTGTTGTGCCAGTTGCTCCCCAATTTGCTTTGCGTATTTCTAAGCCATTAATAATTCACTGGCTTCCGACCAGGAACTTCAATGTCCACAAAGGGGTTAAGGGCCATGCATATCGGACCATTTGGATTCATATACGACAACAGCATGTGGTGCTCTTTACTTCCCATTCCGTTTCTGACTGTCGGCATATTATACCTCTAACAAGTTGTGTTCTCGTCATATCGTAGTCGTTGGTCGTTTGGTTTTGCTGTGGCACTGGGGTATTGGTAACCTTTGGCAATGATCTACATGCCAATTTGTCAACCACTTGTGGTCATTTGTCACATAGATTATGCCTCATACAAATCGAATGTCATCAATTTTCCAACGGCAAGGGGTCATTAAAATGGTTACACACATTTATACGAACCACCAGCACTAGACTTCATAGAATTGTGAACCATGGATAGTCGGTGGACCAGTTCATAATTGGAATTCATAAATTCAAATTGACATATCGGCTACAACATCGTTTCAACTCAATGGGAAGAAATAATTATGGTAATTTCTGATATGGCAGTGATTAATGTGAAAAGAGTTGTTCTTTTGTTTAACAAACGCAATAAAATATTTATGCACCCTTGACATATTCCGCAAGTCTATTAGCAAATGCAAATAATATTTTCTACATCATCGCAACGTAGTACGAGTAGATGACATAAAACTACCGTAACCTAATATTTTTGAACTTATAATTCGACATACTTGAGAAATGGTGAAGCCGATTTATAATAACTAAATTGTTGACTTTTAAAGATTAATTGGTGTTTATTTTTTTTTTTGCTAAATAATTTGTTTCAATGAAACAATATTCAAGAAGGGCAATTTTAATAACATAAAAACATGTGGAATTAAAAATTTTCATATTTTCTAGAGTTCTTTTTTTAACTCACCGTCAATGCAGCCATCCTTCAATGGAATTTGACAGTTTACAGCTTGACAGATGGTCAACGAACAATATTTTGGGAGAAAAATTGTGGCATCGAATAAAATCTTTCGTTGCATTAAATAACTGAAAAGTTTAAGTTTTTCATCGTTTTTCTTCGTCATTTCATCGTTGGAACTCAGTTCAATTTTATTTTAACTAGGCTGGTTCGATTTGATTTGTGAGCCCGAGTCGATTCCAAACCAAAAACAGAGAAGATATTCTGAAACCAAACCATACCGAGCTGTCTTTTTGTTCGGTCGAAGTAAAATTTTGCTCGAGTTGAAAAAAAATCTAGCCGAGTCAACTCGGCTAATGTCAAACTCGTTTTGATAAACAGAGTTTATTAGTTCGCTGATACTGAGGTTTAGTTGTGGTTAAAAGTGATATTCTATCCAACAAAGTATATTTTAATAAAAATTTAACTTGGCGGCAAATATCAAGAAAATATGGCTGCAGAGGCCTTGCTTGCCATTTTTTTTGATACTACGTTCTCATTTGAGCCGAAATGACGTAATTTCGCAAATTTCGAAATAGCGTTCACATTACAAATGAGACATTTTCGTTTGACAGGTCATTATTATTTTTTCTTTCTGTCTCATAGAGAAATTTCAAATTTATGAGGCAAACTCACTATCGAATCCAAATTTTTGTTTGGCTGAATGCATTTACCCATTTTTCAACATAATTTCATGCAAATTCGGTTGTATGGGAAATGAGATTATTTGGGAGCTAATTTGGAATTATGAACGAAATCAGCTCATTTGGTTTAATGAAAACGGGCTATAAGATAGTTTTAACAAGTAAAAGTTGTTGTATTAAAAGTGAATAAATTTAATAAATTTTAAAATCTGGAATATTTCAGAACAATTCAGTCCAAGAATTACAAATTAAACGGGATGGAACTGGTCGGAAATTCTGTAAAGTCAAAATTATTTTTGCTCAACAATTCTATGCTTCAAAAAAGTTTGAGTTGAACAATATAATTTTTGAGTCCAAAATCGTCCAGAAGAGAGGTGTTGTTGGATTCCTACAAAATTATATTATAAAAATATTTATACTTATATGTCTTTGGGTTTATGTCCCAGGACCAAACTGAGAAAGTTCGCAATTATACGAAAGAAAATAATTTCTCTTCATTTTGCTGGTACTTAGCATTGTTTGCATTTAAATTTTGATAAGTCAACTTTTAGAATAATAAGGATTTTATTTATAGATTATAGAGTCATACAATCATTTTTTGCATTTTGCTTGAAGTTTTTCGAAAGAAAATTTATTCTGCCTTCATTGTTTTTTTTCTTGTGTTCTACTTCGGAAAATCTGAAATTTATCTAAACGTTTCAAAGTCAACACAAGAAATATTATTTTATGATTTCATTTCAATACCTAAATTTTATCGCCTCATTATTTATGCAGAATACAAAATATGTAGTTCCATTTGTTTATTGAAAGTTCTCATTTGACAGGGATATGATTTATTTATGAATCCTGCATGTGTGCCAAAAAAAAATTCAAAAAAAAAAAAAAAACTACCGACTTGAAGTGAATATAAAAATTCTTTATCCTGATGTTATTAAGTGATTTTGAATTGCTCATAAATTATAACACAATTGACCGACCGACGACCAACGACCGACGACGACCAAGCGAACGTTGGACGTTTCTTTCATGTGAGGGCTAATAAATTTTCTCGAACCATGCAGGGCACTTGGTCGCCTATAGAATCACCACCATCACCACCACTACAACGGGAGCATCTAACCAACCATAGTTTCTCATTTAATCTAGTTGAGTGGCGATTTGTCACCGGCTAAAAAAGTTGTTTGGTTTTAGCCCGCTAGTTGAAGTTGGTGAAACTTTCGTCATAACTAATCCATCCACTAGCTTAATAAATGCTTTATTTTTTTTTTGTTTACTTTGTATGAACAAAAATTATCAACGAACACCGCATACTAGCTTCAAAATGGCAATGTACGATATGAGTAGAATTGGATGGATGGACTGCACCTTGAGTAAGTGAGTTTGAGGTTGAAATTTATGTTTGTTATGACAAACTTTGGTTGAGCATATTCAAATTAATTAATGGCAAGAGAATTTTTGATGAATTGAAAAATATCGTACGCTTCCGCATCACATCGTGCACACTGCAAGTTTCAAATGTTTGAAAGTAAATATTGAATGTTATTTTTGTGTGTGATGTTAGCATGGCAAACTGACAAGGAGAAATATTCAAAGTTTGATTTTTACTCGTAGTTTTTCAATTTATTAGGTTTTGTGTTATAATTAGCTCTGGAATTTTATTAAATTTGATATTGTTATAGAGCAAATTAGCAAACCAGGAGGAGATTGCAGTCTGGTGTGGGAGCTTAGATTCCTATTTATGTGTTTTGATTTTAAAGTTCAGGAAGAAAAATAATGAAAGAAATCATTGCTCAAAATAATACTCAGCCAAAAAATTGAGAGACCACAAATGTGTTACTTCGTGAACAATGGTCACAATATCTAATTGCAAATTTAAAACGTCTTTTTTTGAAATTTTAAAATATGAAAGATTTTGAACAGGAATAAAAATGGATTGATGTTTTTAATTTTTAAAATGTACCTATCCATGGGATAGATAGATTTAGACAGAACCAATATCATTTAGCAGAACACCTTTTATTTAGACCAATTTTTGTTGGATCTTGACGGACCATTTTAACCAACAAATCTACCAATATCTCAGAATCTAATAATAAAGATTTTTAGCTTATTGTTTTGCTCTTTGGTTTTAATGAAAATGGACATTTTTTTGACCATCAATATCTCCAAAAACGATGGTTCGAAATGAATAAGTTGAAATTAAATATTAATAAAACAAAATGGTGAATCAAACAGAGATATTTGTATCAATAATCAAAAAATTGAAGTTGTCAATGAAATAAAATACTTGGGAGTCTTGATTGATAATGGTTTAAGTTTAAACTCTCATGTTGATTACATTTGTAAAAAAATTGCAAAAAAAATTCACTTTTTTAGTAGAATTAGAAAAAGAATTTCAAAATCAACAGCCTATAAATGTTTATAATACTATTATTAAACCTCACTTTGAGTATTGTTCTAGTATCTTATTTATGTGCAATAATACTATGATGAATCGATTGCAAAAGCTTCAAAATAAAGGAATGAGAGTTATTTTGTTATGTAATAGATTGACACATATGGAAGACATGCTTAGACAATTATATTGGGTCAGCATTAATCAAAGAATTATATTTAACGTTTTGTTATTTATTTATAAAATGAAGTTTAACCTTTTGCCAAATTATTTAAGTGAAAATTTAACCTATGTAGGTAAATGAAGGTCATTCATATCCACTAAGGAATGCGAATGATTTTAGAATACTAAATTATAGAAATCAAAGAACAAGAAATATGGTAATGCATAAAGGATTCTCTATTTTCAATAGCTTACCAAATGAAATTAAGAATGAAGTTAATATATGTACATTTAAAAGAATTACCTTAATCCGAGTATTTGTGAAAAAAAAATTTTAAGATATAAATGTATTTTTTAAATAAATTTTTTAGCTAAATAAAGTTTCAAAAAAAAAAAATATCTTACCTGTAATACGACCTTTAAGACAAAAAAAAAATATTTATCTCGAAAGAGGCTCCAGCAACTTTGATAAAATTTCAATTGGGGTTTTGTACTTAAATAAAGTTATTTGGCGAAATTTTTATTTTGAAAAATCCGTTGTTAACGGTATCTACTTGCCTTAGAAACTGATTTTTGGTTTTCGATTTTCTTATAAACGGTTTTTATTTTTATGAAAGAGGTGTAACTTACTTAGTCTTAATAATATCCCATTTAAAAATTTTCGAAATAATATTTTTTGATTTTTTTTTGAAAACTCAGTAGGTATTTTTTTTTACATTTTGTTTTCTAGTGTATATTATTAAATACTAAAAACTTCCATACCAATTTTTAATCATTAAAAATTTTTCAAAAACTGTCATCAAGTATCCGAATGCATCCTATTGTTCCACCAGCAAATTAACGAGTGACTTCTAATTGTTTCTATACGGTCTATCAAATGCATAGGTAATCTAACGGTTTTTTTCCGTATTACAAATAACGAAACGGCGGCGGCGACGGATTAAAAAAAATTAATTAGACGGATTAAAAAGGGAAATTAACATTCAGCTAAATTAAAACACAATAAGCTGTCATCTATAGATAGGTCTATGTGAAATAAAAACCGCAAGGTAACTTTTGAGAAATGATTGTTTGATTGTTTCAAAAGCCAAACAAAAAAAAAAATGCAAAAAAAAACTAATCCGGATAGTTCATAATTTATTTTGAAAATTGTGCATAATATTTCGATCAAAAATTTCGTCCAAACAACTGGCTTATACATACATATGTACGTGTATTGGAGTTTTAAATAAAAAAAACGTGCATCAACTCATTTCTATATTTCGCATATTTATATCAGTAACCAAGCCAACGTCAGGCGTGTTATGTTTTTATATTCAACGAAGAAAAAAAATATATGAAATTCATTATACATGTCTTTTTTCACAAATGGATAAAACCTCCATCATTATCCTCTCTTCGTTTTCAACAAATGGCGTGCTAATTTAGTTAATTGCAGCAATTATCTAAATGAGCCAAGAAAGAAAAATCTGAACAATATTTATAGATAAGCTTCTGTTATCCTTTTACCCCCTATAGGATTTCTTTTTTTTTTTTCTTCTTCTTCTTATAATAATGCCAAAAGAAAAGAAATATTACAGCTGTGATGTGCTTTTGTTTCCCCTCTGTATAACTGTATAGTGTAAGTGTATACTCGCGTCGTATTCGGCCATGTTCAAATGCCAAATAAAAAGAAAAACAGTGTGACATGTCGTCCTAATGAAGCGGAAATAAAGAAAATCGTTTGCATGAATTAATTAAAAATGAGAAAGTCTTTAGTTTGACTTGGAGCCAGTTTATTATTAAATATCCATATAATGTATGCATAAATAAATAACAATTGAAAAGAGCTTGAGATATTGTTACTTTATTTCGTATGCAGCTATTTTAGGATTTTATCATAATTACAAATTCGAAAGTCTTTGATGTTTCATTATTAAAATGTCGCTTTTCATTATGATTAAAAATATAACCCAGATCACATGCTTTTAGTTTGTGACGCATTTTTACGATGTTTGCAGAGAGTAAATAATTTATGAAAAATCGATGGTAAATGGTACAGTTTTAAATAGTTTCAAGTAAATGTTTTAAAAAGAGTTTAGGTCTCAATCGTGGTGAACTTTAATAACTTCCTAAGTTCTAATTACATCCGTGATGGAAAATCGTAACTACCATTGCACGAAAATACGCTAGCATTTGTTTGTGCTGTTTTTTTTATTTTTGGGCTATAACTTTTAACTCCTATTGTTTTTTGTGCCTTTTCTTTCTTTTTTAAAAATATTTCGCAATAACTTTTCACACAATACACAGGTCTCAGTCGTGGTGGAAAATCAAAACCCCTATTGCACCAACGTACCTATATAAAAGCACTCTTTTGGTGTGTTTTTTTTTTGCATTTTTGACTATAATTTTTGACCCTTGTTTCTTTTTCGCCATGGTGAAAAACTATTAGCTCCTAAGTGGAGTATCCAACTTCATAGATCTCACTTGTGGTGAAAAATGGTAGCCCCTATTCGAATTTTTTTTTCAAAGATACTTGGATATGACTTTTAAGTCCCATTGTTCTTTTTTTGGCTACATGGTAACGGGTGATTTTTTAAGAGGTTTAGAACTTTAAAAAAAAAACACAAAAAATTCCAAAAAATGAATGAAATATTATTTGAATCGATAGTTTGAACCTTGCAATTTAATGTTTAAAGATAATTTCATGCAAATGTTGACCGCGGCTGCGTCTCAGGTAGCCCATCCGCTGAGTCCAATTTTGGCATACTCTTTCATCGGCCGGTATCTCACGAATGAATGCATGGATGTTGGCTTCCAGTGCGTCAATCGAAGCGGGCTTGTCCCTATAGAAAAATAGTCTAATGGTGTCAAATCGCACGATCTAGGCGGCCAATTGACCAATTGGTCACAATCTTCCGAATAGACTGCTCAGAAGGTCGAGAATGCCGACCATAAAATGGAAGCAGGGCGCGATGAACATTTCGAACCGAGCACGAATTTTGGTAGTAAAATTCAATAATTTGCAAGCGTTGTTCATTTGTAAGACGATCCATGGTTAAATTGCAAACCAAACTGAAGCTGTTTGACAGTGACACAAGGTACTAAACACACGTCAGCTGTCAAAACCAGTGTTGCCAAAACCAAACCAGCTAAAAAATCACCCGTTAAAAATTAAATAAATGATTGTGGTGAGAAAAAAAAACTATTTTCATCAAAAAAAAATTATCTTTTAAATATATAACAATGTCGTGGTGAATATTTTTTTTTCATTTAGGGTTAGTTCACAGTTCGATAGAAAAATTTAAACATTAAACATTTTTTTGGGTAAAAATCATTTCCATAAGAAATATGTAAATGATAATTTTATTTCGGTGAGGAACTGCATAAGACGTAAGGCAATACATCAACAAAAAAAAGAAATATATGTATCTATTATGAGAATGATTTTGGCTTAATTATTTTTTCTTGACGTTTAATTTTTTTTTATCGAACTATGCACCAACCCCAAGTGAAAACAATTTAATTCACCTCGTCTTTTTTTCGCGCAAGAGAACCTCGCTACATTGTTTTGCAGAAAAAATTGAGTTTGACAAATAATGTCTATTTATTTTTGAAGAAAACAATTTTTTTTACCTCATACATTTTTTTGCAACAGAACTGTACGAGTATACTTCAGAACGAGGCTTTAGAAATAAAAATAGAAACATAATAAAAAAAAAACATGATAGTAGGGTTTTAAATTTTTGTACTTTGTCAGTCCGTATCTGAATAAATAGATTTGTTTTGGTGAGAATATGGCACTGTAAAGTTTAAAAAATTAAGAAAACGATTCAAAGCGATATTGCGATTACCACAAATCCACAACGCAATACAATTTTTTTGTTGAGAAAATGGGGGGCAGAAAGTAGACAAAATATAGGTACCTTAAAGTTAAATCAAAATATAAAAGCTGTTTAGTTTCTACTGATTTTAATCAGGACACATATTTTTTTACAATTAATGTAAGAATTGACTGGAGAAAAAAGTTAAAGTTAATGACAGTAGATTTTTGTTGTTGTTGTTTGTTGACTGACTGGGTTGCAATTTCTCACCAAAACACGCAGCTAATAATTTTTTGTTTTTTGTCTTCAAATCCCTATGTGTGCAATTTTCAGAGAAAGAAAATCTTGACTTTCTTACCTGATGTTTTTTCTTAATAAGTTGACTATAGAGCCATACAGAAAAAAAACCAAGAAGAAAATTAGTAATCCAAAGTTGTTCAGTTGATGGCTTAATAAAATGGACGTGACTATTGCATCTAATGAAACACAATCCAAAAGCCCTTTGCACGTGGTAATAAAATCATCAGAGTTAAATATCCAACCTGTAGTGGGTAGCTAGGTATTATTCCTTTGAGCCAAAAGGATGAATTGTGGTTGAACCGAATTTGATAAACCTTCAAGGATTTACTTACCTTTTTTTTTTGTCTGTTGTTTTAAAATGTTTGCCCACTTTGGAATGCGAGTAGAATACGAAATGAATTAATTGTAAGGAGGGCGGCGTTCTTTCGTTCTTTGGTAACCTGGTTCTAGTTTGGTCATTGAGATGTTATTTTTTTTTCTTCAAAAAGAAAGAAAACCTGGAATACTAATATTGGCAGTTGAAGAAAATCCCTCTAAAAGCGTGGAGTTCAGCATCGGAAAAGAATTGATTGGATGGAGGCAGTTGGTTTTCTTGAACGAGGTGTTGATACATTTAAAGATACACTTTGAAGAGCAGCGTCTTGGGTATTCGGCGGCAGTAAAAGGTTATAATTTAGGGATGATGGCGATCCTTTGAACACTTTTAGTTTAAGATTATGTTGAAAGGAGTTGTTATTGTATAATTGACATTGTATCGATTCAAGATTCGACTGGCACACGATTGGTGTAATATTAGGTGCATTTTGATATCACACGTTATTTTTCTTCACATAATCTTGTTGTAGCATACATTTTCCACACTTAGTTTGGGAGTGGTTTATTCGGAGTGACTTGGAATTGATGTTTAGTAATTTAGAATTTTAGAACCACAAATCGTCGCAATTACTTTGAATAAGTAATTGACGACCAAGTTCCATAGAAATGGTGAATGGTAACTTCAACTTCACCCTGTGGGGTGCCTCTAGTGACTGATAGTGGAAAAGTTCTTTGGTCTAGAGTTCAAAGTCCATTCTATCCATTCCATCTATTCGTCCGAATTCAGTCTTTCTAGTGCTTTTGTGATTGCTAGGCAGATTTGTAGGATTCGAAGCTGTTTATAGCCTATCGGAGCTTACCCTTGAAATTAGACCTGGTATGTTTTTCGACCAAGTTGAATAACTGAGTGAATTCAGCATTTAAGGACAAATTGTGAGCTACCAGGGAAATAAGTATCAAGTAGCAAATCAGAAGATTTGGTCGAGAAGCCATCTACTGTCTTAAGAGAGCTTGGTATCACTGGATTGGTAGAAAGGATTTTCCTAAGTCTCGGTGCTTCTTCTTTAGAATCCTCTATTTTATCACAGACAGAAGTATCTTCAGCTGTTCAATCCCTCGATTCCACTTATGAGATTTCTTTTCGCCATTAATTTTAATAAGAGGGCCAAAGTATTCATTGATTTGTTGAGGGCATTCGTAAAATCTTGGACGTTACTGTCGATATCAGTTTTTTAAAAATATTTTAAGATTTTCTCTAAACAAGAGGCCCATTAGCTTTCCTTCCAATAGTTACGGAAGATAATAGACTTTATTTGGATGTATGTATAGTTTGAAAACAAATAATTTCTAAATACTTTCCAATCTATTACTATCGATTGGTGAATCAAATCTGAGACAAGAGTTATGTATGAGTCTTCTTGTTGATTTGTTCTTTTTCCCATACTCTGTTTCGCGAATTTGAGTCTGCTTTTGGTCTGCAGCCTGGCAGCTGTTATGTCTTTATTGAAGCTTTAAGCTACTAAGGTCTAAGATCTAGGGTCACCTTTATCCCATGCATGCAGCAAGTAATAGACGATAGAGTCCTGAACACTGCAGTTAACAATCGAGGGTTACCGGGTCGGGTAAATTTCTTCCCCGAAGCCTTCATACATTGTTGGAGGTTAATCTGAATCAATTGCAGCATTGGTACTATAATTGGTCAGATCAACCTCAAAAACTGTTTGATCAACGTCTTGAACTTCAGAGGAAGACCGAAAAAGTTCTTCCTCGCTTAAGAGAACGCTGATCGGGGCTTTTCAGTCTCCATATCAGAGAGCCTGTCGACAGACAGAGCCTTTTCGGTTGGCAGATTGAGGGCGGGCAGGAACGTAGTCATCGACTTCTGAAGTATCGTGTCCGACGGTAGCATTCAGGACTGCAACCGTGTCCTGGGAATTTGGTGAGAGGGTTTAACCTTATAGGTGATTTTTTAAGATGCTGAAAAGTTTAGTTATGTACTAGAATAGCAGATCTAAACCTTTTATTTCATCTAGCCTTGTGATTAGTCTTGAGTATGCAGGCTTGGATTCATGTTATACAGCAACTGGAGTATTTCATCCTTGCTGGCGGGTTTGACCGCGGTCCAGAAATGAACTCTAAGCCTGCAGGAGATATCCTCCCTAGCAACAACCCTTGTATGCAGAAATTTTTAATTTGTCTTTCATAAATCAAAATACGTTGTATCAAGGCGCTAATTTTATCTTCAACGATGTGATTTGGGAGGAGTAAAATATTAAGGACTTGGTTGAAGTTGCAACTAATTCACATTTTGATTTCATATACTAAAAATACATATTTAAAACACATACAATTAACGTGGTTTTCTGAAATTAAAATAATGTCAATATCCTCAAAAGCATTCTTCAGAAGAAAATTAATAACCTCCTCTTATCCTCATATTCGTTCAAGTTCTCTCTTATTAAAAGAAGAAAAAAAAAACCAACTTTAAGCAAATTAATATTATTAGATATCTGCCTTTCCCTTTATGGAATTTAACAAAAAATAAAAATATCCCAAAATCGAAATCATAAGATTTGAACAAATACCAAGTCTCAACATCAAAACAATTCATAACTTTTCAACTTAACGATCTTCTTTTATTAGCAAAATGCCAATCAAAAATAATTTCTTCATTTCACCATTGTGTGGTGTTGTGTATATACTCGTACCTTGCAAAGGATATGAGCAAGTGATTACCTTTTCCTGCGAGAATCAGGAAAATATACTTGATTTTTTTTTGTATTCCTGTGCGCTTATTATTCTTTCCGGAAAGAAACTTCTTTGCTCTTTGGTAAAAATATTTTGAATTGTAAACATTTCAAAACCAGGTTCAACCTTAGTCTAACATCCTCTACTCCGACCACCACTTTTTGAACACGATAAAAAAAAAAAAATATTGCAGGCAAATACCTCTATATCACTACAACTGGGTATCGTAAAAAATGAGCAATTTTCAGGACTCTGGTGGGTTTTTTTCCCTGATTTTAAATTTTGCCGGCTTATTCAAAGTATAGATGAATATAAAAAAAGCACGTCACGAATTCTAAGGGTGAATGGGAATGCAACAGAGGGCCGGAAAAAGAATGTATCCAAAGAAAAAGGTTCTCTGTATGGAGAGAAAAAAAATATATATCCACTTTCGTCGAAAGTCCTCGAAATTCATAACGATCCTGAGGAAATTGTGACTTTGGGACGAGCATCAAGCATCTGAGCTCCGCAGGGGTTGGGCGGGCAGTAGTATAGGCAGTGGTAGTCAGTTGGTTGTTTGGTTTCGCGGCTGGTCCTTGCAGGATGTCTAATAAAAAATTTATAAATGAGCAATTCGAGACTTCGGCCACAGATTAAAGGTTTCCTCCGTGGACTACACGCGATTCACGACGACGACGACGACGTTGATGACGGCGACAGCGACAACAACAACAGCGACAGCCTTGGTTAAACTCTCCTGATTGAAGTTGGATGCGGGAAGGTAATAAAAAATATAAAGGACTTCTTTCACCACAAAAAAAAAAAAAAAATTGAGCCATCTTTAGGAATGGGACCAAAGAAAAGAACAGCGGAACAAAATTAAAGGGCTTTAGGGACTCACCATAGAGTCACACAGCATGCTAAAACAATAAAAACAAATCATTGTTTAAGTTATGGTTACAATTTTATTGTTTTTAGGGTGAATAGGCGGGTAAATGAGCAAGAAGTTGTCGTGAATCTTGATGCCCGCACAGGGAGAAGGTGAAAATGCAATTTTCATAATTTTCCAGTATTTTTTTCTTAGCTAAATTATTATGTATATGGGTAAACCCGTGGGGGAAGTTATAGGTATGAGAGAAGGCGGTATTTATTGATGTCCTTTATAAGTAGGGTAGTTTAGAAATGGGGAATGGTTTTATGTCTGGGATATGCAAACAATACTTATATTTAAAAATAAAAAACTAATGTCATTATATGTATAATGTCATTCAATGGCAATGTGCTAAGAGCTCGACGTCAAGTTGAATGCTATTTGAATGACCCAATATCGTTCGAAATTTTTATTTTTTGGTTGTTTGTTGAATCTTTGTTAGATTAACCCACTTTGTCTCTTGGGCATTTTCAAATTTCTGAATTATATTGAAGAAAAGTATGTACAATGTACATATTATATTAAAATATAAAATTCATGTCGCCATGGAATCAAAATCGGTTCAGCCATTAAGGTAAAGTTGGAACTCAATATTGTTTGTATTGACAGTGGGCGCTTGACTTTAAAAATCGAATATTAATGAAATGTATTAAACCAATGGCCATTCGAAATTTTGGAATTCAACATATGGTCCCCAATATCTTCAAAAATCACATAGTGTAGAAAAAATACCCAAATAAAATATAGTAAAATACAGATAAAATACAAGGTGTCTCAAAAAAAAATTTTATATATAGTGGATCCATTTAAAAATAGCAAGCCGTATATCGAACAATTGCTTATTAATTGTTAAATTATCTAATTTAGGAAATTATTTCTTTAAAATAATATCTTCCTAATGTAGACCCTGGCGTTCGCGGCAATCATTTAATCGAACATTTAAATTACTTACATATATCACTGCTCGGCAGGTGGTCTCAATGGTTTACACTCTCCACGTTTTCTACCATTCTTGATAATGTTGGTCACCCGGATTTTGATTTTCCCAGTTTCGTAACTGTCTTTTTAAACTTTTTGGCCCATTTTCGAATAAGAGGAATCGTTTGTCCATCATTTAAGGAAAACCTCGAATACAACAGAATCTTTCACCCGCTACACAACACACCGAATCACCATTTTTGTAAAACACTTGCACTCGAAAAACGCTCCATTGTCACTGAATTCCCAAGAGCCAGGCTACCGATTTACATACGAGTAACTAACGCGCCACTTGCAGCGTTCACACAGTAAGCTAAATAAATATAAACTTTCTTCTGAAGCACTTTGTACTTTGGAATAGGATTCTCTGCCTAACGGTTTTTTAAATATTGTTTGGTAATTTTCGGTTCTTTTTTTTTTTTGAGGGCGCGAAACAGATTGAACCAGCACCAGCAACAGCGGCCGCCATTATTTTAGAACCAATGTATTTCAATTGTTGAACACAGAATAGAACAGCAACAGCAACGTCAACAGCGCCGTTTGGCCAAAGTTCTAAATTTGCTGTTGCTGGTCTATTGCTGTCAAATTTTGCACTGTCAGAGGTATCACAAGAAATATTGAAAATATGGGCGAAATGTCAAAACAAATAAACGGTGATGCTGGTGGTAATGTGTTCGAAAAATTTTTGCCAGCCAGCTTGCTGTTTGGGGTTGACGGCACTGGCGCTGTTGCTGGTTCAATCTGTTTTGCGCATAAGTCTTATTTGTACAACGATTTAAATAAAGAATTGAATTGAATTGAAATTTGAAGAATTGAATACCGAGTTTCTACATGCGGAGAATTTCTCTTAGAAATATTGACTTATCAAAGAACAATGTATTGTTCTCATAAATTCTATAGGGCGTTTTTTTAGAGTTATAGAACTTTAAGTTCGCAACACTTTTAACTGACAGCCATTTTAACACTTGTAAAGTGATTTGTGTTTAGTTTGGTTTGGCATTTCGATTTCAACATTAATATACTGACGCCTGAACAACGCTTCCAAATTGTGCAAATTTATTTTGAAGATCATGATGCTGTTCGAAATACGTATCGGGCACCAAGACCATTTTATGATGTTTAGCGATGAAGCTACTTTTGGTTGAATGGCTACGTCAATAAATAAAACTTTTATATTTGAAGTGAAGATAAACGTTAAGTGTATCTCGAGACACCGTTACAGCCAGAAAAACTGAATGTTTGGTGTGCTTTATTATCTGCTGGGAATCATTGGTCCGCACATTTTTAAAAACGGTGCTGGCCAGAATATTACAGTGAATGGTGACTGCTATAGAGCCATAATTACTGACTTTTTCTATCCTCAAAAAACAAGGGGGGCATGTCACACAGCTCGTGCCACAATTGATTTATTGAAGGCAACGTTTGGTAACCGCATAGTTGCACATTTCAGCCCCGTGAATTGGCCTCCAAGATCGTGCGAATTAACGCCGGGGGATATGTGGAGTCACTAGTATACACCGATAAGCTCGAAACGATCGACCACCTGGAGGAAAACATTCGCTATTGTTGAAATACAGCCACAAATGTTGGAAAAAGTGACCGAAAATTGGACCACCAAATTAAATTATGTCCGAGCCAGTCGTGTCGGTCCCAGAAATCAACGTTCTTTTCCTCTGAAAAAACCCTCTACATACTATTCAATTTTTCATTAAAAACTAGTAAACTACATAAGTCATGGAAGGTGTATCCTTGAACTGCAAGACGGTAAACATACTTACGAGTATATTTTTTTTGCTAACAAACGAGAGAGAAAACTTTTACTTACAACAAAGGTTCTAATAGCCTTTAAAAATATCGTAAAAAAATCTTAAATTTTTAATTCTTTTCTTAATTCATTTAAGTAATGCACATACTTCTTTTCTTGAAGTATTAAAACCCAACTAAGATCTTAACTCATTCTGATGTCTACAAGAATCAACAAGGCCCTCATCTTACTCTGGGTATGTTCCGCCACGTTATTGTCCGATGGTTGGTTATATTCTTGTATATTCCTATACAAAATTTATATACCTTTACTCAGCAGGACATTAAGAAAAAAAAAAATATCTTTTAAGATGTCTAAAACAACATAAATTCATCCCTTGGTTTTATTATAAAAACATAAAACATACCTAATGCGTTGAAAACCATAAATTTTTAAAAAGTTAATCTCTTCGTGGTCGGAACATGAATTCTAACGCACCGTAATAATGAGTAATGATGGCACAATAGACCGTTCACGTACTACATACAATCCAGAGGGCTTTCATGGACTTTTATTTTTATAAAATATTTTTGAGATGCGGGGTGTATAATGTTGAATATTAACAAAGAAGTGTTGAAAGTTTTTTTTTCTTTTTTCTGCGAATGGGCCATAAAAAAGACTAAGAGAAAAATTATGAATTAAAGAAGGGTGCAAGTATCGCAGAATGCATTGGAATGACTTTTGAATGAGTTTTGGAGGAAGTGAAAGGCTATGAAAAGATAGGTACTGCAGATAATTTATTGGACATTGTATAAGCTTTTAAAAGGATTTCTCATTGGCACTTTTTCTCAAAGTAAAACTACAAAGAAGTTGAAGATAATTCATTTTATTTTTGATAGGTAATTGTTTTTTAAAGCATGATGGCTGAGACCCTGATCCGGCCCGGGCTGCAGAGCCACCTTAAAGAAGTTCATAAATAAATCAGTTTATGGTTTTACAAAAATTTTCAAGAATTTTTTATTTGTTTTCAAAACCTTTTTCTATGTTTTTATTTAACTATAATTTTTTAACAGCAATTCTTATGAAATTTACTTATTCCGAGATCATTCCGGTCTCTTGTCGAGAAACGAAAAAGACCGAGGCACGACTGATTCCAACTCAACAATAAGGAGAGTGAAACGAGAACGTACATACATATTTCTTGTACGAAGACTTACCGCGAGTCTTGGTGGTTCTTCCGGTAAAAAACATTTGTTGATGATTTTAAGGAAAACTGCAAAGCCTTTATTTTACGCGGACAGAAGTCTTGCGATTTGAATAAAATTTATTTCAAGTATTATTTCTAACAATTAACAGTGGCAATGATTTTGGCGTATCTAACCACTAGTGTCAGGGCGACTGTCCCCTCTACTAATTACGTAACTGCTCAGAAACTTTGTTTTAAATACCTTTACCTACTTTGTATAAATTTGAAGTTGTCAAACATATTTAGAATTTTACAACATTCCACACAGAATACATTTAAATTTCTCAAACCAACCCTCAAAGCGATAAAAATACGAAAACTGTAGAAAAATTTTCCTAAAAAATATTTCATCCTTTAATGGAACAACATTGGTTAAATGTTTATGTTTGTTTTAAACTATAAATATCAGTACATGATATGGGTGTTCAAAAGTTTTCGAATTTCTTTTGAGTAAAACAACAGGCAAATTTCTTGTTTCCAATAAATTCTTAAATTGATTATTAAGTTTATCATAAATTATCATCAGTAAGTTAATAGGCCAGTGGGCAGAGTTAAAAATGAGTTTCCTTAATACCAATGGAAAATCACCCATCTCCTACTTTGAGATTATAGTATTGACTATTAATAGATGAGTTGATTCTTTGCCTTTGTCTTGCTATGTCTTTGCCGCCATTTTGAAAACGGATTTTAATCATTGTACAAGAAATTTGTAAGAACTTACAGATGCGCCATTTTTTTTTAACTCTAAGTGCATCCATTTCAAACTCCACACATATAAGAGTGGTTTGAATTTTTTTATTATTGGCCTCGTTCACAAAGTTATCCTAAAGCAATCCAGATTGGTTTGTGTTGTTGTAAGTCTTGAGAAAAAACAGCTGATTATAAACAGCGGCTGTTTTTTCTCAAGAGATTACAACAACACAAACCAATCTGGGGTGGAATCGTGTAAGGTGATTTGTGATAGGTGACAGTCAACTAAAGAGCTGTCACCAGAAAAAGTCGCCAAATCGTGATTGTCACCGGTGACTATCACCGAATTTGTTGATTGTGACAGTCACCTATCACAAATCACCTTACACGATTCCACCCCTGGATTGCTTTAGGATAACTTTGTGAACGAGGCCATTCTCTGCCTACCTACTGGCCATCAAGGGGTATAACGTTGCGTTCTTTCAAAGCTATCTGAGAGAAAAAACGGCCATTTAAATTTTAAATTTTTGGTATTCTGTATGGAGCAAATGTCATTTTCTGACTTTAAAGTCTTTTAAATTTTTAAGAATGTTTGGTGCAACCAGTCCTTAAATTAATTTAAATATTTTCCATTTTGAATCAACACTATTTTTAATGCAAAATATTTTTATAATTTTTTTTTGCTAAACATTTTTAAATTTTCTTGAAATTTTTCGTTTTAAAATTTGTATTTTGCATTTTATTTTTTTGTAATAAGTCTTAACATGCATCAAAATTTTTTATTTGATGCAAATATTTTTCAACTGCATTCAAAATGTTATAAATATTTTTTGCTAACATCCCGTGCTCATGTCTTTTTTTTGCCGTTAACTCACGTTTTGGAGGCAATGCCCAAAACTTATTTGCTATTATATTATATACTCATTATAAACATTATTTTTATCAAAAGTATTTTGCGATTTTCAGAGAATTTTCAAACAAAAAAATGTTTTAATGGTGAATAACCATGGTATGGTGTTAAATGCCGAAATAAAACTGAAAAAAAAAAATGTTGGGCAAACAAAATTTTGTCGATAAAACTTTTCGTTTGTGAAGAAATATTTCAAAAAATTCGGAACAACTGAGTGGATATTGAACCGCCTTCCAAATCATTCAGTCCATTATCCGTAAATAGATAAATACTAACTACATAATAATTGTATCCTGAATTTCTTATCTGGAATTACAACAAGGTACAAACTACAGAAGGTCCGAGTTGCCTAAAAATAATATGAAAATATTATTAAATTTTAATAAATTTTCATGATTAAATCA
Organism: Syrphus vitripennis; assembly: GCA_958431115.1. Lineage (NCBI taxonomy): Eukaryota > Metazoa > Arthropoda > Insecta > Diptera > Syrphidae > Syrphus > Syrphus vitripennis. The sequence goes on from OY288110.1 coordinate 72,540,904, forward strand.
ATTCGATTTCTCTTTAAAAATATTTGGGAAGATTCAGTATTTGCTGATTTTAAAAAGACTTCATTTTAAAGAAGATCAATATGGGAATCGTATTGTTTTTTATTAGTTTCTCTGTGTAAGGCATGATATGCTCAAAAAAAACTTAAAGCAGAATATTTGTTATCCCAATGAATACGAATTGAAATATATCCATTTTGATTATAAAAGTGGCGAAAGGAGGGGAAGTCTGGGACGGGACAAACGCATTTAACTTTATTAAAACAAAACGCTCCAGCCATGCCAATTTTTTTGGCCCAGACAAATCCTTATCCATTGAATTATTGTCAGTAAACTATCCCAAGCAAATATGTTTGTCCATCGAACCGCATCAAGGCAGCACTAACGAAAAAAAGAAGGGATAGTTGATGCCTATCGGTAAGTAACTCAAACATTGCATCCTCTCATTTTTACCTACGATAAGTCTTCTATACTATACTGTCTACCTTCAAAACTCACAGGCAATTCCTTAAGTTCTTTTTTCCAAAAAAACAAAAAAAAAAAAAAATAAACTTCACCAAAGACATAAGATGAGGTTTCGAAAATATATTTTTACGCTTAGATGGGTACATTTTCACGGCTCCTTGTTAGCGGGTATAAAGGATGTTTGGGCGTTACGGTGGTAGAAATTAATGTTATTACTTTTGTACCCGTGCGCCTTCAGACACCACACTTAGTCCTTGTACATAAATAAGAAGATTACGTTGTGGAAACTTGTAAATACTACCACTGACTACGTAGGCAATTTCCGTGTGCAAACAGCCCTGATAATAATGTGCTGCCTCTGTATCGTTGAATCCTTTAACTTACAACAATTCTATATGTATGTGGTTCGGTTTGCCAAAGACTCGTTAATTTCCGCTCTGCATTCGCAAAAAAGGATCCAAAAATACATCCTTTGCATTTTCACGAAAAAGAAGACACTCCTGCTACTGACACCACATCTCTATAAAATAACTGAATGTCGCTCTTTGCTGTGGCTTATAAAATTCTAAAAAGGATTGGCCCACATTAGCCGTCTAGTTCTTTTCGACCGGGTTCGGGTAGAGTTAAGTGAATGGTTTGGTGTTCTCTTTTACTTTGGGTGTCGATTTTGCATGTAAGACGTTTTGACAGTGCAAAAATTTGAGTCAATTTTAAAGCCTCTCGAGGTATGGGTGGAAATGTTTTGAAAGGATTTCCAACTTGATGGAAAACAGATTTTTTTTTTCACTTGTGGTGGTTAATTATATGATGTTTTCTACGCGCCATGTTTGCATTAAATATTTGCATGTCTGCAGTATTTTTGCTTTCCATTAAGGAACATTAACATTTTACAATCAAGAAAAAGGGTGACAGTCTTGATTCTTTGAGGGATTAGTTTTGGTATCTTTTTTTTTTGGGGGGAGGTGAATACTTTGAATTAGAGTAAAAGGTTACATATTTGCATATAAAATTCAATAGTGTAAATCAGGGTGACTTCCTCCACTTTTATCCAAATGAAGAACATTTTAGTATGAGAAAAATCATCTCAATTAAAGCCACTGTGGGTCCATTTAAATCATAATGGGAATATTCATAGTTTGAGTGAGTGAGATGAGTCACTTTTTATTGTAAATCGATTTAGCTAATAAAAGTGAGTGAATCATTTTGTTTTTTTTGTTAACATTTTCGTTGCTTATATTTGATTTATCTGTCTCACTCACGTCTTCCGAATTTCAATAAATATCTAAATCAATTTCGCGAGAGAAGTTATAAAAGGCGGCGAGTAAGGCGAGTCATCTCATTTCACTCGCCAAACTGTCAGCTTTTCATATTCGTTTCTAGGTTCACATCCTTGTTCTTCGGAAGTGGAACTTCGACGGCAGCGTATGATTAGCTCATTAAATTCCGATCTCAACAGCATTGTCCAATGGGGAACTAAAAATCGTGTAGAATTTAATGCTTCGAAAACTCAATGCTGTCTTCTATCGTTGAAGCAGTACCCACCCCCCTTGCCACTGTCCATGAGTGGCACTTGCATCGCGGAAACTGAAAATCTATCAGTTCTCGGAAGTCGTATCACAAACCACCTGCAGTGGAATGAGCCCATATCCGATGTCGCCAAAAATGCTGCAAAGTGTCTAGGTTTTCTTGGATGATGCAAGAAATTTATCACCCCTTCTGATCTGGCTGTAATCTTTAAAGCCTATATTCGTCCAAAACTTGAGTATAATTCTCATATTTGGGCCGGTGCTCCAACAACGCACTTGAGTCTCTTGGATAGTATCCAAAATAGAGCATTAAAAATGATAGATGATAGAACAGTGACAGAAACATTAGCATCCCTAGAACACCGTCGCTATGTTTCGTGTTTGTCATTGTTCTATCGCTGTTTTCACAAACAGTTTTCTAATGAAATAGCCAGTTGCATTCCTCCCCTTAAACAATTTAACCTCAATACTCGCACTGCTAGGAATGCGCATCAGTTTACCCTTGAGCCCAACTTCAGAGTACAGAGATTCTTTCTTTAGCCGCACCACGAGAATGTGGAATGCTTTATCCGGCTTTGTCTTTCCCTCCCACTTTAATGATCAGAACTTTAAAACTAATCTGCATCGGTACCTACTTTTAAATCCTTCCCTATTTTATATTTTATTTTTAAGTGTACACTTGTACATAGAATGTCAGTTTATTAGACTTGACCATTCTTTATTCCGTCAATTTCCCTATTTTCCTAACGCTCGCACTGTGTTTATCATTTTAAGGGTATTAAAGAACCACTTTAGTGCGCACATGACATAAAAAAAAAAGAGGCTGGGTGTGACCCACACTGATAACTTCCCATTTGTGATCTTGAAAACTTCATATTTAGTTTTTTTTTTCAAATAACCAGATTTTCTGCGAAACAAACTTTAGCTGTTAAATTCAAACAATCATTATTTTAAGATTGAAAAGCATTTTAATTATTTAAAGAGATTTACGAAATATATGTGCATTTATTCTTATAGAGATTGTTGATGTTATTAGTGGAATTTTCTTAGTTCTATTTAAATTTTTGTTTAAAATGTCAGTTAAGTATATGTCAAATATATACCCGCTGTAAAAAATTTTATTATGTATAAAATAAAATATTTTAGAAGGCACAATCGTTGTTCGTTCTCAGAATATTCGAGCTGAAATACAATTGTAACTACTTTTCTTTAGAATTTTTGACAGTTTTTGATTTTTTGTTAAAAAACTGCCCATTCAATATTTGTCAAAATTTTATCAGTTGTTAATTATTATGTTAAGTAGAAAATAAAACAAACAAGAAGTCAATATCGTTACCCGTTTTTGAGATATTTGAGTCGAAAGACAATTTATACCAATTTTTGGGAGAATTTTTTGTAGTTTTTAATTTTTTGTAAAAAAAACTGTCCATTGATTTTTTTTTTAAATTTTCACCAGCAGTCAAAAACAACATTTTTCGTAAAATAAAATTATTTTAAAGTTAATATCGTTTTTCCATCTAAGGATATTCGAGTTATAAAAATTTTTTTTTTTAGTTTTTTGATTTTAAAAAATAACGGTATATTGATTTTTTTCCAAATTCATATTAAATTTGTATAACGTCATAATGTGTCGAATAAAATTTATTTCAAGTCAATAGCATTATTTGTTCGTGAGATATTTGAGCCCAACCAAAATTTTCACTTCTTTTTTAAACTGCTATAGTAAAAAAACAACAAATTAAATATTAATAAACGCCCTTTCAGCTTCTTTCCAAGTTATTATCTGTAAAACAAAATTTATTTCAAGTCGATATCTCTACTCGTTGTTGAGATATCGACGACGAAAAATGGTACCAGAACGTACGGACGTACGAACGTACGAACGTACGAACGTACGTACACACGCACACACAGACATCTCTCTAAAAATGATTGATATAGGCTCTAGGGACCTTGAAACGTGGAGAAATGTCAAAAATTTCAATTTGACAAATCGGACCGATTACAATAACTCCCTATGGGAAGTTAAAAATAGCTAAATCTCGACAAAGGTCTTACTAAGCTAAAGTTTATACCAATTGGTTCCATGAACACAGCTGCTTTCCATGCCCTCTGTATTAAACCAAATAGCCACAAAAAACAGAATTGATATCATCAGCTGTTATTTCGGCAAGCACTGACTATTACTGCACTCCTACTTTTCCTACTTTGAGCAGTAAGGAATTTAAGGTTATTTTTCTATGCATAAAGGATAAGGAGGACTATATCGTGACGATACAACCATCTTTACTGAAGGCTCAAAGATAAGGTGTGGTGTTGGTTCAGGAATCATTTCTGAGTCCTTAAAGGTCGCTAAATCTTTTCGGTTTCCTGACTTTGCTAGCGTTTTTCAAGCTGAATTGCTGGCAACAAGGGAAGCATGTAAGTTACTTAAACAAAACCAAAACCAGAACAGAAATACGGTTATCCTCACAGTCAGGCGGCTGTCAAAGCCATTAACTCGGCTACATCATCCTCTTGGTCTAGCAATGTCGCGATGAGCTTGTGAGCCTCAACATTAACCTCGATGTTCGATCTGGGTTCCGGGCCATAGTGTTATCGAGGAAAATGTGCGGGCTGATGAGCTGGCCAGGCAAGGATCGGCCCTCATTTGCGCCCATTTGCGGAATTCGTTGACATTTCTCTTGGTGCTATCAAGGGAAAAATCTTTTCTATTTATTACACATAAATCGAGGGTGGAGGTAATTTATCCAGCTGTATTTTATCTAGGAAGATACAATAAAACCCGTTCAAACGATCTTCGATGCAGGCCCAGGCAAGACGTAGCCAGGGTTACAACAAGTTTTTCAATTTTTTTTTTTAAATACTAATTTCTGTGACCGGTCAACTGGTGACACCATTCCTTGTAGTGTATAAAAAAAAAATAATAAAAAAACAATATGAAAAAGTTTAGTTTCACTCCACCTTAGTCCTTATATTATTTTCCCACTTCTTAAAAACAAATCTGGTTCCTGCCATAAGACACTGCCATAACTCACGTAATACATTGTACATTGGTGTCAACACTAAAGTAATGCTGCCGTAATGCTAGTGTAACGCTGGCATCAACGCTCTGGTGTAACGTTGGCGTTGATTTCAATGCTGTCGTCAACATTGGCGTATTGCTGGCATCAACTCTGACAAAACACTGAAATCTCGTCTCTGACTCGTCCGGGTACCAATTCAGAAGTTCTCCGATTTAGTCTCTTTTGTTGAAAAAATGAGAAAGAACCACTTTATTCTAATATTTACTTTAAAATATTCAGTTGTCTCGTGGTCAGCCCAACACCCGACTCGACCGATCAAAACTGACAACTCGTAAAAACAGTCAATTTTTCCTAAAAACGTCTATAAATCACTGACCACATTTATTAGTTTACCACATTTACCACTACATTATACTGTTGCATTAAATACCCTTATTCTACAGCCCCAGCTTAAATACTGTTTACATACTAGCAAAAAAAAACTGATAAAGCTTTGAGCAAAAAAAAAAGAAGAAGAATAACATAATTCCAGTTTTCCAACTTCAATAGAGCATGTTTTCCCCTCAATCAGCTTTTAGCATATTGCCCTTTTACATGTCTAGAGAAAAATCGTATTCAAACACAAACGAGATAAAAAATTGGATACATCCGAAACAATGCAACAAAAGATATCCTAAATGGTAACAGTTCTAACGGAAGCCGACCATGCATATCGGTCGACATACTTGTTTCAGTTTTAAATACAATATTCTTTCAAAAAAAAAAAAAAATAAAAAAAAAAAAAAAGTTCCTTTGTTGCAAAAGGGATGTTTTGTTCATAAAGTAGAACAAAACGAAGCACAGCAAAAGCCAAACATCCTTTTGAGTCGTCTCCTCTTTTAGTATTAGCTTCATATGTATATGAAGGACATTGTTTTGTTCTCAACAAAGACTAAAATAAAAGATTTTTTTTTCGTTTCATTAATACTCCAGTGTAGATACTATACTACATGCATCGAATATGGAATTTTATATGTCCACTTCTACAAAATATTATAATTATTATTTTGTGCTGTGCCTGATGAAATTAAGAGAATAAGGTAATCCTTTGGTACAAAAGATATAGTAGGACAAAATATACCTAAGTAATGTGTGCAAACTAATTAAGTAATATGAATGCAGAGGAAAAAATTCAAAAAATTGCAATTTTGACAAAGTCAAAATTTTTGGAATTTTAATCTTTTACCGGTTTTTGTCTATGAAATTTATTTACAATCTGTGAAGTGGGTTTTAGGATGGGGCATGAGAAAGGGTTAAGTATCGACCCGTACGATAACAAAAAAAAAAAAAAAGAAAAGACGATTCATTCATTTAGCCAGCAGCCGTCAACATGTTTTTTTTTTGTTGCTTTATTTTGTTGGGGAAAAAGGATAAAACCTTATTTTAATTTTTAATAAAAAAATCCTTTCTACAAGATAATAAAACTCATTAACGCAAAAGGGTCTGGTCCCCTGGCATTGATTTGCATAGGGGTAAATTAAGAATGCTTGGAAAGATGTTAGCTCTCATACAACATTTACATATCTATGTGCTTGAAAGATACATATATAGTACACAATATTCACATAAATTCAAAGTTGATGAAATACCAGAGAAGAGAGGGAGAGAGATATAAATTAACGTGTGTATGTTTTTCTTTTCTTCTTAGAAAATAAATTAAATTTAAAGTGTTTCGGATAGAATTTTAACCTTTCAATTTTTTTGGAGTGGTATTTCATGATATGAACTTATTTTTATTCGTTTTGAGTAAAATTTTCAAATTGGAATATATGTTTTCGATTTTTTGTTAAACATGAATTTTAATTATTTATTTTTCAAAATAAAAAAACTGTACCGAAGGACAGTTTACAGAATTACTGAAAAGCTCAGTTGTCCACAACTCTAAATAACATCTGTAAAAAGACACAGACGGATTTCTGCTAGTTTTGAAATGAGGACCAGCTCAAAAGGTGGAAGGATCTCATTTATGCCGTTTTAAACGTATTTTCTGTTGGAGAAATACCTTACGTTCAATAAATTACATATAAAACACTTTAAAATTATTTAATATAGAATTTATATCAAGTTTGTATTTAAATTATTTTCATTCTTTTAATATTTTGCATTAAATAAATATCTCTGAATTTGTAAAGCTTAATTTTATTTTTCTGTTGGAACCTGCGGTATAGCTCAAGAAATTAAATATAATTTAACATTTTCGTCAATGAAGTGAACCCAAAGTCCAATTACCGGTCCGAGGTAACAACTTCCCGAATACACACTGTAAGCCTATCAGTAGAGAAGAAATCTCGGTTTGGACTGAAGAACAACAGAGAAATCGGTTGGACTTAATAGTAGTCCAGCTGAATTATTACAAGCAGGCGCAGCTCCAACAACATCGATTAAGGCATACTGCTCATTGAGAGAACTTGGGAAACAGAGAGGTTTCCTGAAGAGTGAAGTACGAGCGGAAGTACGCAGTCTAAGCAGAAGATTTTCTGTGCTACCAACAGTAATCAAATTAATAACAAGTATAGTTCTGGCGCGAAGAATTAAAAGCTTCCTCGAAGATACGCTCTATGCTAAATTCAGTACTGGACTTCCATCATCGGAAAGGGTGTTAAATACCGATCACCACTTCGCCTGCTTCTCATCGATTTACATCGGCTCCATCTGATGAATCCAAATTTCTCGTTCAGCTTAAGGGAAGGTGGTCGGAGGAGTTTGAAATACAAAGTGGTGTAAAGCAAGTTTGTATACTGTCACCAATACTTTTTTTGTTGGTGATTAGCGATGTGCTGAGCGCAGCTTAGTAAATTGGACGTAAAATAATCCACTGAGTTCTGCATTCACTTATCAAACACTGCGTAGTTGCGTTTGCATACTAGCTACTTCAAACGACAACAAGGATGGGAGAGAAATTGGATTGGGCCAAATATAAATGCAGAAAAAACGGCAAAAATCAGTTTTGGAACTTCTGCATCTGTTCAAGTAGATATTTCTGGATAACCAATAAGTAGATATGGTAGAAAATTTCGAATGTCTTGGAAGTTCCTTCTCTACTGATGGTGGAGCCGAACTAATTTATTTATTAACAGCCACATCGAAAAAGTAAAAGTGGCATGGAAAAGCTAAAAGATCAAAAGACACCTGTTCCACTACAATCTCCGATCACATCCACGGTCACTTGAAAGCTGTTAACGTTCGTAAAGAGATGTCTGTGAAACAACTTGAGAATTTTCTGGCTCAACCGTATTTCCAATGATGAACTTCATGCGAGAATACATAGATCAGAAGATCAGGAACCCATTGACTCTATTATACGAAGTGGATTGGACATACAACCATCGAAGATGAATCAGCACCTGATTTTTCTTTGTTTGAGAAAGCTGGAATTTCTCTCTAGAAACCGTACACGTTAACGCGTAGTATGTAATGTACGCCTTATGCCCTGTCGGTGAGGGGAAACTCACGGACAAAAAAGTTCCAAGGATGACTCATGAAAGTAGGTATCTCAGCTATTTTCAACATTTAGGCTGGTATTCCACGACCGCTCAAAAGTTTATTTTTTTTATTTAAAAATAACTTCTATATGTTTATGTAATTAAAAAAGCCTTCATTTAAATTCAGTCATCATAACGATTTTTGTTCTTGAAATAGTTTAACCACTTATTTTCATATTAAAAACACTTTAATTTACCTTCACAAGCAATTATATTAAACTAAATCAACCCCTTTCAAGTTCAAAACCAACAACAACCAAATGGATTGCTCACACCTTTATGCCACAATATAGACAAAATAACGCTCCACCACTAAAGACGACAGCCAACAACAATAATAATAATAGAAGCCACAATCTAAACCCATTATGGAATGCTAATCACAAGGACTCCTGTCAAAACGCTATCTGAATACTTTATGCCATTTAGAATTTTCGAAAATCGCACAAACGGTGTAATTTATGGCGCTTTCACACAGAAATACCATATTTTCTTTTCCGAAATGCTATATCGTACTCGTACATATTGGAGGTATGTACCCTTCATCATACCAATCTTACCCTTCTATAAAACCTAAACATTTCGAAAGCATAGGAATAGGAACAAACGTGTGTAAATGTCTGTGAATATAATTTAGGATAATGACACTACACCAGCTTTTTGGCGTTTTGAACACAAAAGAACAATATAGTTAGAGTGTGGGCGAGGACCTTCAATATGGAATTCTATTCCAAATAAGAGTTAAATGGTTGATGTACGAGTATTATGTAGAAATACATTTTTGGGGTATATGTAAAAAGGATCTTAAAGGCTTCAAAAGTTAGAAATAGAGACTCACAGTGTCTTTTGTTTGTTACAAAAACAAACTTATAGTTCAGCCTATGAGACAACAATTAAGAAATGCTTTATTGCGGATTTGGGTGACACCGCTTGAGTTGCGTTATTAGATTCTTGTAATTGCAAAGTTTCAAAAATAAATAGAAAACAGGCAAAATAATAAGAAATAGAATGCTTTAGTGTTACGTATTAAATGTAGATCTTAGGAGGTTAAAATTTATTTTTGAAGTTGTCAAAAAAACGATTGATAAAGATTGATGCTTCACTTATGGAAGTGGGAGGCACGATATGTCAAAGACGTATATCGAATGAGGCACTCAATGATTGCGTAAAACAGGTTTTAAAGATCTATTCGTTTAAATTTGGAGGAGTTACCTAAATGGTAAAATGAATAAATGAATTTAAGGTTAGTTTGAAAATATGTGTTGATGTGGCTGTCAGGAAAATAGCTGATACACTTAGACCAATAATAGGTCCATAGTAATACCACACTTGAAGAATGAGAAGATTGCCCTCATTACGAAAACCATTTGAAGCGAGTGAGACATTATACAAATGTCTTTGTTGGAAAGATCACTTGGATCCTTAAAATAGAAGTCTCCCAAGTAGAGTCTACGCCTCTGTGAGAAAGCAAGACATTTGCAGAGAAGATGTGGAATGCAGCAGTGGTCCATGCAGCTCCTGTAGAAGTCGTTTGGGAATGCGCCAAGCCTTGCGGTGCGTTTGCCTTTGAGACAGTGTCCAGTTATGACATCACGGAGCTAATTTGTGATCTACTCAATCAAACAATTAGAACACCTAGAGTCTAGTGATGGCTAAAATTCTTTGGTACCGAAACACATGTGGTGAGGTTTTTCAATCTTGTGTTTGTTTTCCTTTGGGAGTCTTGTTTTGGCACAAGTTTACACGTAGGTATACCTATATATGAGAGTCCCTTTTCTGGCAAGTTCGTCGGCTTTATAATTTTCCGGAATATCTCTATGGCCCGGCACCCAGAATAGGTCTAATTAAGAGATGATCGACAGCTTTGGGCATAGATGGATTTGGTGAAGACAGACTCGCGAAATTTAAGGTGTGCTTGGCAGTGCGAGAAGATGCGGATTATTTTAAGAGGACCAGTTCTGTTTTGCGGGGATTGACGTGAAAATCTGGAGTGCTTCCCTGATACAGCTATTGCAAAATCATCGGCATAAGCGATCACATTGAACCCCTCCCTTTCCAGAGCTGTCAATAAGTAATTGACGGACAGCCAAGTTCGATAGAAGTGGTGAAAGGACTCCTCTGGTGACTGATCTTTTAGTGGAAAATTTTCCTAGCCTAGAGTTGATAGCTCTACTTCCCAACATAAGATCTATTAATCTGTTTAATAGGCTATCCATTTTCGGTCTTTGGAGTACTATTATGATTGTGCAAGGCTTCTAACTTTATTAAATAAGCCTTCTATATCAAGGAATGCCACAAAAGTGCACTCTTTATAGGGAGCGTTCGATAGATCTGACTAAATTGTGTAGAGCAGTCTCCAGCGATCTTCCTTCACAAAAAGCGTATTGAGCTTCAGAGATTTGAGAATGGTCTATAGGATCACTCAGGTGAATATCGATCAATCTTTCAAAAAAACTAATTGCTCCGAGGTCTTTTGGTTTTACGTGGGAGCCTTTGCCCGCTTTGGGTATAATAACATCCTTCACTTTACTCCATAATAAAGGGATGTGAATTAAGTTCAAACACACGTTGAATATAGTTTCCAGTACAGGAATGATAATATCCGAGGACTCTTGTAGTTCAGCAGTGATGATGCCGTCCGGTCCAGCGGATTTGTAAGGTTCGAAGATGTTTATTGCCTGATTTTGATACCTCATATCATTTAAGATTAAAAGAATATCAAAATAAAACATCGAAATAAAATTAGAATTTCAAAATTCAACTGTCGTCAAGTCGAAAAAATATGTAATTGAAAAATTTTATACAAGAAATCTACAATTCAATCATTGCGTGGTTTCAAATTGATAGCGCTTAAATTTGACATCTGTCAAACACAGCTGTCATCTGAAGTGCCATAATTTTAATTGAAGGCTTCCCATTTGCCTCTGCATCGTATTGTTTCTATTTCCAGCCATTTGAATTGTTTTTCACACGTAATGGGAAAGTGCAAACTTTATAATGATTTCTTAAAATCTGTTGGCCATCTGTAGTTAGCGGTTTCGAGCGAACTTTGGTGACTCGATTTCTTTCTTATTGGCCGCCATCTCTTTCGTGCTAGCCGTCAAACCAAGTTTAAATATGTCATTATTGGTCTTGTTATGGCTGTGCACCTGTACATCCAATGAACGGTTTTGGGGCTTAGGACTCTATTTTTTTTGACAAAAACTTTATTAGAAGTGAAAAAGCTTTTCAGGCTGAATCTGTTTTGAGATGAAATCTGTAAATTTTTTTGAACATTTTTGTTTTCTGAGGAAGCTATCAAAAATAAATATTATTGAATGTAGCAATTTCAACCCTTCGTTTTTAAATATATGTAAATGAAAAAAAAATCACTTTAGCTACATGTTTCAAATGATTTCTTCAATCAAAATAAATAAAAAAAAAAATTATAATCAGAGTAGAGTATCTCGAAAAGTGGCGTTTAACAAGCCGTTAACAAGGGTCCTTCAAATAAGCAATGAAAAGAGCATACCTACTCCAGAGGATAAAGAAAACACAGCAGCAGCATTCGACTTCGTCTTTTGTTATTTTTTTATTTCCATTTGAGTTTTATATTTATAAATTAAGTGGCAATTAAGGGATAATTTCTCAATCCACAATCTAGAGACTTGCATTCTCAATATCATTTCCTCGTACCAATAAGTGCGCTGCTGAAAAAAAATATTTAGGGAAACCTTTAAATGAAGAATATAAGTAAAAAAGGAGAATAAAAAAATCTTAAATTCCCCCTTATATTCATTTTCATGACGGAGCTGGAATTTTAAAAATTCTTAAATTTGAATTGTGAGAATAAAAACCGCACCTGCGAACCTAAATAAACAACAACAAGTGAAATGGAGACCGTGAAGGTTTAAGGGGTTTCGCGGATTGGATGTCGACAAATAAAAAAAAAAGATTTAATTAAATGAAACCAAAAGAATCGACCCGGAAGACTAAAAAAAAATGTTTTGAAAAAAAAAGCAAAACAAAACAAAGTTGAAAAACCTTCAACTCATTGTTGTTGTATAGTGGTTATGATGAAGGCTGTGGGATAGATAGGCTGTGGGTAGGGGTTGTGTTTTCTAAAAATATAGTGCGGTTGGGGAAATTAAAAATATTCAAAACAATAGAATTTTACAGACAATAAATCAAATTTGCCATAAGATATGGGGTATTATTTTTAAGGGTTATTTCTGTTGAACAACGGAAATTTCCGCAAAAAAATATGTCTGTTAGTAATCTATAAAAAGGCCAAGGGTTCAAGAAGTTAACTTACAATCTTTTCATTTTTTTTTATTGGGAATGGAATCAGGTAAAAGCATTTCAAGCACCTGATTGAACATTTTGAACTGAGGGATGTATATTTGTATGCATCAGCTTATTGTGAATTGATTTTTATTGAAAGGAGGTTATTCAACAATTGAATTGCTTCAAATCCAGTTTTAGAGTTTGAGAGCTTCGAGATTTGCTCAAACCGAACTTGTAAACAATAAGTTAAATAAATAACTAAAACATTTTTATAGAAAATTCAACCCAGAGAATTATTCCATCACTGGGAAAAAATCTTACAGAAAAAAAAACCAAAGAGAAAATCTCAAAATAAGTACAGGGTTTTCCAATAAGTGGTGTTATTTTGATATTCAAAGACAAATGAAAAAAACCTTTTTTTGAGATAAAAGATCGGATAGTTATATCAATATAAAGAGGAAAGTATGCCATTAATAAAGGAAAACAACATCCGCCAAACTGCCGCCACGGCTATGCTTACACAGCAATATCTTTTTCATGAAATATTCCATCACAAAGTGGTTGTTGTATGTCCTCAATTGCTTCAAGACCTCAAAGATGGAATTCATATCTTTGAGGTCTTGAATCGACTTCCGGATCAGTTTCATGCATTTCAAGGACCCAATGATGATTGGCTGTCTTGAGTTCTTGTGTTAACTAAATTTATGAGCCTTTAGACCTTATAGTCTTTATGCAAAATACGGTGTAATGACGTTGGTGAAATGCCCAACTCCAAAGACCGACGAGGAATGGACAAACCTGGGTTTTCTTCAACACTTTGGGGTACAGCAGTAATATTTTCAGTTGTTCTTGAGCGTGCACAATTTTTATTTTTTACATCGCCAACCAATTTCTGAATCGCGGTCCGACATGGTGCTTCACGACGACCAAAAAATGGTTTAGTTTTACGAAACATCTCTGTCAAATGTTCACCATTTTTATAGTGAATTTAAATAATTTCGTGTGTTGTTAGCATTGAATAAATATAAATAGAAGTGACACCTCAGAGCTCAAAGCGGCACCGGCTACCTGTGGCCAATTTGAGAAACAAAAAAAAAAGATGTGGGGTTTTCATGAACCCAAACCAATTTTCAACGGGATATTTATTTATTGTATTTTTATATTTGTGCCTTTCCGTATCCATAGAGATTTAGTTTTGTTTTGATTTTTTTTCAAATTTCAATATAGGTTCATGGATTATAAATGTGTGTAGGTAGTTTTCTTTAGGGGTTGTTTTTTATTATTTTGTTTCATGTGTCGATATTTCTTTGTCGGAAAATGAATGTTCATTTTTGCCTATTGAAATGTAAACATAAGAAATTAATTGAAGATTGTTTGTAAACTCCTAGTTTTTGGTGTAGATTATTTTTCGAACAAAGAGATTAAAAGCAAATCGAATATATTTTTTACTCAGAAAAATACCTAATGTTAAAATAACGTTAAAATAATGCATTATATTCAGGTACCTAAAATCCATACTCATAGTGCAATTTGAAAATCTCCAACCGCATTTAGTTGAGTGGGTGCGATACTCGACATTATTATGCCTAATAGTATGTACATTTATGTATTGTAAATTTATCTTTGATTTACATAATATTATAATTTTGTATGCTCTTTGAATTAGGTATCAACTTAAATTTAATTCACGTATTAATTAAATTTAAGATATTGTATCTTTTTGTACTATTATTTCTTATTTCAAATAAAATTCAAAAAAAAAATAAAAAAAATTCGACATCACTTTCAATAGTCGAAAATCAATGTTCAAGGAATGATGTTTACAAGCACGTACTTGTAAAACATCAGTCCCTAAGCTTTGAGTTGATTTTTTGGACTGGTTTGGCATTATAATTAATCATATATTAAGCAGCCGTTGGCCTGTTTTTAAACTTTTTTTTCCCTTAAAAGTCATTAGTGTGGAATTTAACTTATTTAAGTAAAGGATAATACTTAATACTGAGTCAAATCAATTTATCGTATGAACTTGCATTGGTTCGTTGTTGTTTTAAATATAAAAAATGAAGGTGCAGTAATTGCTTTGTTGACTTCTGCAATACAAACACCAGAATCCTTATAAGTTTGATACCGATAGACAATCCCGTTGTACGCCAACTTTCACAAGAATTGAGAACAATCCGTAGCACAGAAACCCACTTCCATGGAAAAACCATCTCTGCCTTCCCTCCGTCTACTATAATCTGTATAATGTACTACTACTACATACATATATAATCTCTCTTGTATTTAAAGACCCTCACTCAGATCAAGTAATAGGTATAGGCACATTGGGCCCTACCAATAATCAAATTTAGTGACGACTTTAATATTTCTTTGAAATGGACCATATTGAAAAGAGCCATAATAATAATGTACCATATATGAAATGGCTCACAAAGAAATAACATGCAGTGTTTAGTTAAGTATTTTGGATACATAACACAATGGTTAATTTTTTCGAAATATTTAGTCGTTGCTAAATTTGATTATTGGTAGGGCCCATTATGTCCCTACCTGACTAATGTAACTTTCGTATCAAAAAAAAAATCAAAACACAAAATGCAACCCCTGTTTTGATTTTTAATTTAGAATTAAAAATAACGAAAATTTTCATAGGCACATATTCAAATACATACATATGTACATACATACCTATGTACATTCATACATATTTGAAAACAAATTATTTTGAAACAAACAAATAATTTGAATAATAGAAAACAAATAGAACAATCGTTGCCGTAGAAACGTAGATAAACAACAAATTTTCAAATTGAGAAAAAATCCCTTTCGAATACACAACTCATTTATAATTAAGGAAAAATTTTCTTATTGAATATCCAGACCTATTATATTTTTTCAAGCGATGGTGGCGGCACCGACCAACCATAGTGGCGATTTTCTGAGTGAGACCTTCTATTTATATTTATTCAATGGTTGTTAGGCTACCTACATATTTATTACAGATTAGGGTACTTTTCGCCATGGATATTTCGTTGTGTTGGATTGCATTTTGTGTGATGGAAATATTTTTTTTGCTGTTTCTCAAAAAAAAAAAATTATTCACTACTAAGTGAATTTTTTAAACCGCGATAGTAAAAAATGGCCAAAAATTAAAAAAAAAAATAAAAAAAATTGAAAAAAAAATTCTTTCACAAGTTTTTGTATGTCAAGAATAAAAATTGGTGAAAAATTTTGTCGACAAAAAAAAAATTATTCCACTAAAAAATTGGCAAAAAATAGATAGAGAAATAAAAAATTTTTACACAAAAAATTTTTGTCCTTAAAAACAAAAATGTCGACAAATTCTTTAATCAAAAAAAATTGAACCTCCTACCCAGTCATTCAGTCATCAGGCCATTAGCATATTTCTTTTATTCTTTAAAACAAACAGTAAGAGGAGAATTATTTCTGTATACCCATTTTTGCGACAAATTATTAGCGACACAAAAATTCAAGTTAAAAAATATTACTAGTCATTCGATTTTTGGTTTCTTGTGCTTTTGGCCGACTGCAATATTTTTTGAATAAAATTTAATTTTGAACCTGTTCCAATCTTTACATTTTTCTAGTCCGATTAATACTTATGGTACGTATGTACATATGTGCCCTAGTAAACCAATGTTGGATTCGTAGAGTTGTTGTCCCTGTCGCAACAGTCATCGGTAAATGAAGAACAAGAAGTTCTGATCGGTTGGACGGTTACCATTTATAGCCCACTTTCGATTTAACAAAAAAAGTTTTGAAGTAAACATTTTTTTAAAAATTCACAAATGAACAATTTTTTTTTAATTTTCAAAAACTGTTACTCTTACTGTTTTCTTGTCAAAAAATTATACTAAGAACCAAAAAGAAAATTTCTATATTTGCCGTTAAAAATAAATTTTGAGAATTTGAATATTTTACGAAGAAAATTTTTGCAATGTTTCGATAAATCTAACTTGTGCTGCTTTGTGCCAGCTTGTTTTAGAATGTTCGGATTTCCAAAGAGAAAAGTGTATTGCAATGATAATTTGAAAAATTAAAAAAATATAAAATACGTCTACCCCACAGATTTCAGATCCACGTATACCGGCATTGTAGTAGTGTCAAAATCAAAATTTCAAAAAATAAGAAGTACTCTAAAATATTTTTTTTTTTGATGGGTTGTCTCATTTAGAACGAATGGACCCTTAAGCTCCGGTCAGGAAAGTCTCCGAATCCGATACCAAAAGCGGGAGAGCACCTCAACCAACTTGGCGTGCGAAATTGGAAACAACTAGCTAGGGACCGAGCTGGGTGGAGAAGCATTTTTTATTTTTCTTTATAAGGCAACAATTTAGTATAAATAAATAAATTTGGTGCCTTGACAGTCCATGAAGAATAAGAACCTAAGTGATTTACAACTCTCAACCATTCCTGTGGGCGTGTTTTTGTATAAATACAGATGACCAACAATTTTATGCCGAATACGAACTGTTAGTGTGAGAAGCACTTTATTCTTGACAAGTGAGCGCAACCCGTGAAAAACAATCATTTCTGTTTCTATTTAGATGGACGGGACTAAGAATCGAAACCCGCAGATAGTTCTACGCACTAACCATTGTAACATGGGCTACAACAATAATTTTCCATTTCAGAAAATTCTCATCATAAATTGTAGATTGCTCTTATTAATTATATTGTCCCAACATGGCTGACTTTATTCGAAATTTGACTGAGCTTCAGAAAAGAAAACCAACAGAGAGCACAGTCACAAAAAGATGAGAGCTTTTCTACTGTCGCGAACTTGCCGATGCATAAAATTAATAACTTGCTTCCTGCATACATTTTATCCTTGAGTAAATCCACTTCTGCGTGTTTGCCATATCTATCTTTCTTTTTGCATAATCAGATGGTATATATGTAAAATATAAGTCTCGACGAAGTCAACCGACTGTACAGATACATTTTTGCGTGATATTTTAGCAAGATAC
Organism: Syrphus vitripennis; assembly: GCA_958431115.1. Classification (NCBI taxonomy): domain Eukaryota; kingdom Metazoa; phylum Arthropoda; class Insecta; order Diptera; family Syrphidae; genus Syrphus; species Syrphus vitripennis. Next base: position 72,558,699 of record OY288110.1, read on the forward strand.
TTTTTCCTGTTTACCGCGCCATTTCTGCAGTGGATTCCAGTAGCACAAGGATATGCATTTTTCAGGTAAGAACACTGACTCTTCTTTCGTATCCTCATTCCCTCCGAATTACCTAATTAAAGTTAAATTACATTGCGTGCTTAGACACATTAAAATTTCACAATGTATGAGCATGAGTAGATACGGTAATAAATTATGTTTGCTGTGCTTTCCAGCAGCAACGCAAACAAAAACAGTCACAAGGACTTCTTCTGGCTGTGTGTAGCGCTTGTGTTGGGTTCTCTCTATAATGCTATCTTAAGATGTCTCATCTACGTACTTGTCTACTGGTTAATAACAGTTTCCTTCGATTAAATTAGTGAAAACGAAGAAACCCAAGAAGGAATCTCTCATTCCCTTATTGTAGGTCCTGTCACATTGCTCCTCCGTTAGCTCGTACTTTAGGCATGCTATGTGGTGTCACGATAGAGCGCCCCCATTTTGGGAAGAGTCAATGCACTCATCACCTGCGTAAAGGTGGTGACATAGTCATGAAGGAGATGGGAGTTCTCCAGCCCCAGCCCCATACATTCTTGTCATCACAAATTATTTTTGGAAGAGAGTTTTATTAGACAAATAACTACTGGTGGGTTCCATTCTGACATGACAAGGTTCCGTCGTGTGACTACAGTGGATTCTACTCGTGCCATTCTGGGAAGCTATATACGAAATGAAAAACATGGAAAAGAAGAAGCATTGTACTTTTGGCTTTGTCTCGGGCAATTATTATTACAATTAGCTTAACGAGCTGGAGGCTGATAATGTGTCTTCTTAACCCCAATGGAGATTGCTATAGCTGTATGAGTCTCTGTTGGTTAAGAATTATGGAGAAAGGTTGACACAAAATGAATTTGCGTGGTAATTAATCAAATGAGCACTACTGGCTGCTTTGGTATAAGGGGTTTGGCATTCCTTAGAGGAAGATTACAGGTTAAGGTAAGCTTTCTTTTATGGTTAACTTAAAAGGAGGATGTCAAATTGCCCACACTAAATGATTTTAATTGTTCCCCTCCAGTAGAAGAGCATAAAGATTAAAATATAATAATAGATAATTTTCATCCTTTCAAGTTTTAAGATGTTGGATGAAATATTGAAGTCATGATGCTGTTTATATGTTGTGGCAGTGTGCTAGGACCTACAACTCAAATGTCAGATATTTTGGTACTTCTTTAAAATATCTACGATACATCTACGTCAAACGATACAAAAATTGAGCAGCGTTGGGCGACATAATACAAATTAGAAGATATTTGGTGCAGACGATTGAAGCAACAATGATGCACGTGATCTTTAAGCTCACTTACATGTATTCTCTATTAATGTGGTTTACACGGGAAGATTCAGTGCGGAATACTGCTTGTTCGGCTTCGAGTGTGTTTTTGAGGTGTTCCCCTACACGTTCCAGACACTTATTGCTAGAACTTTGGTTATAGCAGGAAGAACAAAAATCCCTCTCCAGTCACACCGTGTTAGATATCTTTTGTGAAGAAGCTTGACAATCATTACTTTCTTTCACTGTTCAGGAAAGTTGCTACTTAGTGCTCTGCGGGAATACCGTCAAGTCAAGCACTCTGTTGTCCTTCAGTGTTAAGTTTTCTTCTCTACTGGGGGATGCAGTGCGTATTCGGGTAATTGTTCATTCCCGCAGGTCATTGGGCGGCGGGCTCACTTCACTGGTGAACACACGGTTAAAAATGGTTGAAAAGTGCTCCATTCACATTTTGATATGGTTCTTATTAGTGTTACCGCTGCGATTTTTAATAAAAAAGATTGAAATTATGTGTGACAGTCATTGTTATATATTATGTTATAGTATAGAATACAATTCCGACTCCGGACAATTCCGTAGGCGGTACAATCATGAATTGTACGTAATCTACTTTGAAGCAGACATAGTAACAAAAATTAAACTTGGAAGACTCCGGTGGGCAGGGCACCTAGCTCGTATAAGCGAAGAGAAACCGGCTCGGAAAGTCCTTTGTTGTAGATTCTAAGGTAGACGGCAGCGTGGTAGACTATGCTTGCGCTGGAGAGATGGCGTAGACCAGGACGCCTGAAGCCTTGGGGTGCGCAACTGGATGGCGTCGGCTCTAGACAGGTGGGGAGACTTGTCGGAGGAGGCCTAATCGCCTAATTTTTTTCAAAAAGGGCAAAATAGACAATTTAAAAAAAATTCATACCATGGTAGCATGAGCCACAAAAAAAGGGTCAAAATGCGACTAAAGTCGCATAGCGGTAACACTGGTCCTTATTCGAAACTAGCACATATCCATTTGTGTCTTTCAGCAATTTTTGCTTAGAGCTTTTGACATCTTTGAACTCATTGGTAACTTTCTAGATAGTTCTATTGTCACATATACTAGCGACCTCTTGACTATGGTGAACTTCCTCATCTTCATGCGATCATAGCTCGTTTCAACCTGCTGCTGGAGTTGCTGCAATAGGAGCTTTGAGCTGTTCCTTTTTTCGAATTTTGTCCAATTTTCTTTGGATAGCCAATTACTATGGGTCCCCTGCCACGTCGGACCGACTATGCATTCACCACCGGATATAAAAACATTTTTCAAAGCACTTCAATGGTTTTCGATGGAGGTGGGTTCCGTGCTAATGATTGTTTTCATTTTTTCAATTCTTGTGAAAAGTGCGCCCCTAGTTGTCGGAGGACTGAAGGGTGCTTTAGTCTAGCATTGTGATGTCCAGACATTTAAAAATAAACTGCATCGGTATCTTGTTTTAACTTCTCTCCCCGATATTTCTAATATGCTCGCATTATGTTAAAACATAATCAATTTAGCGCACGCAAAATTATTAAAAAAACTTAGAGACCCAAAATATGATGGCGGCTCTTAGGCTATATGGTTTTTGAATTATTTTTCTCATCTCCATATCAGTTCAGTAAAGTTAATCATATCGACTATGAGAACGGTGAGTGGGAGCGCTTGTTTTTTTGCGATTTTCAAAATCTATCGATTGCAAAAAGAAACATTTATTAGAAGAAAGAATTACTATTAACATGCGGGAATTCATATTAAAAAAATTATTCTGATATATGTGTTGTATTTGGGATTGCAGAATTAAGACAGTATCGCGGGAATAAGATTTTTGCACAATATTAGCATATATAGCCCATGACTTATACATAGATACAAGAGATTCATCGATCAAAAAAAAAAACTAAGCTCTCTATCACTTTTTTGTTTTAGAAAACAAATTGTCTTTTATTTTGAACTGGTCAAGATGCTACTCTGATGATATTGAAGCTCCACTTGAATAAACACAATGGATCCCCAGGGTATCATTCTTGTGCAATCATCATCTTATTGAATTCCTTTTGCTAAATAAATCACAAAAACAACTTATACTCCTAAAAACAGAATACTTCATAAGAAAAAGGGTTGTTGTCATTTAGAAACGTTTTCGGATGTAGATACTGGATACTTTCTTAATCTATTGGACATTAAAGGATGCTCTTTGCTTATTAGATAACATCAAAAAGAAATTTACTACACTCCACAAAATCATCCCATCAGCTACCGAAAAATCCTTTTTTTATTGCACAATGCCTCTCACACTCCAAATTCCCATCCAACTCGCACCTGCTCGAAATCACTTAACCCCAGCCAAAATGACATCCCATTTAATGTTTCACTTTATTGCCATTCCTTCGCGCTAAAATGTCAAGCAGGCTTTTTCGACTGTATACCAAGCCTATCCTTAGACAACATAAATTCCCGCCGGAGCATTCACATTTCGCAGGTTATTTATGGAATCTGATCCTTGTTAGGAAGAAGAAAAAAAAAAATTATATATATTTATACGAAGAAGGTACAAGCTAAAATACGAAGTGTTTTCAACTACATAATATTTTTCACAACATTATGGAAATCTGTTCGCCGTCTTGGCAGTAGAGTAGTTTATCTTTCGAGGCCGATGTGCCCCCATTTTCATACTTGGCGAAGTGTACATTTGTCATAGAATTTTTTTTTTTTTATGTTTCTTTCGAAAAACGATTTTTGCATGCATTATTAAGAAGGAAACAGCGTTCGGTGTTTTGCGGTTATTTGCGATGATGCATATTAGATGTGGCACTGGCACAACGATGTATAGGTAGGTGGGTTGAAATTTGAATGGAATCCGCGTAGGAAGGATGTCGAAAATCGCACCCTAATTTATGGGATTGACTTTTGGCTTTTTTTCTATCATGTAATTTTTTTTTTGCCATCATCGTCGTCTACGACGCACGACGACGTCGTTGAGTAGAAACAATGAATTTCAAATGGAACGACATGGAACAAGTGTAATGTACCAACCTACTGATGCGAGTTTTTCCTTAGATGGTGCGTTAAGGAACAACGATGGATTTTAAGAGCTTTTCGCCATTTTAACTGAAAGAAAAAAGAAAAGGAATACTCACTTATGTAATGTATACTTAATAACGCTTCTAAAATAAGATAATTGATATTTATGACGTTATTTTACAATATCAACCAATATGCTGATGAAAATATTATGTTGGAAAAGTTACAAGATTGCGTTTTTGCATTTAAGGATATTTATGATCAGACTAAAGTTGAAATATGGACAAGGTTGGATTTTTTGTTCCATTTATATGTATGGAAAAAACAATTAGAATCCCTAAACATTAAAATTTTGATTTAATTTTTAGAGACTTTTTTGAATAGATCTGTAATATCATACAGTTCCTGATTTCCTGCTTTCTCTAGAGATTCATTGGAACAAAAATTTAATTATTTACACTATAAACAAACATCAAAAACAACAAGCCGAAAAACTAAACTGACTTTAGTGATTTTTTCGATTAGGGTCAATTAGTTATTTTTTGTAATTTTATCTTTAAAATCATAAGCCAAGTCATTACATCATCATCATCGGCTCGACAACCGGGGCCCGGTCCTGGCCTCCTTCAGCAAGTCTCTCCACCTATCCCGGTCCCAAGCCGACGCCATCCAGTTGTTCACCTCAAGGCTTCGGGTGTCCTGGTCTACGTATCTCCCCAGCGCAAGCATGGTCTACCATAGAATCATGCGAGCTAGGTGCCCTGCCCACCGAAGTCTACCGAGCCTAATTTTTGTCCTATGTCTGCTTCATGATTGTACCGTCTCCGGAATCGTCTTTCCTCACATATGGGGCCAACAATTTTCCTTCAGACTTTTCTCTCGAACGCGGCTAAGAGGTCGGAGTGTCTTTTGCTAAGCACCCAAGTCTCGGATCCATACGTGAGTACTGGCAGGACCATGGTCCTGTACAGCAGCCGTTTTGAATTTATGGTGAGATTTCTGGATTTGAAGAGCTTTGACTATAGTATGATCTGTTGGAACTGAGCAGCCGCCCGCGTATTTTTTCTTCCTTATTGTTATCGGCTGCTACTATTGACCCAAGGTATTTAAAAGATTGCACCAATTCAAATTCGTGCTCCGCTACCTTGATTGTTTGACCAACTGTTTTTCTCAGATTTGACGCCACCGTGTACTTTGTTTTACCTTCACTAATGTGCAGCCCCAGATTTTGTGCCGCCTTCTCGATCTGGATGAAAAAAACGTGTACAGCTTGTTCGGTCCTTCCGATGATGTCAATGTCGTCTGCACGTCATTACAGTTTTCAAATCAAAAATTAAATTTTGAAGTTATCAATTTGAAGAATAAAATTTAATTCATTCATTCATTGTTCAAAAAACGGTTTGCTAAAACAACTTGATTTTAAAATAAAAGAACCTTAAGAAGGCAATGCTACTACTATTTCTACCAAGGTTCTCCGAGCTAATTATTTTCCTGGCTTTGTGGGGCATAGGGCCTCCACTACTCCTACGGCCTATTATATACAATTCTGTTCTCCCGAACTCATCCCCAGTTACGCTGAATCATTATTTTTAAACACTCTTCAGAAAAGCTCTTTTATTTCCCAATCTCTCTCAACGAGTGGGTGCGTAGCTCATTCGATTTTCGATTTCAATGTTGTTAGCGCTGCTCGTAACAGCTCTGCGGTAACGCTTTTTTTTGTCTACAATCGCCTGATCCGGAAATTATTATTTCGGACAGATAATTTAAAACAGCACAAAAGTGCTCCTTCCATCTTTTGAGCTAATACTCATTCAAAACCAACAGTGATCCGTCTGTGTCTTTTACTAGGTGCTACTTAGAGCTGTTTGGTAATTCTGTAGATGGTTCTACTGTCACAGCTACTTGCCTATACGTTGGTGTGGACTCTAGCTCGCGTATCCATGTTGCTGTATCTACGGTGCGAGCTTTGAGATGTTTCCTTTTCCCATCCTTGCCAAAGTTTCTACGGATAGTCTGACAATAGCACAGCATTGTTTTTGGATGGAGTAGGGTTTCGTGGTACTGATTATTCTCAAACGTTTTGAAAAATGGTCCCCTGTGTTTTTCTGGGATCTCCAAACTGCAGCTTTATGTAACCAGCAGTCGGTCAGCATTCCATCTACTTATGTTTCAGACGTCCTGGATTGCTCGCCAAGTGGTCAATTTGGTATCGTCTTTATTGTATCTTATATTTATCTCATATTTAAAGTTTAATTTAGAAAACAGCCCCTCCCACATAAACGGGTGATATGAACCCGCCACATTAAAGTTTTTTTTCTTGATTCCGCACCAACAATTTTTTTTTTTTTTTAATAATTTGCTCGCGCTCAAGGGGATTTTTGTGTACCCTTTATATGTTTTGAACACAGCGCAGGCGTGAAGGATAGGTTAGGATGGGAAGGAAGGGAAGGTGTATGGAAAGGTGTGTGGTGCGGGGTACTGAGACTGAAGGTGGCGGTTGTCTCAGATTTTATCTCCAGGGTTGGCAGCTATACTAAAGCGGAGAAATGCAGTGTCTTACATCTATGTCCCTTTATAATTCACATTATACAATTGTTCGTTGTCATATTTGTTGGTCATACTAGTATTTATTCAATCACATGTTGTTAGTGTTATGCCTGAACAACACGTAATGAGTAAACCAGCGGCCCAACAATGAAGATTATATTATAATGGAATAAAAGCATGACATAGACTACGGCGGGGATCGAACCCGTGACCATGAGGTTGACAGGTAACCACGCAAACCATCGCGCCACGACCAACCCCAGGGGTATAAAACTTATTTAGCAGGTGGCCATTTTGAAAGCTGTTAAGTAATTTGTGTGTAGTTAAGTTGGGTATTTCAACCTGAATAAAGTTCAATTTAACGCCGCTAGACTATTTTCTGTGGGGATATGTGAAGTCGCTAGTCTATACGCCGATAAGCTCCAAATGATCGACGAAGTGGAGGACAACTTCGACGTTGTTGATATGTAAAAGTGAACCCCAGAATAAATTACATCAGAGGTAGCCATGGTGATATCATATTCAAATTATAATGGCAAAACATTATCTTTCAAATAAAGTTGATTTTATGTCAATTTTATAAAATTCATCTTTATTTGTTAAAACACCCTTTATTACATATTTTTTTAATGAAATTTTCTCCTATTTACATCAAAGAGCCCTAGGTATACGAATTTAAGAGCAAATTTATTTTTAAATCACCTTTACTTATTATTTATTTATTTCCATTGTAAAATTATTTGCCAGTCCCTATAACCACAGCAATTTAAACAAAAATGAGCAAAATAAGAACCACCTTTATCTAAATGTACATTACATTCATTCATATAATACATATGTTATGTATGTATGTATGTATGTATATTGTATATAATAATATATTTTGTTTTTATTTCAAAACTAAAATTTAAATAATCTGTGCTGTCAATCTGTTGATGATGGTGAGCAACATCCTGCTTAGCAATTTTCAGTCCATATGTTAAGTCCCGCATTATTTTTGCTCAATTTTATACACTTTGATGAGAGAGTCCTTTCGCCAAAGGAAACACATTTGCATCTGCCAAAGCCCTATTTTACATTTTAACATATCACACATGTGCGTGTTTTCTAGCACAGAAGATGATTTTTTTTCCTACCTTGATTTTTCATTGGATATTGTTAGCAATTTTTGAATTAGCATTTTCAATTTTGCTATACAGACGCAAACTGAATTTGAGGTAGAAAAATATACACCAGGCACAAGGATAAACAGCTTGAAGGAAAATAAATGGTACAAACGAATATTTGCTTGAGTGCTGTTTAAGTTAGATTGTTGTTGCAGATTTGTGAATTTTTTTTTTGTATATAAATTTGGATTAAATAAGATTTTCCAAAATGGTTTTGGTAAGAAAAATAAATCTGAAAATGCCATTTCGCAAACAAGAAATCGATGGCACCCTGGGGACAAATAAATTTGAAAATCTTGGATAGCATTGTAATGCATTTGCAATCATCAGTTGGACGGAATACAAATTCGGGGGTTGTTTTCGAAGCAACTCATTGAGATGAAAATGCAAGTGGTCTTTTAGTAGGTTTATTTTTCAATGAAAATAATAGTCTTGAACATTTTTTTTGTATAGTTTTGACTGAAAAAATGGCTGATGCAGTGTCATTCCTACTAAAAATTAAGCGAAATTTTTGGCCAGTTACAAATCAACGATTTTGAGGTGCGCTCAGAATACATTTTGAATTTTGAAAATTTTTTTTGATATAACATTTTGATGTTCTTTTTATGTTGTAATGAGTTATCATTATTATCGAAATCTGTTGAAAATTGAGAAAGCCATGATTTTTTAGAATGTAAATGCCATGAGTTTGGATAACCATAAAAAAAATATTGATTCGTTGTTGATTTTCAAAGAAAAATGCCATTTTTTGAGATAAAAGATCAGATGTTTATAAAGTATGCCACAACGCTGTGCTGTTGGTGTAGACTTTATCTTTCACGTGGCCCCAAGGGAAGAAGTCGGAAGGTGATAAGTCACAAGATCTCGGTGGCCAATTGTGATGACCTCTTCGAGAGATAACACGGTCCGGAAACTTTTCCCGAAGATCGATGGTTTCGTTGCTTGTGTGGCACATAGCACCGTCTTGTTTAAATTAAACGTTGTCCAGATCAATACCATCCAATTCCGACCATACAAAATTATTAATCATCGCTCGATACGCAATCCATTCACCATAGCTGTTGCTTCAGCCTCATTTTCGGACAAGTAAGGTTCAATGAGGATATTTAACAATAAATATGGGCCTCATCAGTCAAGATGATTTTTCAATAAAATTCCGGATCATTTTCATGCATTTCAAGGACCCAATCAGCAAAGACAAGATTTATGCAAAATACGTTGTAATGACGTTTGTGGAATGGCTAATTCCAAACAACGACGAGGAATGGACCTGGGTTTTCTTCAACACTTTGGGCTACAGCAGCAATATTCTCAGTTGTTCTTGAGCGAAGTGCACGTGTTTTATTCTTGTCTTGTCCCGACAGCTCAAATTTTTCCACCAATTTCTTAATCGCGGTCTGGCAAGGTTCTTCACGGCGAATAATAAAAATGTTTTTGTTTTTCGAACCGTTTCTGCAAAATTTTCACCATTTGAGTGAATTTTAATAATTTCAATGCGTTGTTGAAACGTGTATCGTTCCATTTTTATTAATGGCGTAGTTTCTTCTTGTCAAATGTGAACAAATTACAGCTTCAAAAGTGACAGCTACCGAAATAGCGGACTATTCACAATAACCCCTCTTATTAGAAAACCATTTAAGAAAATAGTATTAAATTTTTTAAAGGTGTACAGAGAGACTTAATAATGGTCTTCTTGAAAATTACCTGACGATTTTGTTTGAAAGAAAACTCACTTCTTCAAAACATATAGTGTCGTACTACAATCGAATTTTATTAAAAATTGTGTACCCTATAGAATAGATAAAACGGGTCTATGAAATAACTCCCACGAAATAAGTCCCACTTTTAAAAACGAAATAAGTCCCACCAAAATGAAATGATTTAAAAATTTACTTGAAATGAAATAACTCCCCCTTAAATAATATATTTCTTAAATGAATTAAGTCCCACTTTTTCATTGCTTAATGCGATTTCAAATAAGAAGTATTTGGCTCTTCGAAAAAAACACACGTCGAATAAGGGTCCCACGAAATAATTCCCACTTTACAAAACGAATTTATTCCCACTCAAAACGAAATAAGTCCCACTTAAAAAAAAACGCGTAACGAAATAAGTCCCACCAATTGACGAAATAAGTCCCACTTTTAAAAACGAAATAACTCCCACTTTCAAAATAGCAATTTTTGGTGGGACTTATTTCGTTTTTAAAAGTGGGACTTATTTCGTGGGAGTTATTTCATAGACCGAGATAAAACATTAAATAGACAGATATTAATAGTGCAACTCAACCCATGAATGAAAATGCTAAGAAATTGATATTCAACCAAGTAGATTAAAAAAAAAAAAAAAAAAAACATTTCACTAAGTCGATTTAAATGAACAATAACAAAGAACACACGGTCGGTTCTTTTAAAATGAAGTTCTTACAAGATTATGCAAAATACTCCGACCATCTTTGGTTTTCTTTTATTTTATTTTTTTCCACAAATATAAATTTTACATTTTCCTCACCATACCGTAAACATATTCCAATGAAGATGAACAAGAAGAAGAAGACAAAACCATCTTTTGAAACCGCAGAAAAATTTCACATTTCCATATTACTTAGGAATGTAAATGAAAATTAAACCACCTTCACGTTTGCATTTCCACAAAGCTGTCTTTCTTTCTTATATCACCCCATCACACTGAGCTTCCCCCTCGCCGCCATTGCATGTTTCGCGCTAAGAAAAACATCATCTCTGGCACATCTGCCCGAGACGCGATGTGACTCTCAGGCAGCTGAGGCAAGTTTGTACTTACTTACCTTCCGCCATATTTTTTTTTTTTTTCTAGAAGAAGTAGAATATATAAAATCATTCTACCTTATTAAGACCCGGCCCGGCCCGGCCCAGCCCGTCCCGGCCATGCCATGAGACCGAGAGACAATTCCATGTTTTCGTTATGCTAATGAAGGAAAAATATATAAGAAGACATTAAAACCATATGACGCCCTAATAATTTTCTACTCCTTGGGCTTAAAGCTTTTGAATGGTGGTCGGCAGGTCCTCCGTTACTCTGCCACATTTCAATTCCGATGCCTTGCTTCATCCGCTCATTGGTTTTCCATATCAAAAAATTCCTCGAACCGTTGAAATGGAGGGGGTTAGGGGAGCTAGAGGAGCTGATCCAATCGTTCTATTCGTAAATCGCAGCACGAAAATGAAAAAATAATTTTAATTTTTCCCAATTTTAGTTGGTGGTGTCATGGACGAAGGAAGTGGCATATTTAGCAATGAACTTCTTATTATGTATGCAAAACGGCAAAATTCCAATTTCGTATTCAAAATGTTATTCGAAGTAACCTCGGGAATTGTAATGGCTATGGCTGATGGCTCTGGTTTTTGGTCGTTATAGCTGAGTTAGTACAGATGTCTCATGCAGAATATTTAAGGTACCTACCTACTTATGTATATTTTTCAAAATTCTTAACTCGAATTGTAATTATTATTGTTGTACCTTTTTACGCTGAGGTTTTGTTCATGGAATATTTGATTTAAACTATTCCCATTAAAGCTTATAATTTTTTTTGGTTTAATGTATGTCAGAAAGTATTTTGAAATCCACAATATTTTTATACGTTTTGAATTCATCTCCTGCGGAATGGACAAACTTTCCCATTGTGGTATCCAGAATTTGGGTAAGAGGGTATATAATTATTTGCTTTTTATAATAATGCAAAGGTTAGGCATTAAGGTATACGTCAATTTTAAATATTTACAAAATATTTTATAGAGAGAACATCCTTAAGTCAATTGTTGTTTAAGCCGCTAAATGTGAAAGAGAAATCCCCTAAAGCATTTAGCATCCTTTTGTGTGGGCGTCATCCCAGGAAGGACTTACTTTTTTTTTATCGGATTTTTAGATTTCATTTTTTTTTATTCAGTACAAACTGTAGGTATACGTTTGTCCTTGTTTGGGATCTCTCAATATTTTTTCTTGGTGTGGTTATTTTTTTTTTTTGTGGATGCTTGAGGGGATTTTTTTTGGCTTTTTATATTCTATTCATCTTTTCAAGCGGAAATAATTCCAACCACTTAAAAGGTGATGAATCATGTTTTATGATAATATTATTTCAACAGGAAGAGCACCTTTTGGGTTTTTCCTGATCCTTTTTTTTTTTGTTGGTTGTTGTTGTTAAAAGTATGATGCCCATACCAGTATTATTGAAAGGACCCGGGTTTAAGACCAGTAGACGTTCAAAAAATGAGAAATGCATTAGTAATTTATTTGAAAATATGGTATTTTTAAATATTAATTTGGACTAAAAAAACATTCCGAAAATTGCTTTCGAAGTGATTTCTGGAAAATAATAAACTCAGGTCAAATAGTTTTTTTTTTTTAAATATGGAAACGGGGAAAAATACATTTTTCGAAAACTAAGGTTTAATACGATGTTTTTGAATTGATCGAAAAAATAAAAATACATACGGTGAAGTCCAAGGCGATAAAGTTATAAAATTTTGATTGCAAGTCGGTGAATATAAGTTTTGAATTTTAATACATCACAATGAGAGGGAAAGACAGAGCGTGAAATGGTATTCCACATTCGCGTAGTACGGCTAAAGAACAAATCCATGTACTTCACAGTACGCCCGAAATTGGGTTCAAAAGTAAAAGATGAGCATTCCTGGAAGCGCGAGTATTGCGGTTGTAACGTTTAAGGGGAGGAATGCAACTGGCTATTTCATTTGAGCACTTACCGTGAAAGTAACGATTAAAGAGTCAGAGACAGGAAACGTTAGGCCGGTGTTCGAGTGACCTAAAGGTATCGATGATGTGCCTGTCTCCGATCATTTTGAAGGTTCGTGCCACTCATAGATAATGGCATGGGGAGTACGTCTCGCTTTAACGATAGAAGGCAGAATTGAGTTTTCGAAGCATTAAAATCTACGCGATTTCTTAATTCCCGTTGTACAATGCTGTCTAAGTCAGAATTTAATGTTATTATCATATTTAGCCGTTTCATTTCCACGTCCGAAGAGCAGGAATGTGAATCTGGAAACGAATATGAAAAGCCAAGGGTACAATCGTCAGCGAAACAATTTAATGGATTAGTAGTTACAGACAAGAGATCATTAATAAAAATGAGAAAGAGGGTCGGAGACAAAACGGAACCCTGCGGCACACCAGCATTTTTGTTGTGAGTTTCAGACTTGAATCCGTCTAATACTACTTGTATAGAACGATTCAAAAGAAAGTTACTAATGAAACGAAGAAAGGTTTCATCGATACCAAACGCACTCATTTTCGATAAAAGAGCAGGATGTCAAACTTTATCAAATGCTTTAGAAATATCAAGTGCAATAATCTTACTTTCTCCAAAACGATGTAAAGATTTGTTCCACTGTTCGGTGAGCTAAATCATCAAGTCACCAGTGAATCTATTGCTGTGAAAGCCGTATTGCCGGTCATTAAGAAGCTTTCGATCTTCGAGATATTTCTTGAACTGATAATTTATCAGCATTTCCATGACCTTGGAAATGAGGGTAGTAAGTGCAATTGGTCGGTAATTAGAGGGTGAAGAAGATTCGCCGTTTTTCGGGATAGGCTGGACAAATACTGTTTTCCAACTGCTCGGAACAAGCCCAGAAGAATAGGATAGATGGAAAAGCTTACGCAGGGTTTTTGCCAGCGTGGAAGAACACCTCTTCAGAACAATGGCGGGGATACCATCCGGACCAGCGGATTTATGAATGTTGAGATCTTTTAGGACTCTCGCCACAGTACGAGTACGAGAGGTAACGAAGGAAGTGTCATTAACAACGAGTGTTGGGACCGAAGAAGACTTTTCTTCCCAAGCAAATATTTTTTGCAGATATTTTTAAAAAGAAATTGGATGGATTTAATGAAGAAAAACTTATTAAAATTTAATAAAAAAAAGCTAACTTATTAAAACTCAATGCTAAAGTATGTAGAAGCACATCATGTTCTTCATGGTTTAACATGACCTTCTTTTTGGATGAAAACCATAGAGAAATCTTATTGTTTTTGCCCTGTATAAATATAAGCTTCTCTGCATTTTTCCTGTCTTATATACAATAGGAAAAAAAAAACATTTTGCAGTACACTCTTTTTTGACTAACTTTTCCTTAGGGTTTAAAATTTTCAGCAGAAACAGAAAAATAAGAAAAAAAAATATTCTCATTTATTGAATTTTTAACATGACAAAAAATGGGCAACGTATGTTGAGTAGCTTGTACCTGTCTAATTTCATAAACCCACCCACTCACTTTGATTGTAACATGGCTTCAGCTTCAACCAAGAATTTCTTTGGAAAGTTTTTATCATGATTTAAAAAAAAAACTCCAAAACATGCTGCCTATAAAGATCAGGAAAGTAGCCGATGCAAACACAATAGAGGATGTAGATATTTTTTCTACATTCATTTTTCGACTAACCGTAGAGATAAAAGGCGGAAAAACAAATAACTGAAAAATAGGAAGTCGCACCATCAAGGACGATATACGGCAAAACAATTTCAGTTCTTTTTTTTTCTCCGCATGAAAACGAGACACTGACAGCACGTTATCTAATAAAACATGTGTGGATGTCCTTGCGCTGCTTCCCTCTCAGACGTCTGCATGACGATGATGACAGGCTTTTCTTTTGTGTTGCTTTGGTATTCTACACACAGTCCTGCAAGGGTTCCAAATGTTATAGTAGGTTTCTTTTTTTTTTGTTTTTGTCAAGATAGACGTTACATGGCGACATTGTTCAGCTCTTCTATGTGAAATACCAAAGTCTGACTTTAAACAATGGGATTTTTTTTCCACTTGCACGGCTACAACAATGTTGTCTGAAATCTTTCCGCAAAATTTCTGTATGGAATTAAATCCTTTACGATTGAAATACCCATACACAAGATGGCTTATGTACAAAACTATTAACCGCGCACTTTAAATCCCTTGAGGTATCTGCGATCAAATCACTTGAAATTATTAACACCACGCTAATGCACGCACCTTTGGATTTTGACGGGAGTCCTTCCTCTAACTTATAGACTCAATCAGAAAGGCTTTCAATACGGCGCGGTGCGGCACGGCGTGAATAGTTCTCACGTTCGAATAATTAAACTAAATCGTTGAATAATTAAACACATTATAACGGCTCAAGACGTCAATTAAACTACAGATTACAATCAACAAGTTGATATAGTATACGCAACGCGTTCATCGCGAAACATCGGCTGTCGAAAGGTTTACATTTGCTTGGTAACTCCCTTCCAATGCTGCTCCTTATGTGAATTGACAAAGTAGTTTCCTTGAAAGCTGTGGTATATTGCGTATGTTTTGTTGGGGGGGAAAGGGTGGGAGTCTCAGAATAGAGAAAGCATCAGCAAATGGGTAAATTACAACATATGCGGTTAATGACGTATTGAACATAGAAGAGGTGGTAATTACAAGTTCGGTCCTTGAGGAAGAGCTCCTTTAGCTTGGTATTAATTTGCAATGAATTGCAGTTGAACATGAAATTATTTCAGCAGGTATGTATCTATAATAGATAAATGTTTTCCGCTTAAAGATCCAGTATCTTATTAAATGTACATATAATTATGGGGAATAGACAATTCACAGGAAAAAAAAATAATTCTTTTTAACGGTCCTGTGTTAAGAAAACATCTGTCGTTGTTATTGAAATTGAAATTGGAGAGTGCTGGTCACTATACAAATGGGGAGCGAGAAACAAAAAAATCCATGGAGACAATTATTTAATTTCGTTTTAATTCATTGCGCTTCTTGTGCAAAAATCAATTTATTAGGGTGGC
Organism: Syrphus vitripennis; assembly: GCA_958431115.1. Lineage (NCBI taxonomy): Eukaryota > Metazoa > Arthropoda > Insecta > Diptera > Syrphidae > Syrphus > Syrphus vitripennis. The sequence continues at coordinate 72,574,556 of OY288110.1, forward strand.
TGGCTATTGTTTCGGAATGTGCTTAATGTCCTTATTCAATTACCTTTATTGTATTTCATGAATGGAAATTATTTGTTGAGCAATTATTGCGGAAAGTCTAGTGTTTTAGGGTTTTATACGACATTCAACAAGCAAAATTGTGGATTTAATTTTTTTTTATTACGAACTCGCATAATATAAAAGTAATGTCGTCTAGGGCATGTGGAGTTGGAAAGGAGCATTGAGAGTCGCTTGTATTCAATTCAGCGAAAATTTTTTTTTTTAGTTTGTGTAACAAAGTTATAAAGAAAAAAAATTTAACTAGAATCATCACGATCTTAGAAAATAAAACTGAGTTTAACCAAATGAATGACAGATTAGTTCTATTCTGTTTAGGTACTCACAGGACTGTTTTTTAAAATTATTATTATGAATTGAGTTTTGCTTTAAATATGAGTAAGTATTTATTGAAAAAAAAAGTTCCTGTGCAAGTTTTTGTGTTTTAATAATAAAAACTTGAAAACACTCTTTCAAAAAAAATACACCCGTTTTCAAAGTGTTAGGTTCCCAAAATAAATTAATTTTAAGTAATTTCAAAAATAGTTTTGTGAAAATTTTGATACCTTACATTATTACGATTATGAAACCCAGATTTTTTAAGCAGAAAAAATCTACAGAAAAAAAAACGAAAAAGAGGTTCATTTTGCATTTCCTTAGGCATAATATATCTTTAAATAAAAAATCGCAAACAACTTTCCAGCAGTTGTCAAAATACTGATTTTTCAAACACAATAGATGTAATACTATATGCAACATTGAGGCGGAATATTGAAAACATTTTTTGAGAACATATTTTGAATTACTCACAAGCACTCACACAGGAAAAACTCAGCGAAATAGTTTTTGAGCTAAGAGAAACATTTTCAAATGTTAAATCCAAGGTTTAAGGAAAATCGCTATATCGACTTAGGTACACACAGACAGATAAACAGGATTGATTTTTTCACGTTCTCTCTTATCTTAATGTCCAGTCTTATCAATATCTCAAATTCTTGAGAGCATTCTCGAGAAATTTAGAAATTTTTGTACGGGTTTCTTAAAATTGACGTTTTTCAAAATAAACATTTTGTATTTTTAAATTGTGTTATTGAATTTTAATTTTAAGATGCTTTTCATTGAAAATAAAAATAAAATATTATAAACATACTTAACTAAAAGAAATAAAACTAGATACATTTTTCCATGTACGACTCCCTGTTTTATTTCCTTAACACTTCAACAGTACTTTTGATAATCATTGTTGAGCATGTTCTTAAGAAACAAAATGTTTCAGCGACTAGGTGGTTTCCCCCTTTAATGCGGAAGCTTTAATTGTCTAAATCAAAGTCCAAAATGAATAAGCAAATATTTAAGACAAAGGCTATTTGTAATTTTACTAATTATACTTTTTTTCTTTTTGATGTAGCTATTCTGTTGTTTATTAATTTTAAATGAATAAATAAATACAATTTAAATAAAAACTATTTTCACTGGCCAACAGACACTTAATACTTACCTAATCATAACTATTATATTATGTATATATTTATTTCTGTAAATGTATGCACTCAACTAACAATTATGCGTTCGATACAATTTCCGTAAATATTTATTGGAACATTTGCTCCAATATTAAAGAAGCATAAAATATTTGCTCCACCAAAAAAGATCATTGTTGGAGTAAACGCTAATATAGTAATTTCTCAATTATCTTAAGTGGAGTTAGTGCTCCTATAAAAATATTTAGATATCCATATCACTGATATTTAACGCATTTCTCAGGCATAGAGTGAACGCTGATATAAATATTTCTCAGATACCGTTATTTGAATTATAAAATATACCTTTGACGACATTTTAAGGCTTTAGCTATATTTGAATTTTTATATTGAAAAATAAAAGCTGAGTGATTCTAATAATATTAAAAGTGCATGTTTTTCTTATCTATTGTTCGAAAATCTTTCATTATATTTTTTTGTATAAATATATAAATCAAAAGTGTAGTAAAAATGATTTCTGCATATTTTAAATCTAAAATTAATTTAATGATTCGTTCGCCGAGCCGTTAGCGTGGAAGGCCATCGAAGGATGACATCCAAGTTAGATTTCTTCACCAACCTAGTACATTTTTTTTTATTACTAAGTACTCCAGATGAACTGAATTTACTTTCTTACTCTACTGATATTATACAATACATTTATGGTTGCGAAAAATGGTAATGTGTAGGTTCTTTCTATGAATCAAGGAGAAAAATGTGATGTGACATACATATGAACGAGTGGATAATGCGAATCTTGAATCCAACGGCCTTTTGCAGGTAGTTAGTGTTAAATTTGCATCACAACTGTGCAAACTTACATTGTTTTGTCAAATTTGATTTTCTGATATGTTTGAGAGAACAATAACTTTAACTTTATCGAGCACTTTGCAGATACCTACATGGAAGCCTTAAGCCGGCCGGAAACCTTAAAAATGGATATACATACAACTTATCCTGCTCTCCACTAACGGTATATGTATAGTATCAAGCCTACCTTTTATGTCCATATATTTTTAAGACAATTCTTTCCCAGGCATGCAGACACTTTCGGAGGGCCTGCCAATATCATTCTTTTTTAAAAGTTTTAAATATCTGGCTAAGGATGGCCACACACTGTCATAACATTCCATACATATGACCATGTAGCCTCTTAAAAAGACAATATTAAGAAAAATAAAACTCACTTCGAAAATACTCTATTTGTAAAAAATGTGAGGTGTCAAAATTGATGAAGGATAAAGTTAATGACGGATAAAAGTGTGAAGCTCAGTTATCTTTAATTATTATCATTATGTGTAAGGTTTTAAATTTATTATTAAGTGGGAAACGTAATGCTAGAATTATTTTATTAAAAGGGTACACAATGTATTGTTTTTTTTTTTATAAGCAATAATAATACTTTCAGTTTTAAGAATCGTAATCACTTATTTAATTTATACACAGAGACAAATCTACATAACATTAAATTCCTTGAGAGGTGTTAACATGTTTCTTTTAGCGCATCTCAAAGATAAACTTGATGCCATCGCACACATTAAGTTACACAATCCACATGTCAACATCGTCTGCTCTGGAGATGGAATACTAAGGGTAGTTTTAGTTAAATGATTTCAAAATCAACCAATAAGCTTCTATCTAAACCAAAGCCCTATTTCAAAAACCATCAAAAGTACTTCCAAGGTGTTGCCTGTTATTGACATCGGAGTGCCAAAATCCATTACCTACCACCTCGCACCATTTCCATTTATCCAACCACACAATAATTACACACAACCTTCACAAACAGATTAATTTACTCAGTGTTTATAGTATTTGTGGTTAATTAATTCACATTTACACCTGTTAGCAAAAGTAACATAATCATCGTACACATACTCCAGAATTCACACCCGGTTTCGGAGACTTTTTGCCAGAATGCAGCCGACAACACAACGCCACGGCAACATCCGAGGGGAGCAACAGGCATTAATGGCGGAATAAACTCCGATTTAATGATGGTGGCTTAACCTTATACGTCGGTCGGTCGAGGACGGTCGCAAGACCCGAAGGCCAACCACTAATACAGTGATTTACGTTTGGCCAGTTGATAATCTGCCTGTGCTGTGCATGCCGGTGAACTGACCGGCATATTGTGTAATTTAGGGTAACTTTATCCCCAGAGGCCTTCCAAATATATAAAATGGCAGCACAAAGTTACTAGCGAACTGTGTGGCCAAGCGCCAGGCGCAATCCTAAGTAATGACAAAAAAAGCAACTGAAACGAAAGTAAAAATAAAAGAACTGCACATCGCACTGTGGTTCAGCACTTTCCGACGACACGACACGACAAAGACGATGACGATGGCCAATGTGTAATTTAACGTAATAGGTTTTTAGTATGCCTCGCTGGACATTGTATTACCTGTGAACGAAGTTCACTATACCGAAACTTATGTTTGGAATTGGATCCTTGGTGCAAAGGTTATTGGGGCGGATTGCATTTCGATTGAAGCAGAAAAAAAACCATTTCGTTTTTAAAACGGGATTAATTGTTTTGTTTCTCCCACTGAGTGTGAATTCAACAGGAAAAAAAAAATTTATACAATGCAGCATAAAGTTCGATGAAAAAACTTTAAGAGACGTTTAGATATTGGGTTGGTAAACTTAAAAGTTCTGATACTTTACTAGACATAAATGGGTGTATGTTTATGAGATTTCAGCGAGCTATAGCACGAAAAGTCAAAAGTAGCCTACAAGTCAGTTGAATTGAGGAGTTTCTGTCGTCACATAATCACCAGAGGTTTACGCGTCAAGAATATTCTTGGGCGTGTTCCCCTTCTTTACCGCTTCCAGGGTATATAATCCTTCCCCCAGGCCCGTAGAGGCAGTCAAAAACTTACAGATCCGCCTGGTTGAGGAGAGTTGAAGCCGTTAGGAATTTTTCCTTTGGCGTCTTCCCGTTCTTTTCCTTCCAGGCCCGTAGAGACAGTGGTCCCATGCAACGTCTGGTGGACGGTAGAGGTAAACCGGTGGTTTGGTGTACTGTTTTATCTTGTCGAATCGGCATACTGAGCCACATATTGGTGAGGAGAGGTTAACGCGCCAAGAAGTTTTTTCCTGGGCGTGCTCCCCTCCTTTACCCCACAGGGGAACCTACTGGCCCTCTCCTAGGCCCGTAGATTGGACGGGTTTAATAGACCGGTTGATTGTGTACGTATGTCTGTAATGTCTTGTCTTGTTAAATTGGTATACTGAGACACAACCTTGGTGAGGAAAGGTTAAGTATTAGTTAAGTATTTCCTGGGCATGTTCCCCTTCTTTACCCCACAGCGTAAATCAGCCCTTTCCCAGGCCCGTAGAGGCCGCGGCCTCATTCAACGTCTGGTGGATGGGTTAGATGAACCGATGGTTGGTGTGTCTGTATTGTTTCGTCTATCCTATAGGCTATGCCACAACCTGGGTTAGGAGCTCTTCCTCTGCTTCAAAGTTAATTGGTATTATCATCATAAAACGTCCTCGACAATTGAATTGAAATAAAGCGGCTTCTACCGGCTCCTATATTTCCATCCCCAGAAGGCCAAAAGTTTTCGTTATCTGGGAGTCAAAGACTTTCCAACGAGGTATCGCACGATGGGAAAAAGCAATTTTTAATACATACTCGTATATCGAACTTTTCATTGATTTGACATGGGGCGGTGAAAAAAAATCCTATTAATTTTCAATATCTATCTACAGGTAAAAACTGAAAGCTTCCACAGTGTGTGGTTTTCAAATTATAGTATTTTAAAATGATTTTACTAAATTCCTGCAAAAATATTTTTAAATTTTCCAAAGCAATTTTACTTAGAAACAAAATTTCGAAAAATAAAATATTTGAGATGAAGACATTTTTTCTGACAGTTTTTAGTCAAATTGAAAGTACAGGGTCATAATTTTTTCACATTGTTTTATTTGTATGAAAAAATGTATAAAGGATCGTTAAAAATGAAAATGGCGGCCAAATGAAACAAATAAAGTTTTGAAAAATCGGTCGATATTTTCAAAATTATAACAAAAAAAAATTGTCCCAAAAAAAAAATTGGAACTTCAAAAACGAAAATATTTGTTACCATCACTATAGACAAACAATGATGAAGTTTAGCTCACCCTCTTACTGTTAAATAAAAAAATCTTACAACTTAACTTTACCTACCTTAGGAGTAAATATTATTTCATAAACACAAAAGATAAAAAACAAACAATAAATGAGTTGTAATACATCAAATAACGCGTGTGCACTCAATGCAAAGAATAAAAGAATAAAAAGACAAATTTAGTCCTATTACCCTCCCATTAGGAAGTAAACTAATTTTTATGGTCAGTTTGCCTTCCGCATTGTTGAATTAGGTAACAGCGATAAAAAAAAAACAACTTCATAGATACCATCCATCCTCCATCCACAGGACGACTCACTTTATAGACGAAGTCTCCCTTTTCTTCTCAAATAATGGCAGAGTGATTTGTCAAGAAATATCTGGAAGCACAAATAAAAATATAATTTTTATTATGATTCACAGATGAATGCTTGATTTGGCTTTGAAGAGGATTCCCATATATCTTATCGGGCTGTAGACATAAATCAAATAAAAATAACAAAAAAAACCATCGGCAGAATTGACCCTCAAAGGCGATCTGATTTTTTTTTTAACTTGATTTACTAAACAGATTTTTGGGGGAAGTTGAATTTTTTTTTTGAAAAAAAAAAAAAATCGAATCCGATTAATAAAAATCAGGTCCTTTTTCCTTCAATATGTGACTCAAGAAGCTTAAGAAGAGATATAGATACAAAGGAATTAGTATTATTGCGATACAAAGTGTCGAAAAATACATATCTATACATATAATTTAAGGAGCAGACCCGGAAATGAATAAATATTATTATTATTGCGGGAATATTTTATCCTTGGTTGTCGTCATCTTTGGGCAATAAAAGAGGCAAAAGGAAGCATTCTTATCCTTATCCACTTGGCGTTATCCTTTTGTAATGATAATGGCTTAGCAAAAATGCGACAGTGAACGAGGGGCAACAGTGTTATCTAAACACAAATGAAATAAATTTTTATATCCTCTTCATATTTACGATGACACTGATATCGTAAAATGGAAACAACAACGCACTCAGGACACAGCTCTTATAAGGTCTTGGCTTTGATTTAGCTGGTTTGGGTTTGGGTGGTGGTGGTGGTGGCGGGATTACTATACTTCATTCGATTGTTAGACTATAGTTCTTGTTGGCCGGCGGCGGTGACGCGGGGCAATATGTACTATATGGTTGCAAAACTCTGTTTACTCACCCTAGCAAAATTGTTGTTTTCCAATAATTTGATTTTGTCCTAGAAAGAGGAGGGTTGATTTGTTGACTCGACTAATGTGCTCGAATGGGTTGTTTTGTTATTTCGTTACACTCAAATTAGAAGGGGCTGTTGTTGCGTTCATAATTTAATTACACATTCGACTCGAAAGTTTATAGGGCTACTTGGACCAATTTGCGAATTTTTTTTTTCTTGTTGTTTAAGATGAAGTTGAAAGGTTTTAAGAGTGATTGACATGAACTTATATTATATGGCCGAAATAAAATATATGAACTTTGGTAATTTGTTAATGCACGCATGAGATCAATAGCTATACCCATACCTGTGTCGAAATTTAGCTAATCTGGCTAGAGACGACTCACTTTCCTCGCCGACTCAGTTCACTTCGTCCACAAAAATGATACTTTTAGTGTAACGGGTAGGTTCGAATTTGAAAGAAACGATTGAGACAAGGAAAACAAATGAAAGCAAAGTAACAACAGAACAACAAGTAGAAAATCATTCCATCACTTTTACTATAGTTAAATTGATTTTCAATTAAAAGTGACTCATCTCACTCACTTGAATAAGCTTAATTTCGACATTGCTGCTATAATTCAAATTCCTTTCCATCTGGTACCGGCAGGTACTGACTCGAAATTTTCTTGTCTAATCTTCTTCTCATCAAACACACATGTCTATAATGATTTTCTTTATCGAAAAAAACACTAATACCCTCTGCAAATTTCGTTCCAAAAACTAGAATCTCTTCTGGGATGCCCTAGTATTAATCTAAGCCTGGCCCTTAATGTGTAAATATGAAGAAGGAAGACTTCCAAAATAATTATTGAAGATGGTTGAAATTGGTTTAGAAAAAAGAATTAATAATTTGCTGCCATTAGGACTGACTGCGAGACAAATTTGATAAAAAATCAAGCTCGTCTCGCTTTCGTCTTTTTCTCATTCGACTTCTTGTACTCAAAATAGAGGTTGTCTAACAATGAAATATTCAAATGTATGTTTTAAAAACACAATTTTAAACGACTTTCTCTATAAGAATAACCACCGACACTTTTGGTACGTCTCGTTCCAAAAAATACAGTCTTGTCTCGGTCTCGTCGAGTATGCCTATAGAAGTAAGTCTAAATCTCGGTATCGTAGGCCAGCTCTAGCTGTCATAAACGCTGCTCGCTGGTGTCTCTCCGACACCATTCTGTAATGATGAATAGAAAACTGTGTGCTGTTGATAATTTTTTTTTCTTTAAAATAAGATCAAAAATATTTCGAGGTATATCTACGCTTTTATCGTACTTTGCGAAATTGAAAAGAATGACAGATGACAGTTGAAAGTTGAAAGTAAAAGGTGCCGTTAGTTTCTATAAAAACAAATGTTATTTCAATGTTTTACCGACCACGTTGAGACAATTAGCGCTCATGTCGCTTGGAAGAGGTGGAACCATATTTATTTGATTGAATTTTGTAAAAATTATAGTAAGTCAATGATCAATAAACTTATAAATGACAGTTTTAATTTTGCCTATTAAATTCCTTAAGCGTCTGTGCCAGACCTCAACACTAATTTGAGAGAAAAGGTTTCTGTTTTACTCCATGTGCGCACTCGTAATCTTACTCGTAAAGTGCGCACTTTTTGCTTCATCAAAATAAATTTTCTTTTTATCATTTTATAGAATGTTGAAATGAAGAATTTTGAAATAAAATATTTTGAAAAACAGAATTTTCTATTTCTATATGAGACTAGCATGAGACAGAGACTATATTCTCGCTTGGTAGACAGCCCTAACACATTGCTAGAATTGCGGGAACCATTTTTCTCGTGATTTAAGGTCTGATAAATAATTTGAGTTTTTAAAAAAGTATGTTCGATTTAAACCACTCCAGGGGAATGTCATTCAACTGTCAAAAAACCTAGGGCTAGGTTTCTCTTTATGAAACATCGAATATTTTCAGAGCCAAAAATTGTCACATATTTTGTGAATAGTTATTTTATAAATTTAATGAATAACACGTTTATCAAAAATATAATATATCTGTACGATTTGAATTTGCACTAAAAATTATTCTTGAAAGTTCACTGCTTCACAAAATTTCAAAGACCAAATCAGCTGGACCCTTGACAGCTCTGAATTCTAAAGCTGTGGTCGTTCAAAGCGCCATCAGACGTCACTCCGGGCTTACATTGAACGCTGGGCAAATAACCTAGGGTGGAAAAAAAACTGCACAAATCACTTCAGAGCGGATTTAGCGTGACCTAGGGCGACCCAATGCTAAAATCGAACAAACCTCCAGTCTTGTTGGCACTTATATGTAAAATTTGCCCTCTTCTCTTAGGATCGTACGGCCAAAATGTCGAATGCAAAAATGTTAAATCCATACAATTCATACAAATCACCGTGATAATGTCCCTTTCTCTCTCTCTCTGGTACTTGGCTTTAAAATCAAAATGTAATATGCTAACTTGCTGAAAACACCACCATCATAAATAATGTTTAATTCACATAAAATCAGCACCAACACCGAGTACTTTGTTTAGATCCTTTTTACAACAAACTGGCGACATATTTCTTAAATGAGACTACGAGTACATACATCCACCGGCTGAGCATTTTTTCCTCTCGCTGTTGTTAAAAATTATGCATAAATATGTGGCTTTTTTCTTACAAACGGGAACACACCTATAACATTTCAGCCCTATGAAATATATAAACTCCTTAAGCAATAAATTCCTTTTTGACAGCCTCGCCGTAACGAAACCATTTCAAGACTTCTTCAAGAACAAAAATATCACTTTGCGACATTGTAAGCTGCAAATATCATAATATCCACACACATCTTATGTTTTAATGATTTTTTTATGAATCTGTAATTCAGTTATTGTTTATTTGATAAAAATATACTGCTTCCAGATTACAGCCAATAAAATAAAAAAATAAAACAGTAAAAGCGTTAAATAGAAACGAAATGGAACGGATTTACATAAATCGAGCAGGGACTCAATTTTTTTTTACGATTGAATTTTGAAACATATTTTCTAAATGACTTTATGTACATTCCTATACTTGCTGGAGGAGCTCAATGACTTTTTATTTTACTTGAGACTTTGAAATAAAATAAAGCAAACATAACTTCTTCCATCATTAAAATGCGGGTATGATAACCGAAATGGAAGAGTAAGAGGAGTTTTTTAGTTCTCCTAGAGGAAATTATCCGTCAGCCACATCAAAGGAATCCTTCTTAAGACATCACCACGAAAAGTCTGATCTGGTATAGGAATGGTTTTTCGAAGTTGCCTACCGTCTCGTCTGGCGGTGTATAACCTTAATTATCATTAAGTTCGCTTCGCTGGATTTAATTTTGATGTGGTTCATCAACAACAGGAAGACCGAATTAAAAAAAAAAAAAAAAAACAACAACAAGAAATAGAAAGCAGAATAAGATTATATTATTTGTTAGAATTCAGATTTATTTTTTCTTCGCCTTGAAAGAACAAATTCCACCCGCCCACAAGTACTCATTTAAATCTATTTAATTTACATAAGTTTGTAAAAGGATGAGGCGGACCAGTGAATTTGAGAAGTAATTTATGGTTGCACACAACAGCGGACCACTTAAGACGCAACGGTCAACTGAGCTAAGGGGCATTTTTGTTTATATACATTAGTCTTAAAGGCAATTAGAAAGTTTTTGTTTTTTTTTTTTTTTGAAAGAGAAGTTTAGACTTTAGATTTGAAAGAAATTAGTCATGTTGAGCGGAACTTGTTGAGAATGCTAATTAATCTCACAAAGTTCAAGTATAAATTTATGTATATATTTAATTGAAAGCAAATTATTGAAAGATTTAAAATTGGGTTTGAGATGGTAGTGCCAGAAAATATATATTAGACAAAAAAACATATTCTTAGAACATAAAGGCTAAGTTTCTCAAACAGCTACATCAGTTTAAATAATATAAAGCGAATAAAACGGCAAAGACGTTTTTTTGTGGTACATTTTACATGGAAAGTTATTCTCCCAAAGAAGTGCCGAATATAAAATTAGTTAATTTTTTTCACAAAAAATTGTTTAAAATAATAAAAAATAAAACTATCGCTAGTAATTCAAATAAGTGAATTGAAAAACAGCTTTCGGGGAATAATTTACGCTCAGCAAAGTAAAGCAACGTAAAGCGCGAAACGGATTGAACCAGCACCAGCAACGTCACCAGCAACAGCGGCCGCCATTATTTTAGAACCAATGTATTTCAATTGTTGAACACAGAATAGACCAGCAACAGCAACGTCAACAGCGCCGTTTGGCCAAAGTTCTAAATTTGCTGTTGCTGGTCTATTGCTGTCAAATTTCGCACTGTCCAGGTACCACAAAAAATATTGAAAACATGGGCGAAATGTCAAAACAAATGAATGGCGATGCTAGTGGTAATGTGTTCGAAAATTTTTTCTCGGCCAGCGTGCTGTTTGCTGTTGACGGCGCGCGCTGGCGCTGTTGCTGGTTCAATCTGTTTCGCACATAAGGCCTAAACGAAACAAATAGGAGTGATTTTGTTTTGACGGTGCTGTTTGATTCCATTTTACATGACATATATTTAAACATTGGTTCTTTATTATTGACACGTTACAAAACTAGTTTTAAAGTAAAACTAGATTTTGAGTTAAACTTTTGGGGTTTTGAGTGTCAACTTTTAAACAAATATTCGTACATAAAATTGGAAATATTAAAACTAGTTTTCCAAAAACCTAGAAGTTCATAAAACCAGAAATATCTAGCTTTAAGGACTTCAACACTACTTGAAGTTATTTTCTGTTATTTATGGAATTTATGGAAAAGTCAGCACAAATAAATTAATTGCGAAAAGTCACTTTAATATTTTTGTGCCCCATGGGAAGTTACAAGATATTTCGGAAATCGGGCGAGAAGAATTTTTTCTTATGGCTTTTTGTTGGAATTATGCAGGAAATTTACGGTTTACAGTGTTGGTCAATGTAAAAGAAGCATGAGAGTAAAGTGACGGCATCTGAAGCAAGAAAATCCGAAGAAGCGTGGGTGTTAAAAATACTGCATGAACAACTTAGCTGGTACTGTCATGTAAAAAAAAGAAGCGCTGAGAGCCTACTTCAAAAGCCAATAGCACAAGACGACGGGTGAAACAAATGCAACAACACCTGCTTTTAGTTGGCCTCAGATATGGAACAATTCAAAACCGTCAACGCGTCGACGGCGACATTTTCTGTGGTCGAAAAAGAACATACCAGGACAAAATTGAAATAATCCCAAAATTTGAGGGTAGCTAATAACAAATCGGTATGCCATATGGTGCCAAGTTTCAAACATAGAAAACATATAACAACTAATTCTAATTGGTCACAATTAACTAACGGCAAACTATATCCAACGAATAATTTTTGTATTCAGAAGAGAAATTTCAACTATCACAGGTAGGTTTCACATTGAGAAAAATTAAATAATATACATTAGATATAACAGAACCCTTCATTTTTCTGAAATTGGTATGAGGAATATAGAAATAGTTTTTCTTTCGCTTAACTACGGGTGATTTTTATCCAACTGGGAACTCACCTTTCTCTCTCTCAACCCAGCAAGTGTGATTAAAATTAAATCCAAAATTTAATCAGATTTATACGCTGCTGGTTTTGAATCTTGAACTCATCGGCCAAGCTGGCCAGGCCCGGTGTGAGTTCCCATCTAAAGCTTATATATTCTAAATTTAATAGAAAATGTCCTCAGCTAAAGGTCCTTGCAGGGGGATGAGAGACAATACTGGCTGCTTCCTTTTTGCCTGTAGCGAAACCCTTTTCAAAAAAACACTCACCCAATTGGAATGGGGAGAAAGCCAAGCCAGTATAATATGATGGAGTTAAGCAAGTGCTAAGGACACCGGCCGGCCGATGCGATGGTCACATCTGTGTGACTCCCAGAAAATCCATTTGCTACTTGTCACCATATGATTAAGAAAAGGGTTTTTATTTGCTGACAACCTCACATTATGATGTATTAGAGTTTGCTGCGTAAAGGATATAATACATTTTAAAATCCTCATCCAAAAGGCAAGTCGATGCGGTTCGTCCTTCTTTCTCATACCTATAAAGGACGATATCTGTCTACGTCGACGTCGTTGTCGTCCAAGGACAATGTAATCTATGAAACATTAAAAAGCAATACGGTCGCCTATGGTTGGTTATCCACTCGGTCAGCACACACAAAAAAAAAGGAAAAAACGAGTTTGAGATGCGAAAGAGATTCTTACAAAAGGACATTTTGTGATTTTTGGTAACATAATGCAAAGCATCAACCCCTTTCCGGTGCAATCAATGGTTCGGCATGGTATACCAAACTACCAAAAAGGACTGCTCTGCAAAGCCAAAAGAATTTAATTTTGAAGAGTTTCTTTGAAAATGAATTTCATTGACTCTAATTAAACGTCACAATATTATGCCTAGATTCGAAAATGGATTGAGTCCTAAGGAATGAAACTATACCTACCACAGATCTTTCTTATATATGTACGTCTATAAAGGAAGCTTTGTTTAAAAGTGCACTTTAAGTTGAAGTGATTCAATGATGAAGGACTAGCTTTTTGACTTGAGCAATGGCAAACAGGATGCTTGTGCTGGCACTTTAAGTGCGAACAAGATGTTTTACCCGATAGTCTGCGTAGAGACAACAGTGAAGGTATTGACACGAGGACCCTTGTCAAGTTTTGTTCTGTTGTGTCACCTTAGGTCAGGTAAAGATAACATAGTTATTCTTATTGCCCATTCTATCTCACAGATGTGACTTTGTATTTTGAAATAGGCCAGGACTTTTATGCAAACCCATGCGCTTCGTTTAGTTTATAAAACATGTGGTAACAAGAGCAAGATAGATCGACATTTCAGACGGAGACATTTCCTTTTAGATATATGACAAAAATGGGTAAAGTCTTCCTCACTAAGCTTGTAAGTGGTCAAAAACCAGACCTAAATTGACAATTCGATTATGGTATTTTCAATAACACAAAATATATTGATATAAATTTTCGGAATTCTTCAAATACATAAATTGATAAAATGAGAGTTATTCCTTAACAAAAATTTGGTGTTTTGATATAGATTTTGGGTTTTGGGGTGAAGCTACAGTCCGGGACAGATTAGAAACTCAGCCAACAAGCTTCTCCAGCCAGCTGAGGATTGGATTCGAAGACTTTCCGAGCCAGAGCTTGGAGTCCATTTGCTCTACACGGCCATCTAGGTCACTGGACCTTGACTCGTTTGATAAGCCAGTAAAGTACAGCCTGTAAAGTTCGTGGTAATCTTCCACTCTTTTTCTATGCAGACGGGACCAAAAAATCACCCGAAGAATTTTTCTTTCGAAGCATCCTAAAGCGATCTCATGTATCTTTGACAAGGCTCATGTCTTTGCGTATCCAATATATATATTTATAAGAATCGGGATGTTAGTCCTTTCCTCAATTTCCAATTTCCATCTTGAGCGTTTTGTGCGTATTCGCCATCTTGGGCAGAGTCGGTGTCGGCGTCCTGGGAGCTCTAAGCTGCCTTACCGTCTTCATTGTATTGGGCGTCCCGAGTATCTTTGGCGTCTCCGGCATGCTGAGCTCCTTGAGTGTCTTTGGAATCTTCGGCACCTTGGGAAACCTCGTCGTTTTTAGGATCCTGGGCGTCTTGAGCGTCTTCAACATCTTCGGCGTCTTGGTGTTTTCGATATCTTCGACGTCTAAATCATGTTTGCCATTCTTAACGTGTCCTAAGATTTATAGGTTGCCTGGCGTCTTGAGTGGTTTGAGATTTATCAACCTTTTTCTAAATGGAAAAAACTCCCTGTTCTTGATTGTTGGCTCTCAGCTTGTAACTAAAAAAAAAATATTAAGTTCTTAATGGTTTTGAACTAATTCTAATAATCACTTAAATTAACTGTCTAACATAAATACTGCTGCCATCTGTGAAGAATGTTGACGTCATGTGTTTTAGCAATATTTTCGACAATTTTTTTTTTCATTACAATTTATTTTTAAAAATTTACTCTTGCGATTCAACAAAATTTTTGACATTTTTTTTACCATTTTTTGTTCAACCATTGTATGTATAGTCTCGTGGTTCAAAAACAAATTTTATTTTTCAAACTATTTTTTCTGAATTTTGTGTTCACCAAAATTTTAGAAAAACAAAAATTCGAAAATGTCGAAAATTTTATCGACAAAATTTTGTTTGACCTATTTTTACAACCATGCATTTTTTTATTGAAAAACATTTTTGTTTCAAAATTCCTTCATATCCGCAAACTACTTTAACATATATGTCCTACCAAAAAGGAAGTTAACGGTAAGAAAAAGACACCGACACCCAAGGTCCATTGCTGCCATTTAGTCAAGTATCTATAATTTCTCAGAAAAATCCTGATTGAATATGCCACTCCCACCTGTATTCCTTGATCATTTTGAAAAGAAACAAGAAATTGATGTGTGTAAACGCAAACTTTTCTTTTTGACTATTTTTTTTTGACTGCTACTCTTTCCCACTTTCCCACTTTCTCTCTCTTTTCTCTCCTTGGTATTACTTCACTTTTTCGTAATGAAATTAATTTTATTTTCAGTAAAAATAATTAAGCTTGGCATTTCCGCATTTCCATGTGAACCCTTGACAAGACAACTTTCCGGTTTCCATCAACGCAACGCAGCGTTTACATAAAATCTGATATATAATGTAGCAGGAAACTAAGGGCGCACTAGCCATCAAGTAAAGAGCAAGCATTCTACTGCCGAGTTTGCTTATTATTATTTCGTCTTAATGAAGTTCCAATCATCCCTTTTTTTGTTCATTATTCCCTTAAATCCTGTGGGCAAAGCACGTACAATCAAACGCACATTTTCTCCAATAATGAAGTTAACAAGTAATTGTGCACACACATATCTAATGTATGTATCTATAGCTTCGTACTCGTATATCCTTTTTCATAGATATACCTTGCTAGATACGAAAAAGTATACAGCACTTAGCCCTGAACATTTTATAGATGATGGTTCCCATTCACAAAATGTTGCGATTTGGGGTATTTTGATTAATTTGGGATAAATTAAAACCTCATGTCAGTGGCGGTGGTGGTGGTGATGGTGGCAGCATTGCGGGCCAGGTTTCATCAGAAGGATTTTTAAGGAACTTTGTTGTTTGTTGTAATTGTCGATGGGTGGTGAGTTCGGCGAGAGACGTAGACGTGCACTGGATGTGGATTTGAAGAGAAAAACCCAACACACAAAAGGATTCTATTGATTTTATTGTTAATGAAAAAGCTACAAAATACAAAATCTCAATTCGAGACGATAAGCACCCACTTCGGAGACTTTAATAAAATATCTGACTTTTTGGCAAAATTTTTTGAAGGGGCTATAATATTGTGCTGTGTGGTGATGAAGAGAGGAAACAATGAAACAGATGTGCGTTTTGTTTTCTATATAAATTTATTTTGGGTATAGGTAGTTAACTTCCATTTGTACTTTCTTAATGGAAGTTATATTAGCCGGTGTCTGGACGGGAAACTTTCTTAGAGGAGATGTGATTTTCAACTTGACTGGTTCCCAAGAGGAAACAGTTTTAAAGTAACACTTTAACATTAAAGTAAAAAAAATTACTAAATTCTGTTCACTTTAAACTATTATAGAAGTTACCTTTAAATCCATGGGATATAATTACGGTGACCATCCGTTCAATATTATAATGAATTCTTCATTATTTAAAGAAACTGTTCATTAGAAATTGTTTATTTCAAACACCTTTCATTATATGTACAGTAATTTATTAATTTTGTCCAAAAAAATACCAAAAACTTACCAAATAAAAATTCTTTCAACGAAATAATAGTGTGAACGTGTCTTTTTATACTGCATGTTCAAAAATGTACGTTACAATCTATGTTTTTCAATATTGAACTTCATAATCAAAACTTCAAAACATATACAATTTTGGCTTTCATATTTTAAAAATGAACAATAAATATTGAAAACTGATTTTATTTTTTTGATTCATTATTTGGAATCTTAAAATATGGTCACCGTAGGTATAGTAGATATGAGCCAAATAGTGCAAATAAGAGAAACTAAAGACGGAAAAAATATTAAAAATCAAGAAACTCCCTACTACTTCGTGCTGTAGCTTTTTTGAAAGTCAAAACTCCATTCTTTAAAACAAGTTGTTTTTAAGTATTTTGTTTTTGTTGAAACTAAAAACAACTTGTTTTCAAAAGTAAATTAAAAAAAGGAGCCTAGGCTCTAAAGAGGACATAGAATGACACTTTAGGCGTTTCCGCTGCTTTATACATTTTTTACGTTGTAAGTATTTTCCCAAAAAATTTGACATGTCTTTGTAGGTTAACCAAAACCAACGCAACAATCCAAGTAAAAATAGAACGATTGCTATCCAGACCAATCAACATTTTTAATGGACCCCAAAAAGGGGATGATTTGGCCTGCCTCCTTTTCAACCTGGCGTTGGAGAAAGCTATCCATGACTCTGGCACGGCAACAAAAGGGACCATCGTCAACAGGTCCAGCCAGATACTGGCTTACGCAGATGACATCGACATCATCGGAAGAACCGAACAGGCTTACACGGTTCCTTCATCCAGATCGAGCAGGCGGCACAAAATCCTGGGCTGCACATTAGTGAAGGTAAAACAAAGTACATGGTGGCGTCAAAAACGAGTACAACATTTGGTCAAACAATCAAGGGAGCGGAGCACGAATTAGAAGTGATGCAATCCTTTAAATACCTTGGGTCAACAGGAGCAGGCCGATAACAATATAGAAGAAGAAATAAGCGGGCGGCAGCTCAATTCCAACAGAACCTACTATAGTTTGTTAAAGATCTTCAAATCCAGAAATCTCACCATAACTTCAAAACTGCTGCTGTACAGGACCATGCTCCTGCCAGTACTCACGTATGGATCCGAGACTTGGGTGCTTAGCAAAAGACACTGCGACCTCTTAGCCGCGTTCGAGAGAAAAGTCTTAAGGAGAATTGTTGGCCCCATATATGAGGAAGGACGATTCCGGAGACGGTACAATCATGAATTGTACGCTATCTACCTTGAAGCAGACAAAGTGACAAAAATTAAGCTCGGTAGACTCCGGTGGGCAGGGCACTTAGCTCGCATGAGTGAAGAGGAACCGGCTCGGAAAGTCCTTTGTGGTACATTCTACGGTAGACGGCAGCGTGGTAGACCATGCTTGCGCTGAAGAGATGGCGTAGACCAGGACACCCGAAGCCTTGGGGTGCGCAACTGGATGGCGTCGGCTCGAGACCGGGATAGGTGCAGAGACTTGTTGAAGGAGCCGCGGTTGTCGAGCCGATAATGAGGATGATGATCCAAGTAACCCTACACACATACAACATGTATGCAATTTTTGGCTCACTTCTCCTATACCGGTCATGGATCTTGAGGTTGGCCTTTTGGTGACGTTCATTGCTTTTTATATAGGGTGTTATTTTTAAGGTATAGAACTTTGAAATGGAACAGACAAAGATGAATTTTTGAAATTGACATGAAATTGATCGTTTCGGGCTTTTGGCGTAGAATTCAGAAAATTGTCTACCGAGCGACGTTAAATCGCATGATCGTGGAGGCTGATTCATGGGTCAGAAACGATCGTGAAACCATGCGGTTCTAAGCGTTCCCTTCAATAAATCTATTGTAGAACGAGCTGTGTAACATGTTGTGCGGCGCCGCGCCGCCGTCTAACGTTCTGGCCAGAAGATTTTCTGGATTTAACTGTGTCTCTATTGACGTAGCCATTCAACCAAAAGTGAGCTTCATTGCTTAACAAAATTCTGTTACGGAAATCGGGATCGAGATAAATTTGCGAAATTTGGAAGCGTTGTTCAGGCGTCAGACTATTCACGTTAAAATGCCAAACCAAATTTAACACAAATCACTTAACAGCTGTTAAAATGGCCGCCAGTTCAAAAAGTGTTGCCAACTTAAAGTTTTATATCTCTAAATCCCTTTAGTTAAATAATTAGTTCACTTTTCTTTCAAAACATCAACAAATTTTTTTTACCCACCTCCTTATCAATTTAAAAATGTCCCTTAAAATACTCTACTCTTATTCAAGAAAATTTTTATAGAATAAAAGTCCATTGTCTCGATTATTAATTTTTTTTTATTTGTTTGCTTACCTACCATACAAAATAAAAAAAATCTGTCGTAATCATTATTCCTTGGACATAGAAAATTCATTAAAATAATCAACTAATTCCTTGAGATTCTATTAAAAATCATTTTAGAATTAAAGCTCATTTGCATTTTTGTACTTGTTTCCTTTCTTCCAGCCTTGATGGCTGTCACTGCTTTTTATATACTAAAATTGTATTAAGGACAAACAAAAACACTGGGGTTGGTATTGGCACAGAGCTGGCACTGGCTGGCCAAAGCTAAGGAACTGTTTGGTGCTATTGATGATGAAGTTTTATTTTTGGGGGATGTTAGATTGTTTGGCTTGGCTTTGGGTGAATGGCTTGCTTTTGCTCATCAATCAGTTTCAGACTAATTACATAATCTCCTCTTGATTATGCTACTTTAAAATGTGGGTATTTTAAGCCTGATGGAATTTAAATTTAAGCACACTCATTTATTATTGTTGTCAACGCAACAGTGCTTTTTCATATATTATTATTTGTTAGCTCTGGTGGTGAATTATTATAATCCATCGGGGAAAGATCTAATGAAGTTGGGGTTTTAAAAGTAGTGAGAAATACAAGAGAACATTTTTTTAGCTTCATTTGAATTATAACAGTCGGAAATGGTTTTAGTAATTTAGTTAAATAAACACCATTTTTCTTTTATAAAAGTTTAAAACAATTCTGAATAAATTCAACCGTAAGGTATCGTATCTATCTATGCACAGCAGCAATATGGTTAGTGAAAATTTTAAGATTATTAATGCTGCACCTTGGCCAATTTTTACAATATTGAGTTATACGTAAGCCACGTAAGCTGTTTTAATTGTGACAAAGGTCAATGTGTTCTAGTTATCCCTTTCAAAAATAGCTAGAAGTATTACTTAGTTATTTACTTAGATCCTCGGGCACAGGGTTTCCACTATATTCCTATGCATCTTTGTGTCTGGTTCCTATAGATGCATTTCAGCTCTTTCCAACCAATCAGCACAACTGGGGTGCTGATTCCACTTGAATCGTTCTTCTCCAAATACTTCTAGGTCGGCCTGGTCGCATGGCTGTCTGAGTGAAAGGATTACATTACATCACTTGACCCCACATGAACTCGTTACTCTTTCAAATCTTATGACCAATCCACTCTCATTTACGTCTTCCTGTTTCTTCGGCGTCGAGTGTGTCTTGGAGGTGGACGATTCTTGCTATTATATTGGCTACTGCTGGTAGTACACAAATTCCTTTTCAAATAATTGAATCTGTGCTTCGGAGTGTTCTGCCAAACCAAAGTTAAATACAATTAAAATACTGTAGGAATTACCAAAAGTTTGAGCGGGTTAAATGATGGCACTGGTGATTTATATTCTGCAGTTCTAGGGTAGCCCTTTTTTTCCCAGTACCATAAAAAAACACTTGATCGTTTAATATAAAATAAGCTAATAAAAAAAATGAACACCTGGTTCTATTCTGGTTCTGTGAAAAAGTGAATCGAAATCATTTTCCCTTTTCCGCGCTAAATTCGATTTTGACGCTGCGGTAAAAAATGAAAGTAAACGTCAAAAATTTTCTTAGAGTGGATCGATAAGGTGAAAGCTTCTCACTTGTCAGCGAATGTGGAAATCATTGGATTTACCTTTTCTTATAAATTCAATAAAAATTTATGTAGAGCATTCAAATGTGACAAAAATTAAATCTTTTTTTTATAATTTAAGTGCTCCAACCTCTTACCAATTAATCCATTGCTATTTAACACAATATGTAGGAAGACTAATTAAATGGTTTAATTCTTAAAGCAGTTTAAAACTCTATCTTGAAACTCTCGCTTTATCTTTAGATGTTAAAATAATATTTAAAATTGGAGCATTTCTTCACTTTAAATTATTTAAGGAGAAACCGGTAAGTTTTCGGATTAATTACTTCGCTAAACAGAGCATTTCAAAAGTTCTTACTCAAACTGAGATATAAATCAAAGGTCTTAAAACTTGATGAAGAAATGAGATCTAACAAGTTTTAGGACGTAAAATATTTGTTAGGAAATTAATTGAAAGTAATTTAATAAGCAATCTTAAAATTTAAAAGATGAAAAAATGTGAAATTCGTCTTATTAGAACCAATAGCCAGTATGTCAAATATATAAAATGAAACAGTAGTTTACTAGTTTACAAAAGTCATCACATTTATAGTTGGGCGTCTCTGGTACCAACTCAGAATTTTTTCGATTAAATTTCTTTTTTTGAGAAAAATGAGAAACAACCATTTTATTCTAGAGGCTGCTCAATATTCACATTAAAATATTGAATCTTATTTTCAATGAAAATTCTTATTAACTAATGAAAAACTGTGAAAAAAATTTGACAAAAAAATACATTTTCATTTTTTTTTATGATAAAATGATGGAGATTTGTTCCTTTAAATAATTTTTTTGACTTTGACATTCATAAATCATAACCAATACTGAAAAATCTTCAAAGGATTTAGGTGACACTACAAAAACTTGTTTTTTTTTGGGAAATTCACTGGAAAGTAAGCAAAATTTTTCTTTATAATAATTTAAACGAATCGTTTAGAAATTTAGCTCTAGTATTTTGCCGTAGATGTTATGTGTAATCAATATTTATAAATATACATAGATATTGGTGATCAAAGGCAAAACACAACTTTTTAATACGAAAATGCAGGTGTTCAATTTCTTTTTTGCTTTGAAAATGTTTGCTATTTTTGAGATTAAACAATAACTGTAATTAAGTGAAAATTAAAAACATACATCTTAAGATCGGTTTCAGATTCATCATCATACGACCATTTTTCACAAAAAAAAGGAAAAACCTTTGTATATGGAAACCATATTACTATCATGGTGGAAGTCGAATGGGGCGATATCTTAAAAGTGGAGGCAACCCTTACCTACTCAAATTTTTTTGCGGAGAGCTTGTGGAGGTTTTAATCGATATTTTTTGATATTTTTTGGTTGCAATAATCCAAATAATAGTCTCCTCTTGCTTCTACTATCGATTTCCGATGCTTCAAGATTCCCCAAATCAAATTGTAAGCCTAAAATTTTGCAGCCCACCACAAGGGTCAGGGCAACATTAAAAAATACTCGCCATGATAGTATTTTGTTTTTCATATACAAAGGAAAAACATGGTATTTAGAAATTTTGAAATATTAACCCCGGACTCCGGCGCATTGTAAATAGTGCATGATTGTTTACTTGGATTTGTGGGTTGGATCCTCAGTCTAGGCAGCATTCTTTTCAATATTTCCTAAACTGAAAGTCACCCCTGGGATTGAATGAAATAATCAGAACCTTCAAAAATCGATCTTATCATTATATTCTTCTAACATTACCTAATTTATGAGACGCTAGGTCAAACTGGCATAAAGAATTTATTTGTTTGAAAAGAGATATAATATATTTTTCAAGTTTACTGAGCATGTAGGATTAAAAAAAATTTCGAAACATTCAAAATACCTTTCGTATTTTCCATAACAAAATGCAACCGCCCCTTTTCAACAGGTCTTGCTATTAAAGAAGATATGAAAAAAAAACCATATGACACAAACCTCAAGTCAGTTTATATTTTTTTGTTATTGATTTACAAAACAATGTTGATGCATCACAACAACCCAACACGAAGTTTCGTCATTTGTCTAATCCGCACGTCAACATTTTGTGTGACGTGCCGATGTGCAATCAAATTTTTCTATACCATCTACCCAGTAACAAACTAACACAAAAAAAAAAAAAAATAAACAAATTACCGTCATTTTCGTGAAAATTTAGTTGCATGAGCTTGCAACCAACCAACCAACGAGCGATAGGATAGGTATTGTGAGGATTTGGTTAAAACAAGGACTATACACATGGCTATGCGGCCTTAATTGGCTAACAGCAGCTATTTGATATTTTTACGCGAAATAGGAAAGAACACAAATTAGGGTTCCTCTAGCACTTTTTCTGCCAATTTAATCGGATCCGCGTCTGTGTCAGGATTTCAACTGGTACCGAGTCCTTTTTTTTTTCTTTGTATAAATGGTGTATAGCGTGCTTAGAATAAGATTAATTTCCTTGATATTTTTTGTGCATTGGTTTTGGATTTTTTTTTTTATTCTGTGCTTAACAGTTTCGGTTTTGGTTGAATTTTGCATACCCACCTACCCTATACATCAATAATGAAGTCCCAGACCAGAGTTGGGCTAATCTAAAAATCTAAATGTTTGATTTGTTGTTTTACCTCATTTTTGATTTCTCGTTCCCTGATTCAATAACAAAATGAATTTATTGGTTTGAAATTAGCATTTCGGAATTGAGAAACTTAAAAAAACAAATTACTGTTTCATAGAAATCAATGAATTGATAAGAACAAAGCCTAAAACTAAAATGAGAATAAACCTCCCGCGATGAACATACATGCAGATGATTTGAATGAATACAAAGGTCAAAATGCAATTAAAGCACTTTACCAACCTTACCTATCCGAAAAACCGAGTCTGTGTAAACACAGATTGGCTACTGCTTCCATCCAAAAATCCCAAAACTCACTGTGACAAAATTGGATCTATTATTTTTCCATCCAACACTCTTTTAAAATGTAATGAGAAGCTTTGTGCCATCAGAGACGTTGTTAGAAAATCATAAAATAGTTTTAACCATTAGATAAATACAAGGATCAGACAGTGTGTCCCACCCAACTACCAAAACTATATTTTGTAATATATGAATCTAATCTTAGAGTTAGCTAGCTGGCATTATTCCTAAAAAGCTTTATGCTTGGTATACCATGCTCCTGCTGGTAGCAACGTTTTGCAGAGCAAACCACCAAATCTCATCATCAGTAGTTAGTGGAAATTATTACTTTTGTATCCCATGAAAAGGTATTTGCCAAGGACTCAAAGGAACGGCAGCGAAGCCAAATAGTGCCTTTTTTACAGACAAAGGGTTAATAATTTTGGAGCTGAGCTAATATTCTTGTGCAGTTATGTGTATATTCGTCTACAATGTATAACGACGTATACGAGTATGAATATGCAGAGATTTGTTTTTTTGGAAAGAGATCAATTTAAAAGGTAGCTTTATGGCTGATTTATAAAACGTTAAAAGGAAGTATAGTGTGTTGAAGAAAATCAAAAGCTGAGGGTATAAAGGAAAAGGTTAAGATTAAAAAGGAAGCCGTATAGGCTGAATGAACAGGGATACGATAAATGAAAAGACCTTTAAGAACTTGCTATATGGACTGTGAATCCATAAAAATTTAAATTTGGACTTAATTTATTTTTAAGAGCTTCAATTTTTGAAACAATAATTTATATAGATAGAAAATCTGTAGAAATGTTCGTAAGATAGACAGTGGCAAATTATGTACATTAAGTTAGCTTTATATCTTTCTACGTGTGGACGGTCATGTAAACAAAGGTAAGATGCGCCTCAGAAATCACTGAAGAGTTCCCACTAGAATAGGTGTGCACCAGGGGAGTGCTTTGAGTCCTTTGTTCTTTATTACAGTCCTTCAGTTTCTGCTTCAATCAGTATTTCTTTGCTGACGATGCAGCCATCATAAGTGCAGATCCTAAGTTTTTGCAACGAGCACTTGATGTACCTAGGGGTGAAAAAAATCTCGTGAGCGTAAAGTGGATGAAGATGAAGCTGAAAGGAAAGCTCTACACGGCAGTTGTTTCGTACAGCGCTTACATACCATTCACAGTGTTGGAGAAAAGAATCCAGTTCAAATGGCGATAGCACACGATATTAAAACACTATCGCGGAAGAAAGGTAAGAGCAAAAACTCCTGGAGCGACAAAACCATCTTGAAATCGACGTTTCAAAGCTATCGCGGAAGAATTCCTGGATGAAACAAATGCAAAGGCACCTGCATTCCTCAGACATGAAACAATCCAAAACCGGGAGGCCTTTCGTCGGATTTGAAAGGAGATGTCGGTGAACATTTGTCTTGCATTTCAGTTCATCAGTAGAGTGGGAGAGCTTTGTTCCCATTCGAGATCATGACAATCGTCGGTAAATAAAGAAGAAGTTGGCCCTAATATGAAAAAAAATTTGAATTTTGATGCTTCCCCTTTCGATTACTCCCCCATTTCAAATATCGATCTAAATAAAATTAATATATCAGGGATACAATTTCAAAACTCTTCTTTTGCACTTTTTGAGTGAAACGAAAAAACTTTTGAAAGCTGCTGAAGTCTTGTAATGAACATTATCCTTATCCTTTGCAGAAATAAGAGATTTTACTAAAAAGAAATTGGATTGATTTGATAAAATTATTTTTTTTTTAATTTTAATAAAATTTTTGTATTATTTTAAGAAGAACGCCATTTAAAATATTAGAAAAACTTATTGTTTTAAAAATTTTACTCGACGCTTAGAAAATATACAAATGCAAAATTCAGGGTCACACAGAAAAATATTTCGTTCGTCTGTTGACCGTGATTGACTTTTATGATTGGAATTTGGCATTGTGAATTGACACAGAGGATGGCTGGAAATCAGAAGGCCCCGGAATATTTGGAATATTTTGCAGAGGTTTAAAACTTAAAGTTCGTAACACTAAATTAACTGGCCATTTTAACAGCTGTTAAGTAATTTGTGTTTAGTTTGGTTTGGCTTCCAACTTATGTAAATTTATTCCGATCCTGATTTCCGTAAGAGATCACTTTTGTTGAACGGCTATGTCAATGAGCAGATAATATAATCCTCAAGTATAGGTGAGACACTATTACATCTAGACAAACTAACTGTTTTGTGTGTTTTATGGACTGGTGGTAATACGATCCTGGCTAGAACGTTGCAGCCAATGGTGACTTTTTCCTTCTAAAATTGAACAATCATGATCTTCAGAAGCAAATCCAGAAATCTGACCATAACTTCAAAACTGCTGCTGTAAAGGACCATGGTCCTGCCAGTACTCACGTATGGATCCGAGACTTGGGTGCTTAGCAAAAGTTTTAAGGAGAAATTCAATAAGGAGAAATGTTGGCCCCATATGTGAGGAAGGACGATTCTGATGGAGACGGTACAATCATGAATTGTACGCAATCGACCTTGAAGCAGACCTAGTGACAAAAATTAAGCTCTATAGTCTCCGGTGGCTAGGCCCCTAGCTAGCATGAGTGAAGAGGAACCTGCTCGGAAAGTCTTTTGTGGTACAATCTATGGTAGACGGCAGCGTGGTAGACCATGCTTGCATTGGAGAGATGGCGTAGACCAGAACGTTAAAAAATTTTGGGGTGCGCAACTGGATGGCGTCGGCTCAAGACCGGCATAGATGGAGAGACATGTTGAAGGAGGCCAGGACCGGACCCCAGCTGTCGAATTAAATTGAACACAAATAAATTAAATTAAATTGACTGCAGAAAAATCCTCGTTTTTACTACTTCTCTTATACCTACAATTTTCTATACAATTTTCTTAAAAAATTCCTTAAACGAGTACCTAGTTTCATAATTTTAATGAATCCATAAAAACAATAATATTATATTATATTCATATGCGAGAAGCTATAAATCCATGTCTTCTAGGTATATGAATATGTTCAGTTCAGCGTAAGGCAAGGCATATATGAATATCTTAACTAAATTATCCGCTTTTGTATTTGCACGGCCATTGAGTCTCGGAAGTGCTGACAAGAAGCCAAAACGACATCAACAACAACGACGACGACGACGACTATAAACATTTATATATAAGGACAAACAGAAGGTAATGAACTTTCGTTGATTAGTTAAGCCACCCAAAACGAAGACCCGGCTAGGATGTGATGGGCAAGACATTATCATATAATGCCACTCTATGGATATGCCATGGATTTGTGTATAGAGACGTGAACAACAGACCTCGACGCCACCATTCCAAATAAGCTGCTTTCGTTTATGGGGCAAAATCGTATGAAAACTAATCAGACAGAGGAATAATCCCACGGACGAACGATGACATCCCCCTTGTCTAACCCGTCGACCCGAAAGAGAATCGCTAGGATTTTGTTTGGCAACAGATCACGGTATTCATTAAGCAAACGTCCCCTCCTCTTCCACCTTCAACATAACCCAACATCTGCCATTTTATAGTTTGTCATAAAACAGAATCGTAAAATTGCACTACACAGTGCTCCTCACTGTGAATTGACAGCGGGTTTGAGACATCCTCTATTCTTTAGTTTAACATTTATATCCGTGCCCGTAACTATGTGTGTTTATGTAAATGCAGTGTAAAGTTTACATTGTTCTCTCGCCTATAATTACCATATAGCCATGGAGCGCCAAGAAGGCCATCCTCACGCAGGGACAAAAGGCCAAAACATTTAATGTTCTGTTCCCATGCTTTTGATACGACTACGACGGACGACCTAAACCTATTCGTATTTGAAGACAGAGAATGGTTGTTGGGGCTGTCCCTAATTAGGATCCAATTCATTTTCACCGCACATGAATGAGGCCAAGTAACCATAATGTGTTTAGGTTTTTGCCATTGTACTTGGGCACTGTGCTTGACGAGCCTCAGGTCTCCGTTTTCGGGAGTATTGTTGTCCCATATAGTATTTGGGCTTTGTTATAGGTTATACGTAGAAAGGCTTGTTGAGGCTATTATTTAAATTATTTTCATTGTTTGGATAATTAGTTTGGTTAATATGAGTTTGCTTCGATACACACATAAGAATAAATGGCAGCTTTAACCGGTTATTTAAGAACAACAAAAACATAGTGTCGTATTATAAATGTAAGCATGTTACAAGGGAAGGAGGGTTGAGGGCGAAATTAGTTCAAGTTTTTACCAAACTGAGTAGAAATAGATATATGGAAAGAAGTTTAAAACTAGTGCACCATATTTAAAGGTTTTACTGTGTTTGGAAGAAACGTTTAAGCAGATCAAGGCTAGGTATTCTATGATAGGTTGCGGAGGTTTGAATTCTTCTTGACTGGAACAAAAACTGTTGCAGAAACCAACACTACGCCTCTAATAAGGAATGGTGATACCTAGACGACTTTTGGCTATTGTAAAAGGTCAAATATCGGTTTCCGGAATGTGAGGACACTTTCCGATAACGGAAATGAAGATTTTATAAATCCCTCCAGTAATAGAAGGAATGCATGCGGTATTAGTTAAATATCTTAGGAGTTTTTGAAGTTAGATTGTTAGGCTCCGAGAGGAGTCTACGACTCGCAACACTACACTGCTCTATTGTTAAAAGGCACCTGAAAGCATTTGGGAATCAGGCATTGGTGCTCTCTGAAACAGTTACCAAGAGCTTGATTTCCTGGGAGTTAGGTGTTAGGATTAGGATGCTGAAAATCGGGTTCTGAAATCGGTAGAGAACGTCACTTCAAGATTCTCACTCCTGTAGAGGAGAAAGAGGCCTTTTATAACCAGCTGTGTGCTGCTAATGGAAGATTTGAATTCCAAAGTTGCCAATGACAAGGATAAGCTCAAGAATGTTATGGAAATATTGCGGGGAGTGGCAACGGCAATTACCAATGCTTTGTTTAATTGTGAAAACGCCTTATTATAGCAGGAACCATGTTTGAACAGAAGACGTGTCAAAGTCAGTTGGGTATCGATATCGATTTAGGATCAGTCTTCAGGACTTCCGAAAGGAAATGCCCAAGACCTACAACGGAGATCCAGTTCATCAACAATTAAGATTGAGAACAACGAGCAAAAAATAAAAAAAAACCCAGTCCCATCAATAACCACTATAGTGTGCTTTGAAATTTTGTTTTCATATCCAGTGCTGAAAGTATGTATTGTAGGCTTTCCCAAGAAACTGGGACAAGGATCAAAAAATAAAATTGCACAAAGCTCGCAATCTCGCATCGCAGCTAACCCATCAGCATGGAAAAACAGGTACCACACAAATATGAGAGAAGTTTTGCGTAGTGCGTGTGATAATCGTTACCTCATTGCATTGGATACAGAAGCAAAAGAGGCTGCAAATACATGTGTAAGTAGAACCGTCTATAGAATCAGAGGTCACGGGTGTTAGTTTCGGATGAAAACCAGCTTCTGCGGTTTTGAATTGCGTTTTCACCAGTGAAATAAGTCAAACACCCAGACATCCAACTGAAGTAACAATTTCCCCAATACGCACTGATACGACCGTGAAAAAAAAATCTTTTCATTAATCAAAGCACAAAATGTTTGAGCTTGACGGTATTCCCGCAGAGCTCTTACGAGCAGCGCCAACAAAATCAAGTGAACTACTGAATCTATAAGCAAGTGCTTGGTAATAGAAACACAGTTAGTTTTCCTAAGGAATGGAAAAAAGGAATGATTGTTTATCTCGCATGGAAAGAAGTGAAAACTGGAAGGGAAATTGCACAATACCTGCAATATCCAAGATAATAGCAGGAATACTGGATTAGATTATCCTGTGTAGACCTAATTAACATCTAACTAATCAGGATTGAACAATAAGTTGAATATCAATCAACACTTCGCTTGCTGTTCATCGACTTTGAACAGCGTCAATGGAGAATTTATTTGTCTTTGTTTTTAAGGCTACATATGATTGATCCCAATGTCAAATGTTTTTTTTTTTTGTAAAGAAAGGTTGTTTGGGGAATCCGAAAGAGAAATACGAAGTGGTGTCCGCTAAGTTAGTAATGTCACCAAAACTGTTCCTGTTGGTGATAAGTAATCTACTGCACGCAGGTTTGTTGACTAGAAATGGAGGAATTCAGCGTACTCTGCGATCAGACTATGAGTACTACGTATGTATGCTTGTTCTCACATAGAATCATGGATCTCCTTCCAATGAAACCAGGGATGGAGAGAGAAGCTGAAAACGTTGGATCAATACTACAAAAAACAAAGGGATCAGCCTTGAAACTACCTCATCTGTTCAAGAGGATATTACTGGACAACCAGTACGTAGACAATTTTCAATATCTTGGAAGTATTGTCTCTACTAGCGGCAGAACTGAACTAGATATTAACAGCCGAATTGAGAAAGCAAAGGCTGCGTTGGGAATTTGTCCAAAATATGAAGCAACAATTTTATTAGCTCTCTTGCAAAGTTGAATCCGTCACATCTTCTTTACTAGAAAGCAAAAGTTTGTAGAGGTTTGCGATATGTTTTGAGGATTTTCTGCCCAACCGAATCTGCAATGATAAACTTTAAACAGGTCGGGAATACGTTTATTTATTATACGAAGATGTAAGTAGCAGTGGGTTTCATAAATGCATATACGTTTCGAAAGGGTTACAAGTGCTTTGCGAGTCAAGAAATGCAATAGAATCTTTTCACGCATTCAGACAAGGGAGCAGGCCGACCTAGAAGCACTTGGTATGACGAATGGTAGGTGAAATGCATCTTCAGGAACCCTACATGATAGCACGTAGAAATAGTGTAGACCCTATGCTCCGTAAAGAGAAATTCATCAACATAATAGGTCCGAGGACCTAAGTAGATTCTACCGCTTTATGGTCTCTTTTTAACTGAAACACGCGGTGACAAATTCACGCTTTTTCATATTTATTCAGTTTTTTTTGAAAAATTTAATTTGTTGTCTGTCTTCAAAATTGAAAATACATGATGTTTATATTTTTTTGGTTTTAAATAAAATTTTTGTGAAGAACAAGGATTTTTAAAAATTCGAACAAAATCTGAAATGGGAACCACATTTTGATATATTTTTCATGAATTCCTGAATATTATTTTAAAACTTACTATAAGCGAATTTATTCCATCCGCTTTGTACGAATTGTTTCACTGGTATCATATCTGAATAGAGATAGAGATACAATACTTATATCTACACATTTACACGCTACAAAATTAATATCCTTTGATATCATATCACTAACTACCCAAAATATACCCCATGCTCAAATTTGTTTCGTAATATTTCCGACATTATAAATATCCTCATTTTTATGCAACGCCATTCACCTAATAATAAATATTGAATTGTATTGTGTCTGTTGTCGTTGTCGTCGTCCTTCGACCTGAACTTATTACCAAATAAATCAGAATTTATTTTCATTGAAGAAATTAAAGTGATCAATAAATTGTTTTAAGTATCATCACGAGTCCTCGTAAAACCGGATGCCTGTTGAATTTAGAACACATACGTTTGAAGTGGCATCAGAGGGATGGGTATAAGGTAGTTAGTCCTTGCCACTACCACCCCGAGCCAGACAGCTCCACAAATAATAAAAAGATACAAATTCAATGAGAAAACGAAAGGCCAACAAAAAAAAAATAAGAAATAAGTGATTCGGCTGGATGATACTAGTCATGGAATGGATTGAAGACGAAGGAGTATAGACTCTGGCAACATATTTGCTTTCGAATTCGTACGTGATGGGAATCCTTGTTACCCTAAACTTGCAATCGAAATGCTTGCGAAGTCTGTCTATCGGTGGATGATGCCGCACCGCTTTGAAGTTCTCCAAAAGCAAGAAAACATAATGTTACATAAGGAATAAAAGAACACACGCAAAAAAGGAAAAAAAAAATCTATTAAAAAAATTATAAGTTAATCCCTTGTGGAATATTTTCAATTGTTTACAAGACAAATTGCTTCCACGTGAGTCGTCGATAGGGTCTAGAGGGAGGACTACATCTACCTACTACAAATGGCTTGATGTTGAATCGTTTTAGAGGGGTCCTTAGAAAATAAAGCCGGATGCATATATACCTACTCCTGGAAAGGGACATGTTAAATTTTGCTTTATTGAGTCCTTTTTTTTCTGCTGGTATAGAGTATTAGGTATTAGGCAGGAGGAGGAAGTGAGCCATATATTTTGAGGTAGATGACAAAAAGGATCATTGAACATATTGAATTTATTTGTTGGGTCGGGTTTAATGGCCAACAAGATGATGTTTGCCTTTTGTTATTGGATGATGTTGTTCGGGTCAATTCGGGGTATATTATTGCTCTAATTATGACCTCTCAATATGTCGTTCAATTTTATTAGATGACGATGATTTTGAGGTGAATGTTAAGGGTTAAGTTACTGGATATTATGTGTGCTGGCTTAATTTTATAGATATTGTGGCTTAGAATATCAATTTTTGGCACATTCAAGAAGATTGTTACAGCTTAAATGCGTGACTCAGAGTATCGTCTTGCAGCTTTAAAATCAACCATTTATGAGGGGTTTTGTTTTTGAGAGGCATAGAACTTTGAAATGGATCAAAACAAAGATACATTTTTAGTGGAAAGGTGATCATTTTAACTGGATCGGACGTAATTTAATCTGGAGGTCCAATGTTCTATAACTTTTTCCAACATTTGTTGGCGTACATCCTCTAAGTAGTCGATCGTTTCGGGTTTATCGGCGTGGACTAGCGACTTCAGACACCCCCACAGAAAATATAGTCTAGTTGCGTTAAATCGCACCATTTTGGAGGCCAGTTCACGGGTCGGAAACGTGAAGCTATGCGGTTACCATGAACGTTTCCTTCAATAAATCAATTGTGGCACGAGCTTTGTGACATGTTGTTCCGCTTTGTTGAAACATGAAACCACAGCTCCTGGACATCATGGTTGTTCAATTCAGAAACGAAAAAGGCAGTAATTATGGCATCTTTGACAGTAACGTTCAGGCCAGCATCTTGATTCCACCAGCCCATAAATCACACCAAACAGTCAGTTTTTCGGGATGTAACGGTGTCTCTATTGACAATATTGACGTAACCAAAAGTGAGCTTCATCCCTAAATAAAATTCTTTTATGAAAATCGGGATTGGGGATAAGTTTGCAGAATTAGGAAGCGTTGTTCAGAAGTTGGCCTATTCATGTTGAAATGCCAAGCCAAACTAAAGCAAAGCTTTAGTTGAAAAAGTGATGCCCACTTTAAGTTATTTGCTTCTAAAAAAAAACACCCTTTGCAATTAATACCCAACCTACGCACGTAGTATCTATAGAAACAAATCTCAAGTTTATCCCAAGCAAAATCTGGGTTCATAGTTGTTCCTTGTTCCTCTCCAATATTATATCCAATTGTTTAAAATTCTAATGAAGCCATTTGAAAGCCAAAGGAACCACACCAGCAAAATGGACATAATCTTGCTCATCCATCCTCGCACCCTTGTATTTCTTTCTTTCTTTCATTTTTTACTTCGGAATATCGTCTGGTTGTCTGGTAAGGAAGGCGTCTGTAATAATTAAAATTCTTTATCACCAGTGTTCTTAATTTTATGGAAATCTGATTTACCATTAAGAGAATAAAAAAAAAGAAGAGAATACCGCACGACTTCTATATAGATTTCGACAATGAGTGTATACGCAGGAAGTCCAATGGATACCAACCAGCCAGTAGTTGGTGGGAAGGGATTGGATGAATTTTAAGGCGCTAGAAGATAATTATATTTTAATTAGAATCATCCGGCTGTAAACTGTCCTTTACCTTTTTTTTTTTCTTCTATTTTTGTATAACTAAGAGACAGGGTTTCTTGTGATTTTTTTTTGGGCGGTGTTCTACGAGACTGAGATTTATTGATGGGGATAATTTTGCAGACACGTTCGTTGTATTCGATTAAAAAACTGTTGGTAACTATGAGCCGATATTTTAATAAAATTTGGGTATTTGAGTACTAGAATGATATAATTTATAAAATTATCAAAATCCAAACTCTTTTAAGTAATGCTTCATATGTAAGACAACAATTTAAAAAAATTAAGGCGAATTATTTTTAATAAAACTTTTTTACAATATTTGGAGACTAAAAGTAGTTTTAAGAAACAACTAACAACTGAAATAAAAAGTTTAAATTTTAAATTGCATGAGTTGAAGAGAACCGAAACACAACTCCAGGAACAGTACACGAAAGCGTGTGGAATTAGTAGAGGCCCTATGACCAGCAAAGGGAACCTCAAGCAAGTAAATAGGTTCTATGGCAGGTATATGTATTGACAAAAAAAAAAAAATAATTGCAAACGTTTAAGCCATTTTTGAAATGAATAAGTTCTGTCGTAAAAGCTATAGGAAAGGTACTAGTACTTGGAGTTAGTTTTGGATTCTTAAAAAAAATTGAATTTTACCTTACATATTACGATGACAGAAAACGCAATTCCATCAGTCTGAATGCTGAACTGTCTATCACTATCTCGATATCTACCATAGCGAATCTCTTCAAAATTGGAACTCAAGGTTTTTTGATGATTCTCTAAAAGTGTAATTGAAATTTTTCTAGCTGCAAGAATAACGGTATGTACCTGTAATATAGCCGTTTCTACAAAACTTATTAATCTCAAAAAAAGCTGTAACGATTTGGTCAATATATAATCTTCAAAAAAAAAAACTCCCATATATTATAATCGGAGTTTTGGTTTCCAGTTTTCATAAATTTGACGGATTGAATTTTCAAATGATCTTATTTCAAAAATGTACAAAATAAGGTTAATCGTTCATTATATGTCAAAAAAATTCATAATTATTCATAAAGGGTGTCCCAACAAGAACGCAAGATTTAAATTTTAAATAAAACGCAGATATTTAAAAAAAAATCGTGAATTCTTTATTATATCGTAAAGTAGACAGGATGAGGTTATGTATGGAACAACACATCGGGCAGATGGCCGCCACGGCTTTGCTGGCACGCGATCTTTAATTGAAATTTTCAATGACCGTTTTGCATAAATGCTGCGGTATTTCATTAGTGCAGCGTCCAATTTCCTCTTTTAAGGCTTGAGTCGTCGTCTGCTTATTCGCATAAACCATCGACTTCAAAAAACCCCAAAGAAAAAAGTCCAATGGTGTTAAATCGCACGATCTAGGCGGCCAATTCTGGTCTTCAAAGCGCGAAATAACACGACCGGGAAATGACTGATGCAGCAATTAAATTGTTTCTCTGGCTGTAAGAGATATGGCGCCGTCTTGTTGAAACCACAGCCCCTCCACATTCATTTCTTCAATTCTAGGCACGAAAAAATTGGTTATGGGATTTGGAAACACCAATTTGCTGAGCTCGGTGTCGAATTGAGGTTGATGGAGTTTGAGCGACATCATCACGTACTGCTGCGATCGATATTATCGGTCGATCGACCTGGTCGAAGGCGCGTTGTTGTCTTTTCATCAGTGACAGACCCAGTTTCAGCAAATTTTTCCATTAATCGCTTTACAGTTGACTCTTTTGGAGCATTATTTTAACCCCAAATTGATCGCAATTTGCGAACTGTAGCCGCAAAACTTTCACCATTTTGGTAAAACAATTTCACAATGAGAATGCGTTGTTCATTCGTGTAGCGCTCCATTTTTATTAACCTTATACCTTCTACTAACAAATAATAATAATTGTTCAAATGTCAAACAATGACACTTCGAATGGCGCCAAATTTAAATCTTGTGTTCTTGGTGGGACACCCTTTATTTGCAATTTTTGAAAAAAATCGTTTTTTTCGATACATCAGGATGGCATCAAGTTTTCAGCTCAACCTTCCTTTTGGCTTATTTATGCAATTCAAATAATGATTCGTATGCTTCTTTATATTATTCTTATTTTTATAATTTTATTTTTTTAATTTCTATTTTTATTTATTCTACAATGTTCTAGAATGACGAATTTATCTTTTTTTAAAAATTAAAAACGTATTGATGAGCAAGAAATTAGTATCCTTTTGTGCCATGTTGTTCCACTTCACCCTATTTTTTTTTCTGTGGCTTGAAACGAATCTTTAAATAACAATTATTACTCAAAGCTTTAATCAGTAATGTGAACAAATTATAATGGTTCATAAACATTTTTATTGTACTTTTAAAAATTCAAATAATTGGTTCCCCCTGCTAAATCGTTCCGGAGTTCAAATAATATTTAAAAACAAGTATTTAAAAAAAAAATTATGAAACAATATCTTGAAAACGCTTAAATAATTTTTTTTTTGAGAAAGGGTTGATACAAAACTTAAATATTTGTTATGTACTTAATATACAATATTAAAAAAAAAAATTCAAACTTTTGTGTGCCAAAAAAAAATTAGCTAACTGTAATACAAAAATAAGCTTTCACACATTAAATTAATATTATCCTTTAATAAATCTAATAAAGAATTGACTGAACAAGTCCCTAGAACTTTATTGTGTTCCTTCCAAACCTCATCCTACTTCTTTCGATTTGAAGATTAGAAAAATATGAGCATAGTAGAATTAGAAAATCTCAGCACGTTCCATAGTACCCTCATTCAGCTATACAAACCGATTAATACATAATACCATCTAACCCCATCACAGTCATCAAAATCATCGACATCATTTCATGGTGTATTGGAATGAGTATACTTTCATACTCGAATGTTTCTCGACTCGCATCCTTGCCCGCACTAAATCCTTTTATTTTTTTTTTTGCAGAGGCATTCAGAATCTTTGATTTCTTCCCCCATCTTTATAATCTCTTACTTTGCTGAGTGCGTCGTCGTCATCGTCATCGTCCGTCAGACGGAAACCTGTGTCTCAATAGTCGTATACATGGAACCATCATTGAAGTTCCACGTCGTTGGTTTTATTAGTCTCTGGCGAACAATTTTCTTTGGAATTTAAAGGATTAGATACAAGTTGTTTTGCTTCAATATAAATTGCATTAAGACATCGTAAAAAATACGCTCCATTTAATTTTGGGTTTTTGTTCAAAATATATGCGATGTGATATTTGAATTCTCAATAAAATTTTAAACTTAAAAATTGAAAATATCCCAAAAACGACACAATTTAAATAAAACTAAGATTAATAAAAAAAGACAAGACAAAATTTATAAATGCGAATATTCCAATCAAACAAAATAATCCGCTTCCTTGTTGGGTGAATATTAAAGGATAAAGAAAGTATAAAGTGGGGGGATATACAACGACGATATCCCCATCTCCATTTGGATGCTACTTTCGAATTTTCGATAGAATATCAATGCGAGAACGATGATGGCCACTTTGACGTTGTATCTTGTGTTTACCAAGAAATTATAAGGAAATAGATTACTGCCATATCCTTCCAGGATATATAATGAGATAAATTCGATATCGGCGAATATTCTTAAAGCTGAATAAAATAAAAGTTGGGGGTATATCACGTAGATGTACCTATACCTTGTGTATGGAGCTGCATATCTATAAGGATATACTATAAGCGTATCAAGGAAGTGCGGTGATGAAAATTACCGCTGTACATTTTTTGGGGAGAGATGATTTCTTCTCTAGCATACTGATGATCTGAAGAATAATATGGTGTCGGTAGTAGGTGGTTGTATTCGAAATTGGATTACCAGATTACAGTTAGGTGTTAAGGAGAGGCTTTATTTAAACCGATGCATGTACAATGACATCAAACAAAAATCAACCATGACTATAAGTTGATTTCTCCTTCTTCTTATTTTTTGCTTACTCCTTTTGTTGTTGTTGTTGTTGTTCTTCTTCTTCCTCTTCTTGTTCTTGTTCTTCTTGTTCTTGTTCTTCTTGTTCTTCTTGTTCTTCTTCTTCTTCTTCTTCTTCTTCTTCTTCTTCTTCTTCTTCTTCTTCTTCTTCTTCTTCTTCTTCTTCTTCTTCTTCTTCTTCTTCTTCTTCTTCTTCTTCTTCTTCTTCTTCTTCTTCTTCTTCTTCTTCTTCTTCTTCTTCTTCTTCTTCTTCTTCTTCTTCTTCTTCTTCTTCTTCTTCTTCTTCTTCTTCTTCTTCTTCTTCTTCTTCTTCTTCTTCTTCTTCTTCTTCTTCTTCTTCTTCTTCTTCTTCTTCTTCTTAAGATTCTTATGCTTCTTATGCTTCTTATGCTTCCTATGCTTTTTATGCTTCTTATGCTCTTTATGCTTTTTATACTTCTTATGCTCTTTATGCTTTTTATGCTTCTTATGCTCTTTATGCTTTTTATGCTTTTTATGCTTCTTATGCTTCTTATGCTCTTTATGCTTCTTATGCTTCTTACGCTTTTTATGCTTCTTTTGCTTTTTATGATTTTTATGCTCTTTATGCTTCTTATGCTTCTTACGCTTTTTATGCTTTTTTTGCTTTTTATGATTTTTATGCTTTTTATGCTTCTCATGCTTCTTATGCTTCTTATGCTCTTTATGCTTTTTATGCTTTTTATGCTTCTTATGCTCTTTATGCTTCTTATGCTTCTTATGCTTCTTATGCTCTTTATGCTTTTTATGCTTCTTATGCTTTTTATGCTCATTATGCTCTTTATGCTTTTTATGCTTCTTATGCTTCTTATGCTCTTTATGCTTTTTATGCTTTTTATGCTCTTTATGCTTCCTATGCTTCTTATGCTTCCTATGCTTTTTATGCTTTTTTTGCTTTTTATGATTTTAATGCTTTTTATGCTTCTTATGCTTCTTATGCTCTTTATGCTTTTTATGCTTCTTATGCTTCTTATGCTTTTTATGCTTCTTATGCTCTTTATGCTTCTTATGCTTCTTATGCTTCTTATGCTTTTTATGCTTTTTATGATTCTTATGCTTCTTATGCTTCTTATGCTTCTTATGCTCCTTATGCTTTTTATGCTTCTTATGATTTTTATGCTTTTTATGCTTCTTATGCTTTTTATGATTTTTATGCTTTTTGTGCTTCTTATGCTTCTTTAACTTTTTATGCTTTTTATGATTTTTATGCTTTTTATGATTCTTATGCTTCTTATGCTTTTTATGCTTTTTTTGCTTTTTATGATTTTAATGCTTTTTATGCTTCTTATGCTTCTTATGCTCTTTGTGCTTTTTATGCTTCTTATGCTTTTTATGCTTCTTATGCTCCTTATGCTTTTTATGCTTCTTATGATTTTTATGCTTTTTATGCTTCTTATGCTTTTTATGATTTTTATGCTTTTTGTGCTTCTTATGCTTCTTTAACTTTTTATGCTTTTTATGATTTTTATGCTTTTTATGATTCTTATGCTTCTTATGCTTTTTATGCTTCTTATGCTCTTTATGCTTCTTATGCTTCTTATGCTCTTTATGCTTTTTATGCTTCTTATGCTTCTTATGCTTTGTATGCTTCTTATGCTCTTTATGCTTCTTATGCTTCTTATGCTTCTTATGCTCCTTATGCTTTTTATGCTTCTTATGATTTTTATGCTTTTTATGCTTCTTATGCTTTTTATGATTTTTATGCTTTTTGTGCTTCTTATGCTTCTTTAACTTTTTATGCTTTTTATGATTCTTATGCTTCCTATGCTTTTT
Source organism: Syrphus vitripennis (assembly GCA_958431115.1). Taxonomy (NCBI): domain Eukaryota; kingdom Metazoa; phylum Arthropoda; class Insecta; order Diptera; family Syrphidae; genus Syrphus; species Syrphus vitripennis. Next base: position 72,613,719 of record OY288110.1, read on the forward strand.
ATGCTTTTTTTGCTTTTTATGATTTTAATGCTTTTTATGCTTCTTATGCTTCTTATGCTCTTTATGCTTTTTATGCTTCTTATGCTTCTTATGCTTTTTATGCTTCTTATGCTCTTTATGCTTCTTATGCTTCTTATGCTTCTTATGCTCCTTATGCTTTTTATGCTTCTTATGATTTTTATGCTTTTTGTGCTTCTTATGCTTTTTATGATTTTTATGCTTTTTGTGCTTCTTATGCTTCTTTAACTTTTTATGCTCTTTATGCTTTTTATGCTTTTTATGCTCTTTATGCTTCCTATGCTTCTTATGCTTCCTATGCTTTTATGCTTTTTTTGCTTTCTATGATTTTAATGCTTTTTATGCTTCTTATGCTTCTTATGCTCTTTATGCTTTTTATGCTTCTTATGCTTCTTATGCTTTTTATGCTTCTTATGCTTTTTATGCTTCTTATGCTCTTTATGCTTCTTATGCTTCTTATGCTTCTTATGCTCTTTATGCTTTTTATGCTTCTTATGATTTTTATGCTTTTTATGCTTCTTATGCTTCTTTAACTTTTTATGCTTTTTATGATTTTTATGCTTTTTATGCTTCTTATGCTTCTTATGCTTTTTTTGCTTTTTATGATTTTAATGCTTTTTATGCTTCGTATGCTTCTTATGCTCTTTTTGCTTTTTATGCTTTTTATGCTTTTTATGCTTCTTATGCTCTCTATGCTTTTTATGCTTTTTATGCTTCTTATGCTTCTTATGCTCTTTATGCTTTTTATGCTTCTTATGATTTTTATGCTTTTTATGCTTCTTATGCTTTTTATGATTTTTATGCTTTTTGTGTTTCTTATGCTTTTTATGCTCTTTATGCTTTTTATACTTTTTATGATTTTTATGCTTTTTATGCTTCTTATGCTTCTTATGCTCTTTATGCTTTTTAAGCTTTTTATGCTTTTTATGCTTCTTATGCTCTTTATGCTTCCTATGCTTCTTATGCTTCTTATGCTTCTTATGCTCTTTATGCTTTTTATGCTTTTTATGCTCTTTATGCTTCCTATGCTCCTTATGCTTCCTATGCTTTTTATGCTTTTTTTGCTTTTTATGATTTTAATGCTTTTTATGCTTCTTTTGCTTCTTATGCTTCTTATGCTTTTTATGCTTCTTATGATTTTTATGCTTTTTATGCTGATTATGCTTTTTATGATTTTTATGCTTTTTGTGCATCTTATGCTTTTTATGCTCTTTATGCTTTTTATGATTTTTATGCTTTTTATGCTTCTTATGCTTCTTATGCTCTTTATGATTTTTAAGCTTTTTATGCTTTTTATGCTTTTTATGCTTCTTATGCTCTTTATGCTTCCTATGCTTCTTATGCTTTTTATGCTTTTTTTGCTTTTTATGATTTTAATGCTTTTTATGCTTTTTATGCTTCTTATGCTCTTTATGCTTTTTATGCTTCTTATGCTTTTTATGCTTTTTATGTTTCTTATGCTTCTTATGCTTTTTATGCTTCTTATGCTCTTTATGCTTCTTATGCTTCTTATGCTTCTTATGCTCTTTATGCTTTTTATGCTTCTTATGATTTTTATGCTTTTTATGCTTCTTATGCTTTTCATGCTTCTTATGCTCTTTATGCTTCTTATGTTTCTTATGCTTCTTATGCTTCTTATGTTTCTTATGCTTCTTTTGCTTCTTATGTTCTTGTTGTTGTTGTTGTTTTCTTCTTCTTCTTCTTCTTCTTCTTCTTCTTCTTCTTCTTCTTCTTCTTCTTCTTCTTCTTCTTCTTCTTCTTCTTCTTCTTCTTCTTCTTCTTCAAGTATTGGTTATTTTTGTGTGAGACCTAAAGAGTCCTTAAAAACAAGGAGTTCTTACCAAATTCACCCATTCTTTTCTAGTATAACTCGAAAACTAAGCCAAATTTGACTTAAACGACTTTTGAAGATATCCAGTCTCCATTTTATTTTTAACGCTTGCCTCAAACAACATGCATTTTATTTTGCAGCGATATTCTCAAAATTAATAGGATTGTGACCCAATGTTTAATTTCTGAAGTAAATGTAAAATGAACTTTTTAACTATTTAATTTTATAACAAAATGTAAATTATTAAAACATTTTTGCAAACCACATTTAAATACCTGGCAATAGATTTTGGTTACCTATATCCATAAGTTGTTCATTCTATACTCTCTGATGTACTCTTGTTAACAAAAGACTCATGAAACAATTGTGGTCGGGTGCTAATCCCGATGTGGCTTCCAAACGAATTGCCATTTTTGCTGTTGCATCACCATATCAAATCTACGCCCATCAACACCCGACGCCATCGCCGAAGGACGACCGGAGACGAGGCAACGGTCGCCAGCTTGGCTACCCTGAGATGGATGTAAATTGAACGAATGGCATATTGTTTCCCCAGTTTTCTATATATTTTGCATTAAAAGTTAACGCTTGGTTAAATTTATTTAATTAGTGGCTGACTTCTTTTCTACATATTTTGGGGATTTCGCAAATCCTTCGGCATTCAGGCGTATAGAACCGCACCCAAATTGCTGGTGGCTGATGTTCATTTTTTAGCACTCTTCTTTTCTGGTTTAGGGGGTTCATCTTATTCATTTAGTCAGTGCCATAGATATATGTATAGAATTTTGGATGCGTTCCGGCAGCCACTGTGTTTCTCTTATGATGATACTTCTTCCCAACCAACCGACCACCCGCTTGTCTAACCCCAGTGTGGTTATATGCAACATTAAATATTTCATTGAAGTTGCCTGTAATAGCCTCTTGATTAAGTTGAATTTCTTAAATCAATATAAGCCCCACTGTAAGGTTTTTTTTTATTTAAAAATAAAAAATAAAAAATAATAATAATAATTTTTCTATGGAATTTTCATGAACTGCCTGGATTTGTATGCCTCGAAGACCTCTTGGAAAATATTGTAAAAACAATCTGAATGCTTGGTGAAGTGAAAACTAATTGACCACACCATCATGGGCATGGATATTGTGATTTCTTGAGGCGTAAAATTTTGATTGGTTTATTTATCTTTTGTTTAAAAACACAACAAATGAAATTTGCATGAGTGAACATTGTAATATCTGATGTAAAAATTTTGTTCTTTATTTTTCTTTTTTTTTTTTCATGAAGTCAATTTAATCTAATGGAGTGGTTTGAAAGTTTTTGTCTTAAAAAAGTATATTAGTTAAAAAGAAGTCCTCTTTAAAATATTATCAAATTTCAGAAAAGAAAAAAAACTTTAGTGAAGATTTATAATTACTATCTCTTTAAAAAATACACGCTTAGCTTATATATTTTGAACACTGTTTTTAGAAAAATTTTAACAAATTTCAAGCTTTATTGTCCATTGCAGTGTAGAACTGTATTTTTAAATGTCTCATGATCGGTTTAGGTCTCGAGCTTAGCTTTTCACTTTTTCAGTATAAAAAAAAATCACGTGTTGTTATGAACTACAATCAACATTATCTTAGATTAAACTTGATAATTATATTTTATATAAAATTTTAAATTTAGTTATATTGCAACCTACTAAGCATCAAATGTAATACCCTATAAATTACACCATTACCTTTACCTATTACACATTATATAAAACACAATAAATTACATATATGTATTTTCATACACATTTATTTAAACAAAATACAATATTTAATTACAATTTTCAACATCTACTATTTGAAATGGCAAGGGTATTTCAAGAAAGATGGTAACCCTTAATAGTAAATTCAAAATATAGACATTGACCAAACGTCAAATAATTTTAGTGTTTCCATCTTCTTCGATATAAATGGATGGATTCACAATCTAAATGCGTGCCTCGGAAAAAGGCCTGTGTTATGAAAATTTTTGCCTGGGGACTGCGGCTTTTTTACCATCGGGAGAGGACGGCCGACGCATAGCGGTTTGCTTCAGTAGACCCTAGTCCGACCGACACCGAAGACGAAGCCGACGAGAACCAGTTTTGGTGGTGAGAAATTTTAAAACTAATATCTTCCAGTATTTTGAACTGGAAGACAATGACAGATTTTGGCCGTTGAGTCAAGTAAGAGTGAAGGGCAGGGTATATTTTAGTTTTGGCAGTAAAGAGGATAAGTAGTTCAGTTTAAGTTTGGTGATGTCCTAAGTTACATACAACTCCTAGTTGCTAACTTAGCTTAAAGCCATCTTCGTGGTTTCACCAATCACAGAACTTACAACAATATTAATCATCCGCATACACAAACACCTTTAAGCTACATTTTTTATTCATGACTTAAAGTAACAGAAGAGGTGATGAAACGCAACCCTGGAATGTTCCTCTACTCACGCGTTTGAGTGAGATTTAATTACTTAACGTTGCTTGAATCGTTCTGTAGCTGAGCATGGAAGTTATCCATTCTCGGATATAGCCCTCTACATAGAAGTCAAACAGTGAAGTAAGATGTTGAAGGTACCTTCTACTCCTACGTCTAAGAAGTAAGAAGGTAGCAAGAGTACGCACCATCTAGGACATCCATCTTTATATGGTAATCTAGAATGTGCTCCAAGTTTTAAGCGCAATACATGTCAAGGTTATTGGTCTAAAATTCTTCGCGGATACGTGACGTTTACCGTCTCTAACCTGTCTCCACAACTCGGTTACATGCTTGAGATGGAGATGCAGGGAACTACCGAAAATCTTCCCCAGCCATGGAACCGCTAAATCATGCTGTTGCTTTTGAACCACGCCTGGAAATTTATATGGGCAGAAAGTATTAATAGCCCAGCAAATATTTTCTCTAGTTATAATGGCAGTGATATGCTCTGCAAGAGTTTCATTTGATTCTAAAGCTCTAGGCGGTTCGGGGTTATTATTTTCGCAACCCGGAAAATCCGTCGTCATCAGTAAGTCCAAGAAATCAGCTGGGAAAAGTGTCCAGGAACACTCAGGCTTTTTCAGAAACCAAATTCAAGTGGTTTGCGACTTAAAAACGATAGAACAATCCTGATCTTCTTCAAGCAATACAAATTTAAATAGATGCCACCTATGCCGTGAAGCGAACTCAATCAACCTCCAAGGGTTACCCTTCCCCAAAGATTTACCTTTGAATATAATTTTGCCTATCCGTTCGAGGAACATTGAATGTGTAAACACCCCATTTCAAACAACCATAAAACACTTTGAGATTTGATAAAAAAAAAGAAATACCTTAATCTCTCTCCAACCTCTGACCAAGTAGATAAGAGTGTCATTGAGACTTGATAAAAACACTACAAAAGTCCAATGCTCCACAAGTACCGCACTAGATCTTAAAAGGCGTGAAATTAATTTACATAATTTTACGCTTCTTGAACTTCAGTCTTACACTCACTTTTTTACATTGTACCCGATATCGCCTGACAGCGAGAGGGTGTGCATTGATCCTTGGACAATAAAGTGTGTTAGGAACGAGCAATACGAAAAAATTGTCTACGGTGACTTGAGTCAAAATGACACTTAAGTGCTTTTGTGGGCCAACCTCTTAATATGTTAATTTAAGATCTTTGTTATGATTTGACCTTATTGCTTCGATAATGTGAGAAGGTAATTTTCACAAAATCACAGAGATATTTAAATTTTTGCATTTTATTTATAAAGAAAAAAGCCCAGACAACCAAGAAATAAAAATGAACCCAAAAATCCATCAGGAACTTATTTACGGTTGGCCTTTGTTTTTAAATGTAATTGAAAATGATAAATTCGAAGATGTCAAAGCTTCGTTTGGTTCATAAGGTCGTGTGGTGTGCATGTTCTTGTCGATATAAAACCTTTGGGCGGCAAATCATGTTATGTTACAATCAACCCTGAGTTGCTTTACCCCAAGAGTGACTTTGTGAAATTTATAATTGAATCTTAGGTGGAAAACTTGAAAGTTAGTGCTCCTTGATTGCCATGGACCGCATATCGTTTGGGAAAGTGTATGTGGTGAACAAAGACGCAGATATAGTTTGTTTACTTGAGGGTATAAGTGGGATTGTAAGTTCATTAAGCTGTGAGTATTCAAGTTATATTGTGTAGGTTCTATTGCTGTCATCTAGAACGAGTAAATGCAAGTGCAAATAAAGGGTGTTTTCTTTAGAGACATAAAACTTTGAAATATGGAATAAAACAAAGATGAGTTTTTTAAAATTGACATGAAATTGAATAATTTAATTTTGATTTCTTGCATATGACCACCACGGCTGGTTTGGACGAAATTTAATCCGGAGGTTTGGAATCCCAAAACTATGCGAGTACCAAACGTTTGCTTCAATAAATCAATTGAAAACCGAGCGCCATCTTGTTGAAACCACAGCCTCAGCACTGCGCATCATGGTTGTTCAATTTAAGAACGAAAAGTCGGTGGTCATGGCTCTATAGCAGTCCCCATTGTCTGTAACGTTCTGGCCAGCATCGATTTTAAAGAATTACAGACCAATTGTTGCACCAGCCCATAAAGCATAACAAACAGTCAGTTTTTATGGATACAGCGGTGTGTGGATTGAGGATTGTCTTCACTCCAAATATGGCAGTATTGTTTATTGACGTGTCATTCAACCAAAAGTGAGCTTCATATTTCGAACAGAATCATGATTTTCAAAATAAATTTGCACAATTTGAAAGCGTTATTCAGTGTATTGAAATGCCAAACCAATCTCAACACAAATCACTTAAGAACTGTTAAAATGGCCGCCAATTAAAAGAGTGTTGCCAACTTAAAGTTCTATATTTCTTCTAAAAAAACCTTTACTAGTTTATGGAACTTGAAAATAGAAGCCGAAGCTTTAAAAGTCGAAATTCGACAGAGAAGAAAACAGTTTTATATTGAACTTTTTAGATCTTTGTTTAACATTAATGTTTTTCTGAGTATTTATTCTTTCTCATATTTCATTTTGCACATGCATAATAAATTTGCTCTGTTAACCTTCATTAGCATTTATTTAAGGGATGCATCCAGTGTGTTTAAAATTCTCGACAATTGTTTGTCGATACGAACGAAGTGAAACCTTTTTCTAATCAAATTTAACCTTTACCTCTAATGAGGGATCTTTTGAACACATGCAAAACTCTATAACCCCTTTTCTTGGAATTGAATTTAACATTCGAGTAAAGTATTTGGACCTTCCTTCTTTGGATAGATTCGTTTGAACAAATTTGCATAATGTTTTTTTTTTTATTTACCTACATTTCGTGTGATTTCGAATTTTGAAAAAAAAAAATACATCTTATACGTACATATATAAGAGGATCCTTAACTTAACGGTTAGTTTTTTTTAGAGAATCAATTTTAAAACTATACAGCTTTAAGGGAAAATCCATTAGAATCTATTTATCTATATAAAAGTGCATTCATTTTTTTTTCGAAATTCCAATTTTTCTCACAAAATTTATAGTTTGTTTTCATTGGGCAAAATGAGGTAATTTCGTTCATAATTTCCGAAATACATTATTTACCAAACATATTCACATTTCCAAATGGAGTAATTTCAACAAAATTTACACAAAATTATCTCCGAAATTAGGTGAACGTATTGAGCCAAACATGCATTTGGATTCAATTGTGAACCTGCCTCATAAATTTCAGTCTTCTATGTGACAGAAAGAGAAAACAGTTCTTATTGATACTATTTTTCTTTTTCTCTTTTTGTTTCATAGAAAGTTATTAAATTTATGAGGCTAGTTCTCAATGGCATTACAAATTTTTATTTTCCCGAACGCGTTTGTCTAATTTTGTTCAAATTTAATAAAAATCATCTTATTTGGAAATGTAAATCTTTAAAGGAAATGATATATGTATGTATACCTAATTTGGAAGATTATTTGAAAATTATCAACGAAATTAATACATTTGCCTTATAGGGTTTTTCATTGATAAATAAAGATTTCTTAATAAAAATTCCTTTTTTTTGTACTCGTATTACGAATGGAACACAATTAATAATTGATTTTTTTTTGTCACTGTGTTGGTGTTATGTCGGTGAAAATACGTCGGTGTAGCTGTCAAATCTGCATTCAAATTTGTTTTCATTTGAATAGTGTTTAACAACAATTTTAAATCAGAATAAAAAAGAAATAAAAATGAATAAACAATTAAATTTAGACTTTTTAGAGTAATTATTTATTACATCCTTGACGAAATCTCAAAAAAATTGGAATAACAAATCACAAACCACTTTAACCAAACCGACAGATAAGTACAAATTGTTTTAGATTTAGTGCATGGAGGGGTAAATCTCTCGAGAAATTTAGATCAGCAAAATTGAACTGAATTGATAATCAAAAAAATAATCAATAATTTCTGCCCAATGAAACGCTATATTTGTCAAAATCAGCTTTTTGACAGATTACTAATGAAAAACCCCATTAATGAAAACGGGCTGTTTTTGGGATTCCAAGAAATTTTCAACCTGAAATGTATTTCAACACGAAAAAACAAAGGATTTTGCCATAAAAATAAAAACGAATAAAAAACAATTCGACCAAAAAAAAAATTCCAAAAAAAAAACTTGTAAAAAGAAATTTTGAAAAAAATTGTCAAAAACAAACATTTTCGAAAATAAGATTGCCTAAAATAAAACTTTGTCAAAAAAAGAGTTTAATCTTAGAAAAATGTTCGTCAAAAAATTTCTCAAAGAAAATTTCGTTTGGGATCAAAATTACACATATTATTTATTTGAATACTAACGTTGCGTTACATAATTCCTTAGAGTAATTAAATAAATAACTTATATATAGAAAAAGAATATATGCATACATACATAGATGGATATGTTTCCTAAAATTCTTGAAATGAGGAAATTCTAGAATTTACCGGTAAGATTTAAAATTTTTAAGCAACATTGGTAAAAGTTAGAAATATTCTGTTTTCATACTTTTGTTTTTGAAAGGTCATTGCAAAATCGTGAAGCGTGCTAGGCATTGATAAAAAAAGTTGGCACTGAAAACATTTTAAGCGGAGCAAAAAAATTGTAAAAAATTGCAATTAGAATAGCCACGCACCGTTTAAAATGTTTGTATTCTCATATTATTAGAGCTAAACGAAAATACTTTCAGTATACGAGTACCTACTACTCCTAGGCATCCAAGACTGTAGTTTTTTTTTGGACAAGGCTGATCGATTGCATAGTTTATCTTTCCAAGTGAAGAAATCATTCAAGAATTGTGTTTTTAAAATATCAAATTCAATTTTATTTCAATACATACTTCCAAATTACCTTCCCTCAATTTTTTTAAACAAGAAACGATGAGATTGGAAAGATTGAGATGAGACTGAAGTTTTTCGAAGTTGATATTGACCGTCCTCACCCAGATGTGACTTATAAAAGTTTCGCCCAGTCTAGCCTCGCGACTTTATGCTTTATGTGAGGCTAGACTGGGCGAAACTTTTATAAGTCACATCTGGGTGAGGGCGGTCAATATCAACTTCGAAAAACTTCTGTCTCGTCTCAATCTTTTCAATCTGTAAGGTCATAGTGCAAAATGATATCACTTCAAATTTGATCAATTTCAATTTAAACGTGAGTGAAAGCGAAAAGTGGAACGAAAGGCCAAATGGGCCTTTTGTATGGACCCTGGCCATACTAAAAAAATATTGCAACAGTGAGCCGACTGTTCTTAATTTTAAAAACATCTTGAAATAATCTCATTTAATCATTACCAATGCACTTATAAAGTAAAATATTCAATAAAAAAAAAGTACACTTCACTTTTGTGACACCACTAAATAATGACACTTTCAACAATGACTCCAAACATAATCAGATTTAAAGATGGATTAATTCTACATACACGGGTTGTTAGTATTTCTAACACTTCCTGGATCAGTATTGTTTTGTCATTTAAGAATCTCTAATGCTCATTTAAAGGGGTTAAAACTGCCACATGCCACACTCACAACACAAAAACAAGTGCGAGCAAATAATGCAAATGGCAAAAACAGTCAGTCGTCGCGTCGCCGTGCGTCGTCTTCGAAGACATCGGAAATATCTTCTATTGAGTTTCTTAATTTGGTTCGGTATGCCACTGCCAAACGTAAAAACCCCGTTCATGGCAAACTCAATTATAAAATCATCGGATTATTTTCACCGTTTTTGCTCCTGGAAAGTCTTAGCCTCTTAGCATCAGCGTGATGGCGTTGTTAAGGCCGCAACCGCTACCACCCTGCGATAATTGAAAATTTAAATTTGCGAGATCTGTGCGCTCAAATGCAAATGATGTACCATCTACATATATAGAAGGACAATAAGGACTTTAGCAAGGTGCTGAATTCCCGATTTTATAGCAATGAGGTTTTTGTGATAGCGAGTGAGTTCCAGGCGGTAGAGATGGAAGAGGAGAGTAGCGTTACACATCGAACGACGCGACGTAGGTACCTTAGACATCGATTAAAACAGCAGACAAAGTCTTATGAATAAATTGTTATGGAAATCGAATTAATGAACGTAATACCTGAGCTTATTTGCTTAACCCTTTCGTTCATACGTAATTTTATTAGAATCATTTGAGATGGTATCTCAGCAAGGAGGTGGATAAGTGTACTTGTAAAATACGCACTGGTGTATTGTGACCCATATGTGTGTAGGTACGCCGAAGAAGGGTCTGGAACATGACTTATCTTTGCATTTCGAGGAGGTGAACACACCTCCTGAGAGCAAATGTGGTTTAAAGGATACCTTTGTTATCTGAATAAGCGGTTAATTCAATTCCATTGGGTAATTTACTCTTAAAAGAAACAAGAAGTCTAGTCGAATTTGAAATTGAATTAAATTCGATTCGAAAAATGTCTAATTCAGTGGAATAGTGTTTGGTTTTTTTTCTACGTTAATAGACTACACTTTAAGGATTGTTGTTGTTGTTCAAAAAGTTCAAATCCAAAATATCCTTAAAAAATTGTTGTAGAAGTATATTTAAAGGTGCTGCAACTATATTTATGAGCTTTTTGCTAAGGGGAACAGGGGACCTACTCTGTATTTCGTTCTGAACGTTCCGAAAGTCAATCCTATTCGAAAGTGCTTTTCCTTCCGCTTTTGATTTCGTACTCTGTAAATCACTCGAAACGGAAAAAACAGTACTTTATACTTTTCCCTTTTACTGATTAGTTTTTTCGAGTCTCGAATTGTTTCTCATGAGATCTGTCAAATTTATAAATCAAAAAAATTATAAAAAAAAGCATTCGGTTGCGCTTTCATACGGGACAAATCAAATAAAATGAAAATGTGTGATAAAAGGTAATATTTCATTTGAGGGAAAGATTCATTTCGGTATTTAACTAGCTATTGTTTATTTTAGTTTTGTACAGAACTTTCGCCTTTTCAAAAACGCTTTTTTGTATGTGTTAAATGCCATACGAGGTGAACTCTTTGCTTCTTTAAGATCAACTGCAGTTCCAGCCATCGTAAAACTAGGTGTTACCTTAAAGTTCTTAGGGCAATGAGGCTATCAGCACCAAAAAGGACATGACTATTTCATTGACATGGCGCAACAAACAACATCAAGTTCTATTGCAGAGGTCTGCAGTACAATACAAAAAATATTGTGTCCAATACACATATGTACATTTCAAAATGAATGAAATAAAATGGCGAGAAGCAAGGCAAATTTTCTTTTTGAGCATTTCGAACTGTTTCTGTTTTGTGTGGATATTTTTGCTCGAAGATTCCCTGTAATTGCATACATTTTCAGACATTCGCATTCATTTCCTTTGACACATTTGATGTACAAACAAATTTTCTGTTTTAGAATGCTTTTGACACTCAGAAACGAGTTGCCAGGTATTAAAATTTCACTTTCGGGATTTTATTTCGCTTTAGAAATAAAATTCGGAACAAAATAGAGAGTAGGGCCCAGATGTTACTAAAGTTTATTAAAACAATAACTCATAACTATTAATTTTTGTACATTTGTATGTAACTTAATATAGAGTAGCACGTGAATAAATTTTCCTAAAGTTTTTTTTCCATCTTAAGCATAGAGGAGTCTTTAGACGATTAGGTACCAGAACAGCTGAGTAATGTAAACAATTTTAGGATGTTGCTCATGAATTTAAGAATCTAAGTTTTAACTAAATATTAGAAATAACAAAGCGATAAGTTATTGGAAACATTAAAACTGCTGCTAGCACACAGTTAAATTTTGCGAAATTCATGACCAAAACTTTATACATTTTTTTTCTCAATTTGATGTTTTGTTTTTATGCTAAGTCCTTAATTACTTGGATCCTCGTACTTATTATGTTTGTTAGTTTTCCCTTACTGGGAACAGGGCCTTTACTATTTCTACGTGCCCGTCTAAGGTTCCTGGAGATGCATTTCAGCTCTCTCCATTTTTTCCCAGGTTGTGCTGATTCCTCTATGACCTTTCTTGGCCTAGTGCTTCTATTTCGGCCTGACTGTCTGCATGTATGAGTGAAGGAGTCACATTGCATCGTTGGACTATCAATGCACTTGTTACCCTTTCAAAGCGTAAGGCCAATACATTGCCACTTCCACTTACGTTTTCGTAGCATAAAGCCACCAATAAGTTCCTGTTCTGTTCTGGCATTAAGTTCATCATGAGAAATACGATTTGGCCAGAAATTCCTCAAAATATTGCTCACACATCTATTTAAGAAAGTTTGTAGCTTTCTAGTGGCAGCGATTGTGACTTTCCAAGTGCTGCACCCGTAAAGAAGCACGTAATCCTAATCAACATTGGTGGAATAGTCGTAGCTTGGTCTTTATGCTTATAAATTTGTTTCCCGATTCGGCTATTCATATCTACGAGTAGTTCAGTACCGCTTCCGTAGAGACAATACGCCATCTCGACTGATTATATCCAGAAATATCTACTTGAATAGATGAGGAAGTTCAAAGGCTGATTCTTTTTGTTTTTGCCGTATTGATCTTTTCAATTACAGCTTTGCTCTCCACCCTTGTTGTCATTTAATGGAGATCCATGATCCTATGAGAGAGAAAGCATACGTCGATTCGTCTGCGTAGTCAAGGTGTTTGAGGTAAGATTGCAGAGTCCACAGAATTCCTCAATTTACATGCGACAAAGCTACGTGCAGAATTTAGCCGAAAGCCGCTTAAATTTTCTATTGACACTGTCGAACGCCTTTTCGAAATCAATAAACATCAGGTGAAGTGGTGATCAATATTCAATGTCCTGTTCGATGATGACCCACACGGTATTGGAAAGTCCAGTGCGGAATCGTGCTTGTTCGGCATCGAGTGTGTTTTCGAAGTGTTCTTTTACGCGGTCCAGGACAATTCTTGCTATCATTTGGTTACAGCAAGAAGCAAGCAAATCTCTCGATGCAGTGGGTGCCCGATGTCGTTGGGGCTACACGAAAGAGCTCTGCGGGAATGTATTATGGCGAGATATTGACTTGATGAAAAACTCAATCTTGTGAGCGACATCAGTTGGGACATTTTTTTGCGCGATTTACAAAATTTTGTTTTAAGTTTGCACATTTACTCTAACGGCAAATTTCACAGTGGTCAGTTTAAAATCTACTTTTGGTTTGATTAAGGCCAAGTTCACCAACTCACCAGTTCACCAACATTATTCGGGCCATTATAGCAGTTAATTTCGGTAAAAAAAAATACGGGATTTTTAATCCACCCCTTCCCACTTCATCAAAAAAACAGTGGTTATTCAACATTTAAATGTCATGTTTCCCAAAAAATCGCACAGGCTAACATTTTTGTTAGCTATGTAACTGTGTCCTTAAACTACATAATTTGTACTTAAAGATGTTTACCTACCCAAATTTTCAAACTTTTTTTACCTTTTCAAATTTAATTCTTAAAAAGTATTTTTTTCTGTATAATCTGGTGTAATTGCATTGACAGACTCTTTGATGACTTAGTTTAGTGTTTAATCACAGAAGTCCTTTTTCTTTATTTTCCGCAAGCAAACTCCTTACAAAACACCTTTCAGTTTATTTTTATTCTTATCCCACCTACCTATATCCCTTCGCTGTCTTTTATTACAAAAAGGATTCACTTTCAGGTTTCCAAATAAAGGGTATATAAAGCCAGCATCATCACTTTAGATAAAGAAGTAAAATTCTTGAAGAAATAGAACCAACTGTCTTTTCACAATTACCTTAATGTGTACTTAAGACATCTTAAACGTCTTAATGAAATGTACACCTTGTAGCTTTATTAAAAGCGAATGATATCAAACACACACACCCACCCACCCATTTGTTGTCCGTCATAAAACAGTTAAAAGAGTCAATTTTAGAAAAGGACTTACCTAATACCTGATGAGGTATTTGCTTTCAAAAGGCTGCCAAAATCCTTTGATATCCAAGAGGGATGCCTATTAGAGTAATTAAATAGAATCTTTACGTCGTTCGTCGTTCGTTGTCGTAGTCGTCCTTGGCGTTCTCGACCCTCCTTGTCTTTTGTTTATTCGGTCAATAAGAAAAAAATGTTTTTTTTTTTTAATTCAACAAGATCTTATTTCGAATATCTATCTTTGAGCTGATATCGATTGATTTTGTGATAGGTATAAAAAAAATCAGAATTTTTATCATTTTTTCTAGGACGAAGTGGGTCCGCGCAGCGGGGTGTGCAATGTGTACGAAAAAAGCAAGCCTTGTAACATTCGCTAAATTACTTACACCGGTAATTTAGCGCCACTTGCTTACACCCTGTTTAACAAGCCAACCCTAATTTCTTAAAAAACATTCACTTTTAATTATAAACCAAAGGACGAGAGAGGCAAGAAAAAAAATGGAAGAGAAAAACAAACACTTAAAAACATGGGCTGAGCGTGGGCACGGCGCAGGGGGGGATAGAGGTAAAAAAAGACAAACTTTGGCTTTGAGGAGTTTTAAGGATGTTTTAATTACTGGTAGTAGTACTAGCTTACCTGATGATGGCGCCTCAAGGATACTCTTGTAGTCAGCGGGTAGTCCTTTAATTTTTATTTTTTGTTTCAAAGAGCGCAGCGAGTCGAGTGGATATCCTTTGCAAAGATAAAAATATGGAATATGCTTGTGTATATTAAAGATTTAAGTCCCTTATGCAGCTTTAAGAAGGGATGAAGAAGGATTTTTATATTTTTGGTGTTTTATAGCAAGTTACGAGGATATGAAGACACATATCGTCTTTATACTACCGAACCGATATGGGATTTTATTGCTTTCAGTTTTGTCTTTTTTTTTCTCGATAAAATCACATCACCACATGAGTATTGAAGTAAGGTTGATGTTCCATATCAAGAGTGTTGTAATAACAAATCCTTTGACAACAGAGACAAACAACAAAAATAATTCTACCCCAGGGGGTAATCGAAAAGAAATTTGAGAAATTTATCCTTAAATTGTCGAAGAAGATGCCAAGCCAAGAAAAAGAACTCCTGCGGCGGACAACAGTGCGATGATGATAATGGTGGAAGAGTTTCGTTTTTGTGCGTGTGTTTCGTCAATTGCTATATAAGGTGTCTTCTGGGATCATTGCTTTATAATCGATTCAATTTGTATTTTAATTGGATTTTTTGTATTGTTGGAAAGGTACTTTGGATAAGGGACCTTACACCTACTTTAAGAACTTTTGCATTGTTTTAAAGTTTCAAGTATAGAATATCAGTTAGAAGTGACCTACCTTTTCTAAGAATTGTTGAGTAATAAAGAAGCAAACTTCGAATTACAAATAATTTGAGTAGTATTTTGTTGTTGTTGTAAAAATCATATAGGACTATCAAATGGTGTTTTGGTGACGAAACCAATACAATAGCTTTATCAATCATTCTTTATCTATCGCTTAATCCGGATTTCAACTTTAATAGTTCCTACGGATTTGGCTTTACAATGAAAATTCAAGAAAAATATCAAAATTTTCTATCTTTTTTCACCTCCAGAACAATCCATTAGAAAATAAATTAAGTTGAATTTCCTACTTAATAAAAAAATCCAACTCACTTGTGTTTAAGCCGTTCAGTCACTAGAGTGCGCTGAAAAAAAAGCCAAGAATTTCCGAATTTTGGAAAAAAACCTACTTTTTTAGGCATTTTTTTGCCCCTAACTCAAAAACTATTCTGGAAATTTAAAATATGCTTAGATATTTGAAAAGTATAATTGAGTTAAGTCTTCAAAAAATAAGAATCACTTACCAATACTAACTACCAGAGTACTTTTAAATTGTATGAAGCATCTTAATCAAGAGTCCATTGTTCCCAAAATTCAATTTAGATCTGCATATTATACCATTTTTTTAAGAAAATGCTCAAAAAACCCAAACGAGTAACTCAAAAAATGCAAGACAACGTTAGGTCAGGTCTATCCTGAAATAACTTTTTAGTGTTTCCCAATTAGAATTAGAATTTTTTGAGGTGAAAATAAGTGTTGTACATTTCTTTTGAAGTATGAGATTTAATCTTAGCGACTAAAAGGCGCTGTCAAAACGTAGACGTCAGATTAAATTTTTAAAAACATTTCAGCGTTGCCGCCCAACCTATTTTTTTTTAAATTTGAGAATATTTTAAGAAAGTGGTATGGATTAATCGATTCTGGAAGCGAAACGGGTAAATCAAATAAATCAGTTGGACATTTTTGAAAATGTTCATCCTTTTCGAAATAACAATCGAATTACTTTGAATACGGCAAATTGTTGTGTTTTCGATCTTTATTCTACAGAAACTGATAATTTATACAGATCTTGAGGATCTAAAGTGACTTTTGGTCGAAATACACTTTGTAAAAACATTTCGTGAATTTTTACATACAATTTCAAAGTGTTCCAGCAGTGTTAGTTTTTGGCCTTAGTAAGTGTAAGGTAGTAAGGTATCTATTTGGTTTTTTTTGTGATTCGGATTCAGCGATTCTAAGGACAAAAAATGCCCAAATCCAGTTTCAAATTTATCCAAAAACATTTAACAAATTCCTGTTCTCTTTTTTTCTCATTTTGGAACTTATTTCCAATTTAAATAAATAACGAAAGAACATCCAAAATAAATATAAAAAATTAAAATCGAAATAGGAAAAAGCGCAGAAAATAGAAATTTTCAAAATTCAAAAACAGAAATAGTGCGCTTGGAAAAACACCAAAATCAAAATCTGGTCAATTGTTTTAGTGAAGCAATTCCGCCGCGTCGCCGTTTGAAACCAATAAGTTTATTTTCCTTAAATGTAGAGAATAAATATTTCTCAGAAATAATTTGCAGTAATTAACATTTTATAAGGTATCAGGAAAAAATAACGAGCTTTTTTTTCATTGCTACAATAGAGATTTTTTTAATATTGAGCGATTTTGAAAAATCTGGAAAAAAACTAGCGATGTCATATTTTTCAAAATTCATAATTTTTCAATGCTAAAGAATATTTAAATTTTCAAAAATCTGATAAGATAATCGTTTAAAAATCTTGAATTTTTAAAAAGTTATACATTTTACTGTTTACATTTTTTCCATTGAAGTTTGTCAAGAAATTTCATTGAAATCCCTTCCTTCTAGAACCACATTTTTAAAATTTTTAATGATTTATTTATACCAAGAAAAAGATTTAAGACAGCTTAATTCTTAGTTTGACAAAATAAAAAAATAGTTTTATTTACTGCCAAAACAAATTCACAGCTTTTCCATGAGTCTCACGTGAACAACATTCCACCCGAAACTCGCTGTTTTCCTTCCAGAATCACGGTGAATTTCTTGGGGTGTTTCATTAATAAAATAAATCCATTAAATTTTCACAATAGTTTTCAAAATAAAGGGTGAAAAATGATCAACCTTGGAACTTCCTCATCTGGCAACCAGTAGAAATGGTAGAAAAATTTCAATATCTTGGAAGTATTCTGCCTACTAGCGGCAGAACTGAACTAGATATTAATAGCTAAATCAATGTAAGTTGATGTCTGCGGAACATCTAGAGGATTTTCTGGCCAAATCGGATCTCTAATGATGAATTTCGTGTGAGAAAAGGGAACGAAACCATTGACTCTAGTATACGAAGACTTAAGTGGCAGTGGATTGGCCATACGCTTCGAAAAGTTAACGAGTGCGTTGCAAGTCTAGCAATCCAATGGAACACTTTCACTCAGATAGGCAGATGAGCAGGCTGACCTAGAAGCACTTGGCAAAGAACGGTCGAAGAGGAATCAGCAAAATTGGATAAGAGTTGGAGAGCGCTGAAATGTATCTGCAGGAAAAGTACACGATGGCATGTAGGAGGAGTAGTGGGTCTGTGTTCCATTAAGGAATAAGTTCGAGGACCTAAGTAAGCATTAGCATTAGTATGTTGAAAATCACCTAAAAAACTTTAATTTTTGAATATTCCTTAATTTTTTTTTGTAGCAGTTTATATTTTGTGAGTTAAACAGAAAAATGCATCTTAAAAGCATTTTCTGCACGTCGCGTCGGCGTCGTCGCCCGACGAAGTTTAGCTGTGAAATCTGAATATTTGAATTCAGCACTCGGAAAAAAAATCAAAACAACCCCACAACTTATTTTGAAAAGTCTTTTTTTTCCAGGACAAAAATCACTGAATTAAAGCAAAACATTTATAGAAACTGTCATTTTACTCGTTTTTGGTCGTTCTCGAAAGTTTAAATATTATTACACTGTATGAAGTTGTATACAATGTACTCTGTGACCTAGATACTCAAGTGTAAAAATCATTCAAATAATAAGTAGCTTACATTTTTTTTGGCTATCCATTTTGTATTTTTTTTATTCCTCAACAATGTGTCTCTAAAAAACCCACGGGCAAAATTTAATTGGAAATATCCCTGCTTAGGCAGCAGTCAATTTTTCTCTTTGCATCTTTCTTTCTTTCACCGATTTAAAGCAGATTTAAAAATTGCCTCCCAAGGGACTTAATTTTGAACTTAAACTCTCCATCCCTAGGTCCAGTCTGTTTGTTGTATAGCCGGGACATTTTTATAAATAAATATTTTCTTGAGTTTTTTTTTGTAATTTATCGCACAGAGGACGATGGCATGGCAGTCGAGTCGTTTTTGGTGTTCTTAAAATGTTTTGAGAAAGAAATTTATAAGAAGTAAGGCAGTGACAAGAAAAAATACTTAATGAGATTTTTTACCATGATAACATTCATAATTGGATTAAGGCGACACGTTGGAAAGTGAATGAACCGAGGAAGAAAAATACTGTGTTTTTTTTGTTTGCTGATAACTACAACAAAAAAATAAATAAGAGGGTTATTTTGGGATAGCTTATTACACGTTGATCTGGGGTATTTGAAAGTATTTAAAATTAAAGTAAACAAAGGGAATTGTTTTGGCTCTATGTAAATACGTTTATGTATTTCAATTTATTATATCATTTGCTTTCTTCAAAAAATATGAATTTACATAAAAATCTTAAAACAAAAATTCCATAGTAGTCTGGAAAATCTACGGAAATAATAGAGGCAACATCTTAAAAAGCGAAATTTCTTCGCTTTTTTGTTAAAGGGTATCAAAACATAATTCATCCTAAATTCTACAAAATCTAGAAATCGGAAGTGGCTTAAAATGTACATTTCAAATATGCATTAAGAATTTATGTATTGAAATGGTTTCCAAAATTATTGGTTGAAGCAAGAAAAAAAATAATACTTTAACGGGTGGGAAGGGGCGGTGGGGTGAGGTGAGGTCTCTGCCAATTTCACTCCATTCAAGTAGAAGGAGCGTTTTTTAAATTATAACGACTAAACATTAACAAAAATATAAGAAAAAAGAAAGCAATACTTATTCTCAGAGATCAAATATACTCCTTCACTTCTTAAAATAAAGTTTTTTAACAAACAGTTTATAGTTTTTTTTTTTTGAAAATGTACTATTGAAAATGTCAGCATTACCAAGTTCTATAAATAGCAAGTAAGAAGAACAAAGTGTCTCAAAAGAAAGTTTATAGAGGCAAATGGTGATTAAGTCAATCGGTAGCCTGGCTCTTGGGTAGTCAGTCCTTATATGGAGCGTTTCTCGGGAGTAGATGCGTAGACGATTCTACAGTATTCGAGAATTTTTTTTTTTTTATTCCAAAAATTTGTCAAAGAGTTAGAAGAGACCAGTTCAACGCTGGAAAAACCAAAATCCGTGTAACCAAGGTCATCAAAAACGGTAGAAATAGAAAACGAGGAGATCGTTAATCAGTCTGTTCGTGACGACAGACCTGCCTGTCCTAAGATGTTATTTTCCAGAAAAAAATTCTCAAATTGTGTGCTCTAAATTAATAAACAATAGTTCGATACGCGGCTTCCTTTTTTTTGTAATCCATAAACTAAATATAAATTTTCATTTGAGACATCCTGTATTTTTTTTTAAATGTTTAAATGCACTTAGACTACATTCAAAATAGGTAGCTGAAATATTAATGTTCTATCAAGAAATATTGTGCCAACTTTCGTATTGAGTTGAGGTGCCGAGTTTTTGAAACTTCGGATACATCTAATCAGTTTCAAGACTTGTTCAGTACATACATATTAGATTTTTGGTTTGTATTTGATGACTCTTGATGGTAAGCGTTTACTGATGAAAAAGCAAGTTTTCAATTTTACTAAAGATAATCACCGATTGGAAAGCTGAAAAGTAAGCATATAGACTCGTTATGATACCGTAACTTTTTTGTTCAAGTTTAAAAAAGACTTCTACGAATATATTTTTTAAATTTTAGATGAATTTATTTACTCCTGTGATGCTTCGTAGTTTTCCATTTTTAAGTAAAAGTTATAAGTTCCAATAACCGAAACCCTTAATTTGAAATAATACATTTAAATAATAAATTTGTTGTAATCATGCATGATTCGATTATGATTTTTATGAATTCTGTAAGTGATGAATGGTAGTAGGTAGTTCTTGCAGTTCTAAAATTAAAAAAAGGACGTTAAGCGTATGCTCATTTGTTTAAATGTTTAAATTATTTCCTTAAACATTTGCACATTTACACGTGTTTTCGTACACGTAACTGCCTTCTTATCTGGCAGAGTAGGAGACGAGAGCATAATTCTGAATTTGCACTGTCCTCGCTCGCAGTCATAGACACTTTTTGTTATTGCACCAAGAGAAAAGTATCATCTGCCAGTTCCATTAAAGAAGGAATAGAAATTTATTTAAAGTCTTTCTAGTTGCAGGGTGTTTCCGAAAAAAAAAACAGTAGAGTAGTATCAATTATCAATGTAATGGATATTTTAAACAGATTTGGAATTCAAAATAGACTGCTCTGTCATCCTAACCCAAACTATTTATCTACTGTAAAGTTTTTTTGATCCAGTTTAGTGCATTGTAACGGTTAACAGTTCTTGATTTTTTTCGTTTTAATTTGAACAGTAACAGATGAAATTTGTTTAAAATTCAAATCTGGTGAATAAAAATAAGTTGAAGGGAAAAGATTTAGGATTCTCTGTAGGGGGTTCAGAAATATTTCCACTTAGTTGTTCCGATTACATTTTTTCACAACATTGAATGCTTGATTTAACCTTCAGGCTTTTCAAAAAAAAAAATTGACCAAAACTTTTGTTGACAAAATTTTTGTTTCAATATTTTTTTTTATTTTACATTTTTACTGACTAAGATTTTTTACAATTTTCTTACCACTTTTTGAGCAAAAAGTTGAAAGAGATAATTCAATCTCGGTTGTGCCGGTATTTTTTGACAATTTTTTTTACAATTTTTGCTTTGAAGATAAAAATCTTCCTTCGAACAAAACATTTTGTTGTTGAAAAATTAGTTTTTTCCTCAAAACAATTTTTTTACTCCGATTTTTTGGAAAGAATTTATTTTAGGAAAAAAAAAACATTTTTTTTTCAATTTACTTTGCACAATTTTTCAACATGCATTTTTCAGTATTAAACTATATTTCTGTTTTGAAATTCTTTGGAACCCGCAAAATACTTTTAAGCAACTGAGCGGGGCAGTGTCCCCAAAACCGAAAAGTGAGCTAACGGCACAGTTGCATTTTTTTTTAATTTTAAGAATTTTTAAGGTTCAATAAGATACAAAAACAAAAAGTTGAAGTACACAGTGAAAAAAGAACCTCATGAAAGAGCAAAAAAACAACAATAAAATTCTTTCACAGGTTTCATCAAAAAAAAAGTTTGTGTTCAAATAGTGGAGAAAATCATTTTGATCATTCTTTAGAAATGATTTAGGTATTTAACATTTTTCAACAAGAACATTTTAATATTGTGGGATATTTTTTTTTAAATAATACGAAAATCTTACTGAATTTAAAAAAGTTTATCTTCATTAAATCGTTCCAAATTCTTTTTAGAAATATTTGGAAAATCTCTTTTGCTGCTTTTAAAAAGATTTCATATTAAAATAAGTAAATATATAAATCTTAATTTTTTTTAATATTTCTTATTTTCGAATTCAATGATTTCTTTAAATTGCATTGTAGATATTTTTTAGTTTTAGCTGATTTATTTTAAATATTCAAAAAATTTTCACGGAAACACCCTCTATGTAAAATTTTAAAGTAAAATACTGTGAACTATAAAATTGGACCCAACCTCACCTTGCCGTCCTAAATTCTCATACCCTTCCAACATCCCAACTCCTACCACCCATCAGTAGGTATACAAAACGACTATTTTGAGTCGCATAAAACTATAGACGGAATAAACCCAGAGGAAATTAAGGACTCTCCTTTCTTCTACAACATGAACTATGAATTGTGTTCTTCATATGTTTCTCATATGAACATTGTATACACAAATACATACATATGTTTATATCTATACAAGGATAAGAATATTATTTCTTTTCATAAACCAAAAAGCAAAACTTGTGCACCTACATATATGTATGTATACCGTTTCCATCCATAAAGATACTCTGCGATAGATGTTGAGACGCATTGCCAGGGGCTAAAAACCCAAAAATCCCACTCGTAATATACAAAATTCTGTACAGTATACATGCACAGACAGATATATAGGTTAGGCAAGTCCTTCAGATTTTGCAGATCAGAAAAATAACAAAACAAAAACTCAAAAAACAAAGCAACATTGAGAACACAAAACATCATTCATCCTAAAAATCTCTTCGGGATGGTGTTATATACCCCATTGAGATTTGGATCCTAATTAAAACGCGTAGATATTGTTAACACTTATATTGGCAACTTTTCAAAAAAGGACTTAGCCATGCATTAAAAGAGGAAATTAAAATGGTATACGAGAATAGATAAAAATATGTGTAGGTACACTACATTGCTATGTATCGTAGGAACATTGATGTCCTTTTTTGTTACATTTATATAAATGGGAGATGGAATAAAGTTTATAGCTGTATTGTTCCAAAGTATAATGGCGGGGTGTCGAAGAAAATGAATCTTAACGATAAAGCTATTTCGGAAAAGTATGGACATATTTTATTTTGAGTATTTTTGGTAGAAACCCATTGCATGAATAATGAATACAATTATTTAGATACAGGACGGGTTTGATTTGATTTTTGAGTATTCGTAATTTTTTTTTTGAAATTTTTTGGTGACTGGAAAAACAGTCAAGAACAAATTATAGTTTTGAGAAAAAGAAAAAAACCGTTTAACAGAAAACATATCATTTTTTTTTGTAAAATAATGTATGGGAGATTTTAAGATTTTTGGATTCTTCAAACGGCCATGAAAAAGAAATGAAAACTGTGTAAAAGAAATATTGATTTATAAAGGTAGTGTACTTTTACTGTTCTTACGCTCAATACAAAAAATGTATTATTAAAATAAGTTTTCTTTTTTTAATGTAGGTTTTGCATTACTGCCATGTTACCATGTTAATATGGTAGAAATATTGAAAATGTAAGTCAAAAAAAAAAAAATTTTTATCCCTTTAGACTGGAGTAGCAATTTTTTGGTTAAGAAGAGAGTGAAGGCATACAATTTGTTTAAACTCTTAACTTTAACTTACAATTAAATGACAAAATCAATTAAAGTTATTTTTAAAAACTAAAAAATGGGTTATGAACGAAATGTGATTTAGGACAAGAACTATTCAAGTATCGGATTTTTATTGTTTTGGCACTCAACCAAGAAAAAAGAAGCTAAGTTCTGTATAAATTATTCTCTCGAATGTAAAAATTTAATAAAATGTTTTAAAGGTGCGGTCATTTTTTTTTCAAAATGTTTGTAACTGATTTTTATAAAAAAAACTTACCCTTTTTCTGAATTGGCCTACATCTTTTTGATACCACTTTTAGTGGATTGCCGTAAACGTCCCTTATTTTCGTTATACTCTTTCTACTTCCAGAGTTAAGATATTCAGACTTCTTTTGACAATACATATACGAGTATATATACCAAATTCATGAAGTTGAAGTATGGCCTTGACTTAAAGCAAACATTTTATGTTCACGTCAAATTTTCCACACAATTTACTCGAATTTGTGTTTTAAGAATTCTTTTGCCGATACAAGTACCTATACAGAATGAATAATTTTCGACGTTCGGCGATTTTGCAGCTGCTGCACCTCGCAGCAAAAGAAAAAAATCGATTCTTTTGATGAAAGGACACCATTAGTAAGAAAAATATTTTTTTTAATTCTCATCACGTGTATACGATTATAAGTTCACTTTTCGACGAACTTGAATGAATAAATGAAAATTTAAATTTAAATGTCATTGTGGCAAAGTACTGTTTTTAAGAAATTAAAAGTATTTTAAAAACTAAAAGTATTTTTTGAAATTTCTAATCTTCAAAAATATAACTATTCTATAGTTCCAATTTAATTTCACACCGATGGAAACTAATCAATTTCCAATCAATAGCTAGTCCAATCAAAGCGTGGCCAAAAGTAACTTTTTCAAGAAAAAAGACAGGAGTATTTTTCTCAATCCTTCTGCATGTAAAAGAGGCGCTGAATCCGAATTTTATCTTTACTACTTCCCACTGATTAGGCTTCACGACGAACATAAAAAACTATGGAAGAGGTTAACTCGCCGATTCTATTTATTTAGCATTTACACCATCAGCGATCTGATAGGTAGTCTAATTCAGAAAACTGCGTACGCAGACGATTTAATTGCATGTTCTGTATGCTATTAAAAACGGGTTCATCAGAATTCTTTTACAGCTTGACTTCGACAAGATTCAGATATATTATGGAGAATGGAAATTAAACATCATCTTTCATAAACTATTTTGGATTCTTTTGTCTGGAGTCATAAGGGATACAAGAAATAACTGGCTCAAGCTGGTGATCGTAGGACCACTGGCTAGGAAAAGTGTAGTAAAGTACTTAGGCATCTGGTTGGATCAGTATTTGAATTTTCACAGACATATAAATGCTGCTTTGGCCAGAGTTCCAAGTTCCTACGCTGTCGATTCAAAAAGAAAGCTCCTTTACAAAAATAGCACAACGAAATCAATACAAAATTTAAAAAGTCTTCACTCACTCTATACAGACACAATTGCTCATCATCATCATAAGCTCGACAACCGGGGTCCAGTCCTGGCCTCTGTTAACGAGTCTCTCTACCTATCCCATAGAATGTACCACAAAGGACTTTCCGAGCCGGTTCCTCTTCGCTCATGTCAGCTAGGTGTCCTGCCCACCGGATTTTTGTCACTATGTCTGCTTCAAGGTAGATTGCGTACAATTCATTATTGTCCGGAATCGCTCTTCCTCACATATGGGGCCAACAATTCTCCTTAAGACTTTTCTCTCGAACGTGACTAAGAGGTCGGACTCGGAGTGTCCTTTGCTAAGCACCCAAGTCTCGGATCCATACGTGAGTACTGGCAGGACCATGGTCCTGTACAGCAGCCGTTTTGCAGGATTGCACCACTTCTAATTCGTGCAAATATCCATTTCTTATAAATATTATGCCCAAATACAACAATTTTTCAAACCGAAGTAACTATAAAAAGTTTGCCCGCAAACTGTTCTAATTAAGTTTCAAATATGTAGAACTATTTAAAAGCCGCCAAGAGAAAGGCAAACTTAATGTTGCCTCCCGTACTATAACCGAAGGTACTATGTTTTGTTATAAAATAATTAAAGCCGACACACATTTTTTTATCTCTCTTTCAACCCCTTAAAATCATTACCCAGAACACTAAGCTTATATCCCTATTAAATCACCTATAAAGAAAGCACAAAAATACATAACAGAAAAAAAAACAAAATAAACAATGTAAATCCTTGGCGCTTTAAGGACTATCATCTATCAACGTCACATTATGAAGTGATCATATTTTGGATTTTTACCACATGAAACCTGTGTTTGCTGTTTATTCAACCCCACATTGATATGCCGTTAAATAACTCTATGACACACGTATCCATATACATTCCCCCCACCAAAAAAAAAACATGCTGTGCAGCCACTTTGCTTCAACCCCATCTGTCAGTCAGCCACCCACATCATTGTTGCACGTTATTGATACTGTATTCCTATATTCAATCAAAAATCGATTAGCCGGCCGCCACTGCTTTTCTGGCATCAAGTACTCTTCCATACAGCCCTCGTTGGAGTATTGACATGGAAGAAGGGACATCATACAAAATCCCACCAGAAGGGTTGTTGTTTGGTCGCATGAAATTTTCCATCCCCTCGTATTGACACTCGCAGTACGTTTAGGTTATTGTAAGAGAAAGGGTAGCACCTGTGATCTTATGTGTAAGGTATTTGGGGAGAACAATGATTTATGTTTTTTAATTTTTCTGCAGCCGTTATAAATTTTGTGTGACTAGAATTTGTAAATCAATTATTGATTTGAAGATTTTTTATTTTCATTTTGTGTAAAAAAGAACGATACAAATTTTTAAGAAAAAGAAATAATATTACTTGCTTACTCAAGGTGGCGCCGGGCGGCGTGGACCAGGGACTCAGCCAGCTCGGTCCCTAGCTGTCTCCAAATTGCATGTGCCATCTGAGTCGTGATCTTTCTTTACTGCGCCGCGCTGCGCCGTCCCTCGGAGTTTGAATTCGAAGACTTTCAGAGCCGGAACGTTGGGGTCCATCTAAATCGATAGACCTTGACTCGTTTGACCAGGTCAGTGTCGTTGTGCAGCCCGGAAAATTGAGGGTTATATTTTCTCCTGCCCTCTCCATTAACGGGACCACGAATTTTGAAGGATCCTAAAGCGTGCTCATCCACAAGGTGACAAGGTCAATGCCCCTACGCCACATATAAGAACCAGGATGATAAAGGTCTTATACTATAAAGGGGAAGTAATCGACATCCAGAAAGAGGTCAAGTATTTAGGCATTACACTAGATAGTAAACTCCTCTGGAACAAACATGTTGAAATACCTGTCGGGAAAGCCACTAAAGCCCTGATGATTTGCAAAAGAATTGCAGGAAAATCATGGGGATGCAAACCAAACATTCTCAGATGGATGTATACCATGATGGTGAGACCCATAATCGCCTATGGAGCGGTTGCATGGCACAAAAGAACCGAATTAACAACAACAAAGAAAAAATTAGAAAAGGTGCAACGGCTTGCATGTATATGTATAACCGGAGCAATGAGAACATGCCCTACAGCAGCAATGGAAAACATTTTAAATCTAGTGCCATTACACGTGGCAATAGAAAGTGCTGCTAAGGGAGCCATCATGAGGTTTGCTAAGGAGGGTACTGGGACAGGAAAGATCATTGGTCATAGAGAGAGGAACATGATCCTCAAGTCCACAGAAATGAACCTTCTTGACATTTCCAGGGATAGCATGATTAGAAAATATAACTTCGTAAAGCTTTTTCGAACGGAGTTAAGTTGCAAAAGAGATTGGATAAGTGAAAGGGAAAACTACAATCTCCAAGCAAACACCATCAAGTGGTATACTGATGGATCGAGAACTTCTGACGGGACTGGTGTAGGGATTTTTGGGCCTAGAACCAAAATTTCCATACCAATGGGGAAGTCCACCAGCATTTTCCAGGCAGAAGTAAATGCCATCGGAAAATGCGCAGAAGGTAACATCGATAGAAAATATAAAAAACAAAACATTGCCATAATGTCGGACAGTCAAGCTGCACTAAAAGCTTTGAATTCATACACCATCACGTCAGAACTAGTATGGGAATGTGTAAATAAGCTTAATGAACTAGGCAAGGATAACAACGTCACAATACATTGGGTACCGGGTCACGTGGGTGTCCAGGGCACTGAGGAGGCTGACTCCCTAGCAAAAATAGGAGCAATGACACCAATAATGGGGCCAGAACCCTATTGTGGCATAGGGGAGAATATAATCAAAAACAAAATCAAAATAGAAGAGGAGGCAAAAAGATCAAAAATCTGGAAAGAACTCCCCAAACTGAGACAGGCGAAACTCTTACTCGGGAATTATAACCGAGAACGATTTCTATCCTGTATCAGCCTTAGTAGAACTAATCTAAAAAGAATAACGGGACTCCTCACTGGCCATTGTAAACTGCGAAGACATCTCAGCCTCCTTGGCCTAGAGAGCAGTGCTTCTTGCAGATTCTGCGATGCTCATAAGGAAACGCCGGACCACATAATAGGTAGTTGCGATGCACAAATGCATCAAAGACAGAAACATCTGGGCAAGTACCATATAGACGAGAACCAAATACATTCTCTAAAAATACCCCAAATTCTCAAATTCCTCAAAGGAACGAATTTGGAGGATGAACTGTAGATGAGAAACCTCATCCAGGTCATAAAAAAGGGGGCCCAATAGATCTTAAGGTCGCAGTGCAAATATACCCGTAATCATTCATTCATAAAGGAACACTTTAGTTGCTCGGGAGTGGAATATGCTGCTCAATTGCCTTGTTAATCCAAAGAAACAGCAATTGGCAAGAGTAATTCTTCGTTTGACTTAAGCCCTGGTGTCGTTGTTTGAATTTATAGCGGCGCCTAGGTAGACAAAGTCCTTAACTACCCGAAAGTTATAGCTGTCTATTGTGACGTTCTGTCCAAGACGTCGGTGTTGGGTGTCCTTTTTCGATGATAGCATATACTTGGTCTTGCCCTCATTGACCACTAAACCCATCTCCTTCGCTTCCGTCTCAATGCTTATAAACGCACCATGACATCACGCTGCCGAATGTCATAGGATGTCTAGAGCTTAGATAAGCAGTCTTTCCATATCCTCAGCATTGACATCGGTTTTACTACGATGTTCCCTTGATCATTTTCGCAGGCTACGGCTCGGGGCTTATAACCTGGTTGGAACTGTAGATGCCACCAGAAGAATCCCTCCACTGCCGTCTGGATAAAAGAAGAGGTACCTTAGTGGGAACACCTCTCTCCCTCTCTAGTTTTCTTAAATCAACAATCTCCCACTGGGGTTGATACCCAATCTCTAGTTGAGGTACTAGGCACCCGATGTTCAGTGTTCACCCCGAGGAAGAGAAAGTAGACTATGGACGCTAGGGTCCTCTTGGGTCTACCATTTGAACATCCCTTATCATTCTTTAAATATTAATTCTATTCATTCGCATGTACATTCATAAGGCACAATGTTTGAAAACACCCTCTATTTAAAAAATATTCGTTAAAGCCTTTTATAATATATGACCCCCATTCATGGGACATGTTTAGGTTTTTTCTCAGAAATAAAACATTGATTATAAATCCTCTGTCATCAAAAACCATCTTCTTTTGAAATAATTCCATTCTATAGTACAACCACTCAATTCTTCAGATTACACACATAGCAAAAGCAGCACATGCATAAATAATGCTGTGTCGTTGTTCATCACTGACAATTTTCGTATATTGGCCAAGTAAACAAAAAGGGTTATTGAAAAATAAGGGTATACACACAGGCAACAAAATTCTTTTCCGCGACCTCGCCCGCCTCTGCCCGGATAATAGAAGACATTTGAACTGAAAAAGGATTTTATCTCGATAAGATAAAGTACCTCATAAGCAGAAATGAAATAACGAAAACCCGTGTACACAGTAGGTACTTCATCTCCTGCTCCATCTCCTGCCACACGCATTTTAGAGATTCATCATCTTAACTCTTTCCAAAAAAGAAAGGATGCTGAGGCTGTAATTGTGCCCGCACCCCTACGCCACGCCATGCCATGTTCTCAAGCATCACCAAGAATTAACATTTTATCATTAAAAGTATACCCGCAAGACGGTGTGCGGTGGTCTTTTTTGACTGAATTCATCCCCCACCCTCTCTGAGATTGATCCACGTTCGTTGGTTAATTTTAATGCATAGTGCCTGAGATGCCTTGAGTGCGATGGAGGTGGAGATTTAAAATTGGGAAAATTTCTGGGGGTGGCAGTTCGTCTTCTATTCATACTCATAAAAATTAACAAAGAGCTGGAGTATTTATCTATCTATCTTTCTATCTGTCTATCTATCTACACCAAAAAACCAAGATTGGATTTTGATGTTTAAAATTGGAAAATGCCTTCGGCTTGACATTATCCTCTCGGCCTGTGTACATTTAAATTTCACAAATTCATTCGAGAGTAATAATGGTTACTGTGTTAAATAGCTAGTCCTTGTGGTAGTGGTGATAATGGTGGTGCAGAAGCATTAGAACAGTATACCCCAGGACTGATAAGAATTTGAAGGACTAGCTATAGAATGTTTCGTGTAGCCGAGAGGTATCATCTGGTCCTTAATGTTTGATAGAATGATGTGCTTTATGGTTTAGTTTTATGCTTGTAAATAATCAATTGCCATTTGGGGAGATATTAAAAAAAATATGCAACATGGATAGAGTCCATGGGATCCTGTCCTGTTCTCGCATAAAGATCATCATTAGAGGTACTATTTGGCCAAACAAATACAAATTTTCAGACACTTATTTTTGAACGTTTGCAGTTTTCTAGTGTAAAAAAGCGGGGATTCAACGTTGGAACTTATAGAACTGTTTCTCCATATTTTGGACAGCATACCAAACGCAGCCATTGCTTTCCCGATACGGCTGTTAATATCTAGTTTTGTTTCGCCGTCGGTAAAGGCAGTACTTTCAAGATAAGATCTCCACTGGTTGTCTAGAAATATCTACTTGAACAGATGAGGAAGTTCCAGGCTTGATAGTTATTGCTTTTGCCGAATTGATCTCTCCACCCTTGATGTCATTTGATGGTGATCCATGATCCTATAAGAGAGACTGTCCTGAGACTGTCATCTGCATAATTAAGTTATTTGAGGTATGATTGCAGAGTCCAAAGAATTCCTCCATTTCCATTCTACTTCTTCTGCTCGCAGCTTTAGAACATCACTAATCACCAACAGAAACAATATTGGGGAAATTATATAGAACAATTTCAATATCTTGGGAGAAATGTTACTAATATCGGAATCGAAATAGGAGTTAACAGTCAAATTGGAAGAGCAAATGCGTTGGAATGCTGTAAGCCTAAAGACCAAGCAACAACTGTTTCGCTAGAATATTGAGTCCGTTCTTCTGTATGGTCACCTTTCTACGAAACTAGAAGGTTACTGTCCTATATTATACGAAAAAATTCTTCTATTTTTATCTCCAAGTTTATGTATGCATAAAATAAGAACTAAATTTATAGACCGGGGATCTTGAATTGGTGGGACCGATTCTTATTAATTCAAAGGTTCATAATAGTCCTAATAAGGCTTCAAAGATTTCAAACAACATTATGAACTTGTTGAAAACTTTGCTATTTTCGAAGTGGCAATGAAATCACAAGTTTCAGAAATCAAGATATTACATTATAATGTCAAATCCCTTGGAAAGGATGCATAGATAGATTTGTTTCAATTAAGTTTGTGATGGAAATATCAAAATCAAAACTAACCTAAAAAAACTACATAATAACATTTTTTATCAGCTTTCCAAATAATGTTTTTTTTTTTATTTACAACAAATCAAACGTCTACTATTCGTATTCATCAACTTCATAGGGCTCACGCCAAGGATTTGGATTTATAAAAATATCAGAAACTGTTCCCTTCAACGAAAGAAAACCTTTATTCAATGGAACTGGCTTTGGTTTAAGAGGAGCTTCAGCAATCCAACTTTCCCAAGCTTTACTAGCCCGTTGCTTTCGTTCTTCTAAAATTAGACGCTGTTGTTCTTTAACTTTTAATATTTGCTCTCTCTTTCGACGTTGTTCTTC
Organism: Syrphus vitripennis; assembly: GCA_958431115.1. NCBI lineage: Eukaryota > Metazoa > Arthropoda > Insecta > Diptera > Syrphidae > Syrphus > Syrphus vitripennis. Next base: position 72,645,674 of record OY288110.1, read on the forward strand.
CAATTTTTTTTGCTCCCAAGCCCTCCGATTACTTTCACTGTCATCAGGAGTTTGACAAACTTCTTCATATTCTAGCAATTCCGAAGGCTGAGTTGATGGTTTTTCTTTTGGTTGGATCTTATTAGCTAACCATTCTTGGTATCTTTTTTCGGCTAGTTGTTTTCTTTCTTCAAGTTGCTTTTTACTTTGTTCTTCAATTTCTTTTTGCTTTGTTTGTGCATGATATTTTAATTTTCTATAAAATAAAAAATTACCCAAAAATTATATGTAAAAAAAAACACTGTGCAATTAACTTACTTTTTACCCGAAAGCCAATTCCGAAAAGCTTCTGACTGTGACATTTGGTTTGGGTCACTAGCTTTTTGAATGGTAAAACTGGCGCAAGGTGCACTATCTGTCGATGTCATTGTTTCGCCAGATGAATTTAAATCCAATGGGGGAATTATTGATGGAAGATCATCACTAAGACTCTCCATGCTGGTGTCAATTTTTGCCACGCATATAGCAGGGTTAATAAATCTTAAAAGAAAAATGTAATATTTAAGCTCATCAGCTGACTTAAAATTTTTGTACAAATACTTGGAATAAATTCCACAAATATTGGATGTTTGCCGAGAGTTGGTTGATGCTATATCACTTGTGGCGTATTGATAGCAATGCGTGTCGGATCCTCCTGTTCTTGATTTTGGCCTATCAATTTCCACACCCATATCATTGACACTTTTTGAATAAAAAGCCATAATTTTTTTTTGAATATATGATATTGAAATTATTTTTCTATGTCGTTGATGTTTAGATAAATATAAAAATAAATTGAATCATAAAAACGGCTTTCTATTAACTAATCAGTTAATGTAAAGTAAAGGGTGTTGCTTTTAGGGGTACAGAACTTTGAAATGGAATAAAACACGGTTGCATTATTAAAATTGACATGAAATTGACTTCATTCGAAAAAGGTGATCATTTTGGCTGGCTCAGACATAATTAAATGTGGAGGGTCGATCTTGTATCACTCTTACCAACATATGTGGAGTTTATCGGCGGCGCGCGTAGATTGGGACATCACATATCTCCACAGAAAATAGTCTAGCGGCGTTGAATGGCACGATCTTGGAGGCCAATTCACGGGTTCGAAACGTGAACCAAACCAAACGTTTTTTGACGTATTGAGCCGTCTTGTTGAAACCACATGTACTGCACATCATGGTTCTTCATTTCAAGAACGAAAAAGTTAGTCATCATTGATTGTAACCTTCTGGTACACCAAACAGTCAGTTTTCTGCATGTAACGATGTCTCAACATGCAATAGGCCAGTTTTGTTTATTGATGTAACGTACCCATTAGCTTCATCGCTAAGCAAAATTCTCTCATGAAAATCAGGATCAACGGCAACCTTGTTTCGGGCCCATTCAACGAATGTACGCCTAACTAGGTGATCGTTTGGCTTCAGTTTTTGAAATGCCAAACCAAACTAAACACAAAAAACTTAACAGCTGTTAAAATGGCAGCCGGGTAAAACTCAAAAAAAAAATCCGCAAATAGATTTTCATTGTATTTCAAAAACCTTACAGTGTTGAAAAAAATGGGTGATTCAGTATTTTTAAAATTTAACACCCGAAAAATTCTCAGACTAAATAATCGCCCTCATCTGAACCATAACATTTAAGTTTCCATAAAAGTAAACATTTTCCCAAAAAAACATATGTAAATCCAATTGCATCATCAAACTCAACACACAAAACACATTCATGAAAGTAAGAACACAAATTTTCTTATAAATATTTCAAATTCCTTAAACTTGTACCTATATGTATTACTATATATGGTGTACGGCCAGAGGCAGAGAACATCTTTTCAAAAATGTTTATGGTCAAGAAAGTTTCCTTGATATGCCATATTCACAAAGTACATATTTGCACACATTATCTCCAGGACGATGGATTAAATATGTGTAGAAGAAGATGCTTACCCTTATAGAAGTTCAGGTCACCATCACTTCTATTCTGTAGCAGTAGCAGCGAACATTAAGAAACCCACAAATGAATCCAATCCAAATGATGATAAAATCCAAGACATTCCCATTCCATTCTTTCCGGAATGCAGATCCTTTCATTCCACCACATTTGAAGACTTTTGAAGAAATTTTCAGTTTTTTTTTTTTTTGTTTTTGAAGTAAATTTTCTAATGGAATTTGCTAAGCATTGCTGAATGAAAATCCTATGATGTGGTTCCTCTGGGTCTTTTATCTTTATATGTTCATCTTTAGGAATCTCACAATATTGGAAATAATATAAATAAAAGGACTTATGTGTGTGAAAGGATTTTTCATATTATAGTAATTTCAAATATAGACAAATTAGAATTGCAAGACCTCACCAAGTCAATACCTGCTCTAAAAAATATGATGAAATAAAATGTTATTAGATCAATTGCACAGGTGAAGGGACTAAAATGTCCGCAATTTTATTATTTCACAGGGATTTTATTGTTTGCAGTAAAATATTTTCAGTTTTTACCAAATATTTCTACAAAGAAGTCAAATTTGTTTAGTGAAGAAAAAAATTATTGTAATTCAATAAGATTGTTTGAAGAAGAACAACAATTAAAATTTTCATTTTAGGTAATAATACGAAAAACTCATTATTTTAAAAAGTTTACTTATTAAAATTCAATCCCTAAAAACTATCAACCTGGCCATGAAATAGCTATAACTCCAGCCAATAAGATCTTGGTGATAGCTCATCCAAGTATTGTTGTTTCATTCAGAACCTTCGAAAGAATATAGAAGGAAGTAATAATAATAAAATTTTTGTTGACCTTCTTCTTGGACCATACTGAAATCTTCTGTTTACTTGTATTTCATATTTGATTTGAAAACTTATTTATTCTGGATTTTGCTCGAGAAAATTTTGTTCTTCAAACTTTGTACAATTAAAAAAGAAGCAACCTAAAAGGTCTTGCCCGATAAGTGGCTTGATGTCTGTTTAGAATAAAGTGACCGATTGGCAACCCTTTAAATGAAAGTCAAGATGAAAGAAATAGTAACGAAGTTACGCAAGACGAAGTTACGCAAGACAGAGTTACGCAAGACAGAGTTACGCAAGGGCAGAGTTACGCTAGGACAAAGCTACGCAAGGACAGAGTTACGCAAGGACAAAGCTACGCAAGGACAAAGCTACGCAAGGACAAAGCTACGCAAGGACAAGGTACGCAAGGCAGAGATACGGAATGAAAAAGACAACAAGAAGACAATATAGTAGCTACGAAATCGACACAGGTGTGGTAGCTGCCACAGAATAATAAAAAAAAAAGTTTCATAGGGTGTTTTGAAAAAATTTCAACTTCGTTATTGCTTGAGCGATTTCAATGAAATTGGCACTGGTAATATCTAAGATAAAGTTATTTAAGAAAAAAATATTTTCAAAACAGGGTGGTTCATATTTATGGTAAAAAATGCTAACTTCGTTATTCCTTGGGCAATTTCAATCAAATTGACACTGGCAGCATCTAAGATAAAGTTATCAAGGAAAAAAATATTTTTAACAGGGTGGTTCATAAATATGGCAAAACATGCTAACTTCGTTGTTCCTTGGACGATTTTAATAAGATTGACACTGGTAATATTTAAGGTAAAATTATGAAAGAAAAAAATATTTTAACAGGGTGGTTCAAAAAAATTACAAAAAGTGCTAATTTCTTTGCTCAAATTGGCATATGTGTTAGCTCAGATTAAATTATAAAAGAACAAAATATTTTCAAAACAGGGTGGTTCACAAATATGGTAAGATATGCTAACTTCGTTGTTCTTTGGGCTCAACAAGAGAAATTTGGAAAAGTAAATTGTTCGTCGCGAAAGATTGCAATTCGTTACTACCAATTTCTTTTCTCAAATATCTCATATTTTGGTAACAAAAATTAATTAAACATGAATCTGAATTACTTACTATCATTTTGAAATAATGCTTACTATTGTTTTAAATCCATTTTGTTCATTTATTCGTCGGTGGTTGGTAGCTCTCATGTGGCTTGGGCTTTACTGTATATAATATTTGCTTTAATTTTACTTTAAAGTTAATTTTAAATTCAATTCAATTATAGTATTATATTATTATATTAAATTGTTAATTCTTAATTCTTCCATTCATTGTTAGTCCAATTCGAAGCTTTATTGTAAACAAGATGTGAATCTTAAAGTCAAGCTATTATTAATAAATTAATACAAATACAATACACTGATGTTTTCAGATGATGTATTTCTTTCTTTTCGTCTTCCATTAAGTTTTTGAATAAAAAAATTGTCAGTTTCCGGAATAATTAATCAAATTCTTATTCTATATGGAGCACAGGGAACCTCGAGTCCTCTTTGCCCAAATACGAATGGCTTTAAAAAAATGCTATGAACATTTTTTAGCACGAATATTTCACAAAGCTAAAAGCTTATAAAACATCACCTAACTCCCTGTTGTCTGTATAAGATCTTTAAGACCTTTAAATTGAAAACGCACAAACTTTTATGCAGTTTTTTTTTTAAAGCTAACCTTAGAAAACAATAAATTCTAATTTATCCACATAGAGCACACTCGCGTCCAATACAGACAATGATCGACTGAGGAGCTAGATGGTGGCTTTTATTGTTTTATTTAACTTTTTGACTCAGTCTCTTAGCTATCTCTTATTTAAGAAAGCCCTCTGTGTCCCGTCTTCCCCTAATAATTATAAAAATTATAATTAATTAATAAATTTGTATGATTCATATTGACATAGATTATCACCCTCATAAACATATCCGAAGTCCCTCAATAATAACTTATCGACTTTTTGTACAGATGCATTTTAGCAGATATTGTGATGGGAGAGGAAGTCTTAATTTTGATAGAATTTAATCATATAACACATTATTTTAGGGTAGATTTTAATGCTCTGTCTACTACTACTGAGACTAAAACTAAAACTAGGACTTGCAAACTTGAAAAAGCATAGTACTTTTTATGAAATGATTATTTTTTTGTTTAAAACAACATCTAAAATATAGCTGAAAACACATTTAAAATAATGCTAACTATATTAATGAAACTTGGAATGAATGTTTCAAAGTATCATGGGATGTTAAACCTTTGTCTTCAAATTGTGTAGCTACTCAGAAACACACAATTAGTTAGAACCAAGTAACTAAAATTATTGTCAGATAGCAACTCATTATTTTATCAGAAATTATTTTTGAAAACCAAAGAATGCCTTTGAAGCAATGGTTTTTAAAAATGGAAATCCAAACGTCAAATCAACTATTTAAATGTTTGGGTTTCACGTTTCGTGTTGTTAAAATGTTGAAATTAGTAAGGAACCAAAACAATACCACTAATTTAGACTACAATGGATACCAATACCACAAATCTAAGACATATGAAAGCATTGGCGGTATAGTGCAATAACAACGAAGTTAGCATTTCTAACCATATTTATGAAACACCCTGTCTTGAAAATATTTTTTTCTTTTATTATTTAATCTGAGCTAACACATATGTCAATTTGATTGAAATCGGCCAAGGAACAACGAAGTTAGCATTTCTTACCATATTTATGAACCACCCTGTTAAAATATTTTTTTCTTTCATAATTTTACCTTAAATATTACCAGTGTCAATCTTATTAAAATCGTCCAAGGAACAACGAAGTTAGCATGTTTTGCCATATTTATGAACCACCCTGTTAAAAATATTTTTTTCCTTGATAACTTTATCTTAGATGCTGCCAGTGTCAATTTGATTGAAATTGCCCAAGGAATAACGAAGTTAGCATTTTTTACCATAAATATGAACCACCCTGTTTTGAAAATATTTTTTTCTTAAATAACTTTATCTTAGATATTACCAGTGCCAATTTCATTGAAATCGCTCAAGCAATAACGAAGTTGAAATTTTTTCAAAACACCCTATGAAACTTTTTTTTTTATTATTCTGTGGCAGCTACCACACCTGTGTCGATTTCGTAGCTACTATATTGTCTTCTTGTTGTCTTTTTCATTCCGTATCTCTGCCTTGCGTACCTTGTCCTTGCGTAGCTTTGTCCTTGCGTAGCTTTGTCCTTGCGTAGCTTTGTCCTTGCGTAACTCTGTCCTTGCGTAGCTTTGTCCTTGCGTAACTCTGTCCTTGCGTAACTCTGTCTTGCGTAACTCTGTCTTGCGTAACTTTGTCTTGCGTAACTCTGGTATTCTCCCAAGATGAAATATTACAGAATTTTATAATTTTTAGAGTTATCGGTAAATATTTAAAAAAAAAGTATTTTCAGTGATCTGATATTGATTGCTAAAATTTTTTGTTCAAAAATTAGGCATCAAGTTCAACAGAAAGCCGTTGAATAAATTGAATTAAATAATAAAAACATTGTTTAAAAATAAATTTCAATCGTTGGTACTGTTCGCTCAAAGCTTCTACCAACATCATATTTGTTATGAGGAAGAATCTGCAAAATGTGCTCAATGTCTATTGTTTTCAAGGTTGGTGAAGGGAATGGAGAACGTGTCATCGTAATCCATACCAAGACATACCAGTACACAAAATACCAACTCAATTCACACCAATGGACACTACTCAGACCTCACATTACGATGATAAAAACACCCAAAAAAGTGGACCCGCAACTTTGTCTGTCTCTGTACCACGGCGCGGCGGGCCAGCCGGAAGAAATATCAGATGACTGGCGAAAAGGTATAATTTGCCCCATACATAAGAAGGGAAATCTCACATCGTTCAGCAATTATAGGTATCACGTTGTTGAGTAGGAGCACGTCCTATATCTCTCTCCTACTCTCCTCTATCCTACAAAAACGGATAGCCCCATACGCTAAAACCATAAACGGACAATATCAGTGTGGTTTCATTCCAGGCAAATCAACAACTGATCAGATCTTAACCCTTGGGCAGGTGATGGAAAAATGTCTTGAATTTTACATTCCAACATACCAACTGTTCATAGACTTTAAGGCCGCCTATGATAGCATAGCCAGGGTAAAACTTTACAAGGGCATGAGAGAATTCGGCATCCCAAATACACTGACACGACTTTGTAGGTTGACCATGACCAACGTAACAAGCCAAGTAAAAACAGCCGGATTGCTATCTAGACCAATCAACATCTTCAGTGGACTCTGACAAGGGGATAGTTTGTCCTGCCTCCTTTTCAACCTGGCGGTGAAGAAAGCAATCCGTGACTCTGGCACGGTAACAAGAGGGACCATCGTCAACAGGTCTAGCCAGATACTGGCTTACGCAGACGACATCGACATCATCGCAAGAACCGAACAAGCTTACACGATTCCTTCATCCAGATCGAGCAGGCGGCACAAAATCTGGGGCTGCACATTAGTGAAGGTAAAACAAAGTACACGGTGGCGTCATATCTGAGAAAAACAGTTGGTCAAACAATCAAGGTAACAAAGCACGATGTTGAATTGGTGCAATCCTTTAAATACCTTGGGTCAATATGCGCAGCCGATAACAATATAGAAGAAGAAATACGCGGGCGGCTGCTTAGTTCCAACAGAACTTACTATAGTCTGTCAAAGCTCTTCAAATCCAGAAGTCTCACCATAACTTCAAAACTGCTGCTGTACAGGACCATGCTCCTGCCAGTACTCACGTATGGATCCGAGACTTGGGTGCAAAAGACCTCTTAGCCGCGTTCGAGAGAAAAGTCTTAAGGAGTATTGTAGGCTCCATATGTAGGAAGGATGATTCCGGAGGCGGTAGTTTAGTTTAGTATAGTGACAAAACTTAAGATCGGTATAAACCGTTTGATGGATTGCAACAGAATTCTTTATAAAAGAGGTCGTATTATAATTAATTGAATAATTGACGCAGTGAAACAATATGGTACATTGTGACATAGACGTATACTTACTTTTATTTTTTTTATTTAACTTATCTTTTCGTTTAATTTATACATAATATTTAATATATTTTTATAAACAATATATTCCATCAAAAGGGCCGAAAATCAACTCTATTTCTAACATAAAACTCTAAAAGCGTACAAATTATTTACCTTTTACATTTTTGTTTTAAATTACAAATAAAATCCCAGTTGAATTTAAGAAACTGTACTTCCAATAGATAGAAAATAAGAGAAGTTAATTAAATTTTAAGCAATTTACAATCAAAAACCTAAATCAACAGTTTACATAAATTTTAAAAAGCTTAAAGATAAAAATGACCATTTCAACATCCCTCTTTTCGTAAAAAAAAAAACAAACAAAAAAAAAGTAAAGTAGCACACATGGTGCCCTTTGGTATACATTGCCACAACCCCTAAATTCATTTTGCTTCAACAAAAAAGTGATACACTCTCATCTAAGAAAAACCAGTAGCCATTTCATGGTTTGGGGATTCGTAAATATTTACAAACTTGGCCCAAGTAAATATGACCCAAGAGTAGAATTTATTTACATTTGCCTTCATTAATGCTCCTTTAATGTCACGTGATAATAATTGAAATGAATTTCGTACATTTTGTATCGTGTGGAGCAAAAGCTGGACATTGGAAATTTTCTCCAAGAACCAAACGAACGGAAACGAGGCGAGCTTCGCATATATCCTCTCTGATATCCTGAGAAGACACATTATAAACATGAGTAAATGGGTTTATCAACGGGTTTCCATCATGAACGGGGTATTATAGATTAGCTTTAGAGAGCAACGACAATGCATTAAATTTTCAGATAAAATTCATGTTGGTATGGTATTGTTTTTAAGGTAAAGTATACATAAATAACACATTAAGTGTGGGCTGTGGCATGGACATAACGTACATTTATGATGGAAGGGATCTTTGACCTCGTGCATAAGTAATAAGGATCGGAAAAGGGTGCTGGTTCTCATCTATTTACAACACTTCTACGTGGACAGAAAGGTATAATTTTAGTTTTGTGAGCCTTAATTATATATGGGGCATGGGCAATGATTTGGCCATCCAACAAACTAAGCTAATGGAATCGATATTTTTTTTTCTTGGAAACCTAATTGTAAGGTAGGCATTTTAATGTTTCGTGGAAAATAATAAAGCAGTATAATGAATAACGTTGTAAATGGACATATGTTACGTTACTGTGATCCAGTTTTTTAGTACGAGATTAAAATTAACCTTGAGTTAAAACTCTTTATGTTATGAGGTTTTTAGACCCTTATGCATCCATAAAATAGATTGTGAATTTAGTTTTCGATCATTTGATTAGCAGGACTACCCAACTCTGGTTTAACTTAGTATTGAAAAATAAAAATCAATACATGCAATTTAAGGCTTGTAAGAAAACCTGAAACGAGAAGAATTTTTTTATTATACAGAATTTGGATAGTCCAACATGGTACCGTCTGTCTGCAGTATGCCAATTCCGTCCAAAGAGAATTCAGGCGGGAGTTTGACAGTACTCCATTATGAGGCTCATGAGCACCGGAGATCGCATTGTTCGGGTTCAGGATGTAATAGCGGCTGTAGTATTGCCAATACATTTTTACAAAGTCCAAATTAGAAACAAGTTAAGCCGTCAGGACAGGATTCCCCTGTTGGAGTAGAATTTTTGCCGAAAAATGATTGGGATGACTTTCTGGCCTCCAAGGTCAGGTCACTTGACTGCACCAGACTTGTTTTACGGGATTAGGTCAAGCAAGAAGTGTAGAAAATGGAACTCAAGCGATACTAATTTCTTAAGTTTGTATTGAAATAAACTAATACAAAAAAATAGTAAAGCTGATATATTGATATTAAAGTGTAGACTTACTATATTTATTTTTACTATATTCGTTGTCCCAAAGCAATATAAAATTTCTTTATCTTTTCACTTACAATCTAGCCATCGAAATGCTGGTTGGAGAGATGGCGTAGACCAGAACGCCCGAAGCCTTGTCGAGCCCAATTGGATGGCGTGCGTCGGCTCGAGGCCGCGATAGGTGGAGAGACTTGTTGAAGGAGGCCAGGACCGGACCTCGGTTGTCGAGCCGATGTTGATGATGAAACCCATAAACAAAATTGATAAAAAATAAGTAACAGTAAGTAGGTACTTAAGAAGAACCTTGTTACTAATTTTGAACATTTAATTTTAGCATACATTTAGTGTTCAGATTTCAAAAATAAGTATTTCTCCCACAATCGAAGTGTCGAAAATAGCTAACTACTTTTAACAACATAAAATCCTTTAATTAAAATATTAATCGATCAAAATTGATGAATGGCCACATAGGTACATATAGTACAGAATTAATGAAATTGCATAAAATTTCTTTCCTAAAACTTTGATAGCAATCCGTCAAATCACTTATGAGAAATTCAAAAAAAAAAAAAAAAAGTTAAGACAAATAGTAGCTACCGTTAGTAACGATTTTTTGCACAATATTTTTTATTAAAATGATATCCAATTGCTTAAAAATAGCACACAAAATCTTAAGAACCGTTTCGAGATAAATAAATTCTGTCGCGAAAGTTGGATGACAGGTACCTATCATTATTTTTTGGAACTACGAGTAAAACAAAAATAACAATTTGGTTTAAAGAAAAACAACCCTAACACCTCTTAAGTTCCACGAGGAGATATACCGAAAGACAGATCGACGAACGGACGTGAAGAATTGTGCGACTCGTTTTTTTTGCTTTCTCTAGCATCGTGATGTAAGGTCTGATGAATATTCCGAGTTCTATCATAAATTTGGCCTAAGTAGAGTGGCAGTAAAATTAAAACAAATCGTAAATTTGAACGAATAAAGGAACAATTGCTTTCATTATTTTAACTAAACATATTAGACATTGAAGATGCTTAAAACCAAAAATCCTACTAAATTCACCCGTGCGTTTCTGAAAGAGAAAAGCTCACTTCTTGTGAATTCAGTAGCATTTTTGGTTTGAAGCATTTCTAGGGTCACACACAAACATTACACACACTTTTTTTTTATTCTAGTTGTAAGGAAGTCATTAGAGAGTTAGAGAATCGTGCTTCCGAACATACAAAGCTTATCCTTTAGAGGAAAACAGAAAAAAGTTTTAGCAAGCAAGAAATGCCTTTAACGATTGGATCAAAAGAACTAAATTCTTATATGACCAGAAACTGAGACAAAAAATTTACAGTGTCCCAAAAGGCAGTATGAAATTTTGCTCAATGGTTAAGAACATTAAAAATTCCACCTCTTCGTCAGTTCCCATTCTTATCTATAATGATAACCCTGTTTTTAGTTCTATAGACAAAGCTAATTTGTTTGTAGGACAATTTGCAGCAAATTCTACTCTGCTGGAGAACGATATGAAACCACCTGTAGTTGAAAGTGTTAACTTTCCAATGGGTTAGATTTATTTTCGCACACAAGCGGTCGCTAGAATACTGAAAGATCTCCACTCCAATAAATCTGCTGGCTTTTCCACGTTGGCAAAACCTCTTCGCAAATTATTTCACCTATCATTTTCTTCAGGACTCTTTCCAATTAGCTGGAAAACTGCATTCGTCCAACTAGTTCGTATAAAAATTGTATCATTTTCACCGTCAAATTATCGGCCGATTGCTCTAACATCTCTTCTTTCCAAGGTTATGGAAACATTGATCAACCGTCAGCTTAAGAAATCTTTTGAAGATCGGAAACTCCTTAATGATCGGCATTACGGTTTTCGCAGTAATAGATCTATTGATGATTTATATCTCACTGAAAAGTGGAACCAATCCTTACACCATTTTGGTGATAGGAAAATTATTGTCCTGGATATTTCTAAAGCATTTGGTATTCGGCTCTGTTATCAAAAAAGATTGCTTTCGGTATTGAAAGTTCTTTCATTCATTGGATTGGGAATTATCTCTCTGAACGTTCAATACAAGTTGTTTTGGATGGTTTCAAATCTGAAGTCCACAAAATAAATGCTGGTGTCCCTCAAGGCTCTACTTTGTCTCCTACTCATTTCCTCATTTTTATAAATGATCTGTTTTGCTGACGATAGCACCCTCAGTTTTTCTTATTCATTTCCTGATTCCATTCCCTATTCTTCGAATGTGGAATTTCAACGGCACAACATGATGAGCTCACTAAATTCCGATTAAGTAAAATGGTTGAATGGGGTATTAATAATCGTGTGGAATTTAATGCTTTGAAAACCTAGAGCTCTTTTTTATCGTTGAAGCGAAATATTCCTCCGACGCCATTGTTCATGAATGGTGTTTGCATTGAGGATATAGGGATTCGTTCTTCTGTCGTACAATACGAATGTGGAATTCCTTACCCGACTTTATTTTCCCTCCCCAATTCAATGGCCAGACGTTTAAGACAAATGTACATCGTTTTCTCAATCCTCCCTCTTTTTCCTCAATGCTCGCACTATGTTAATAGTTAACATTAAAGGGTAAGTCATAACCCCTTGAGTGCGCGTCAGTTATAAAAAAAAAATAAGATATCATATTTCACGGAGATACAACTACTCAAAGACATACACTTACATATTTATTACATATTTCTTTCAGAGCAAAATATGTCAATAAAAGCAAGTTTGTAGAAAATTTGACCATTGATAAAATTTGAAGTAGAATGCAAACGGAATAGAATCCTTCCAAATTATTTTTGCAAATAAAGTCTCCAAAATTTTCTTGTGTACAGAAGTTTCTTCAAAAAATTTATCAGAAAAAATTATTTTTTGTTTCATTTCAATACGACAACCTTTCACAAAGATACACCTCTTCAAAAAATTCTAAAAAAAAGAAAACTTCTTCCTTTAATTTGTTGACTATTGCATCTACCTAGTTGAAACAAAAAAAACCCAATTTGTCAATTATTCCATTCAACACCTTCAAACTTTCGCATCTTAATCTAGAAGATTTTTCTTTTTAAACTTTATTGACTGTATTAGAGTATGAGTGATGGTCCCATACCAACCATGATGCAATCAAGAAACTAATTTAAATTAAGCACCTCTCACTCCCTCACAACAAATACTCATCATCATGTCTTCTTGCTTCAATGACAAGTGTCAAACAGCAATAATTGTTATCTTCACAATTGCAGATATCTCTAAGGACCTTATTGCGACCGTCTTATTTTCATTATTTTTTTTTCCAAAAGCAAATAAAAAAAAATAACAAAAAGGACTAAAAAAAGAAGACCAGCGATTTCAATGGAATTTCCTTCATAAAAACAATTATCCTTTAATTCTTTAATCCCTAGTGAAAAAAAAAACATAAAATCACTTACTTTCGCCTCCTTAAAAAAAAATATCCAGGCAATGAAAGATTTCACCCTACAGCCCCATCCAAAGGGAATAGAATATTTTTTTTTTAAGAAATGAACATAAATGCAAAAAAAAGGATCCATTGTCATTAACTTAGAATACTGTGCTAATCTAAAGAGGGCTAAGTAAGAGCAGAGCTGTGCTTTAACAGAAAATGAGCTTACAGCCAGGCCAGGGCCACCCTCCATCAAACTTATGACGTTGGCCTTTCCGTTTTTATTTTTGATGGCAAACATGTTACACACAAAAAAAAACTCCGAATACAATAATATGTAAGTATACGGGCTATTCCCTTTTCAAAAATAAGAGGAAGACGAAAAACATCATTTTCGTTTTAATTTTCCTGCGAATGACACAAATTTAACTATTCCCCTTTGTCGGTCGTCAGTCGTCACAATGGAAGGATATACATTCATCTCCTGGGGGGATGAAGAAGCCAGAAGTCCAGAAGTCCAGAACCATTTCCCATCTGACTTTTAACAACTTGTCCAACGGATATATGAATAAGGATCGAATTTTGTCTTCTCCATTCAATGTCAAGATGGATGGACAACAATTTGTTATTTTGAAATCATATCATGGACATGGACGCATGAAGACGGCTGCCATCAGGATATACGTGCTGGATGCAAATTGAAATTTCACAGTGAACTTGTATAAAGTTTCGTGTGTAATTTCTTCCAATTACTCTAAGTAAGCGGTCTAATACCTTGGTTTGTCTCTAAAGTCTGTGAAAGGATAAAATGCAAATTTTCCAATCGACTTTGGGAGTCCTTGTAAAGCGGTTTAAGTGGATTTCCCACCTCTATAAGATAAGAACACACATCAACCCTGCTACATTATATACGTAGGCACTTGACCTTCTGATGAAACTGCTCTCTTCTAAAGTTTCTTAAAACTTTCTTAAGACGTTCACAGTTTATGTTGTTGGATGGTTTGGGAGAGGATTACAATGTATCCTTGACACTGCCTATACCATCATCATCATCAACATCTCATCAGTATGCTGATGATTACTGTCCAGAGAGAGATCGTTTCTGTTTTAGGTTATGTACACACACTCTACAGTCTACACGAAGCGAGTCCTTAGTTTTGAAAACATTTTCAGTTGGGTGCACATTTACGATTTTCATATTGAAAAAAGGATTAGTGATGTTCATGTGCTTCAAAATGGGTGGTGTTGGCTTTTCGAAAGGGGATATTGCAGTTTTCTTATGATGTGGTCAGTCAAGAGACGCACTGACCGACCATTAACGGAAATGTCTTAGAAACTTTTGTATAGGTCTCATTTGTCGACGTCTGCTTTTGATGTCATGTGATAAAATTTTACATTTCAATCAGTTTCAAAAAAGGTTGATGGAAATTAACATATTAAAAAGATTTAATATTAAAGGGTGACTTCAAGAGAGGAAACCTTATCTCTTTAATTATTTGGAATGTTGAAATGAAAGGCTGCTCTGTAAGTGGTTTGGGTGGATTTTTGGTGTTGAGTGAAGCGAACCAACAGATGGCAGCAAATATGTTCGAATTGATTTTCTGCAATTATTTGATTTTCATCTATCAAATAAATAAAAGAAATAAAATTATGTTAGAAGACACATAACGGCGAGTTATTTTATGTAAATCGTGAAGTTATAGTGAAGTTGTTTTTGGAAATTATGATAACTCAAATAATAAGTTTGTAATATCAAACAGTGCCACAGACATGGTTAGGTTAGGTTTAAAATGGCTACCGGACAAGAAACCCGACACACTTAGACCCTTATGAGTCCATTGTGATACCATAAAAAGAGAAAAATTAGCAAGACAGGAACTTACTAGTCGAACCACTCGGAGCTTGTAATGAATGGGGATTGACTTTTAGCGTCCGTTTTCACTAGTGTCATCATAGAAGAATTCTCCTAGATGGAGTTTCCTTCTAGCTGAGAGAGAAGGGCAGGTGCACAGAAGATGTTAAACAGTTTCCTCTTCTTCTTCGTCCATTCAGCTTCTGCAGAAATCGTTGGAGTACAAGTTTATTCCTATTGCGGGTCTACTTATTGAGAAGTATCCTGATTTATAGATTTATTATTTGAATCAAAAAATACAATTTACATTGATTTACATAATTTACAAAAAAAAAAAAAAAATCATTAAAGCATGGCTTTGCCGTCTGCCTGGTAAGAGGAAGGATTGTTCCTTGTTTGGCGAGTTCGTCAGCCCTACAATTGCCCGGGACATAGTGACATGTCCCGTCACCCATATAAGGTGAATATCAAATTGTTCAGACATCTGCTTTAAAGATGTTTGGCAGTCTAGGACCATGATTGAGTTCGTACTGACAGAGGCAAGAGATGTAATAGCCGCTTGGCTATCTGAGAAGATCCGAATAACCATGTTGGATATTACGTTTTCTCTGAGCCAAGAAAGAACTTCCTTAATCGCCAGAATTTCCGCTTGGAACACTCTATACAATAGTCTGGTAAGCGGCAGAAAAGACTGAGATTCAGTTTTTCCGAGAATATGCTTCTTCCTACACCTTTGTTGGTTTTTGAACCAGTGTGAAGATTCATTGTCCAAAATGCTCCCCTCGATTGAGAGACACCTTTTCGTGGTGGGGGGATAAGTAGGTTATGTTAGGTATTGTTGACTCAAGCCTCTCATGATCGAAACTAAGATCTCTCAAAGGTGGTGCATGTACTTCAAGTTCTCAACCGTAAAAAGGGTTAAGTGAGTCTTATGATTCCAAGCTTTGCAGTGTCCTAATGGTTTCCTGCATAAATTGGTTGAAAATAAGTTAACTTATCTCAACACATTGAAGTAGAAGTGATAGTCAGAACAATGTGTGTGAAAGAGAACTGCTACTCAAGTAGCATATATATGTCTGGATTTGTCGCTTCGGCGATTACCTTTTAAACGATTACAAAGGTATGGGAGTTCCATTTATTGATCTCGCAGAAGGCATATGATAACCAAATTTAAATTGCCCGAAAAAATTCGAAGCACTTCATTCTCATCCAGGTATGGACTAAGTCAATATAGTTTGTTTCTATACCCGACTACCTTAATGGTGCACGGGGTGAATGATTCATCTATTTTGACAATGGATCTTGGTAAAGTCCATTAATAATGATGGACTTATCGGAAACCAATCAAACGAAATTTGGGGAGTAAGCCAGTAGTAGCAAATAATACTGGGGTGAATGGTGCGTAAAAACGCCATTTACCCTGGGATTCCAGTTAATACTGGTTTCCGAAAAAAGGGTATGCTGGTAACTCAGCGGTCATACCCGAAAAAACCAATTTGTAAATAAAGCCTATCTCTAAACCTAACACACTTAGAGCATAATAAGAAGGGTTGCAGTTGGTATAAAAATGCACGAAAGTGTATTTATACTGAGGCAGAAGTTCGCTTCGAACTGCGACCATTCTAGATTAAAATGTTACTGCGGGGAGGAGTGTTAGCCCACCAGATGGGCTGTAAAAATTTTGAACGCTAAACCACCCAATCCCTCGGGAATGGCGGTAACCTTGCCTATAAGCAATAAGGTTACTTGGAAAGCAGCCCGCTGGTTTTACTCCTCATTTGAGGACGGACTCGCAGGGGCTGTGGTTTCATAAAGCATTAAAAAAGAGATGCGAAGATAAATCTCGACCTGATCTTGCCAAAGGGATCAGGAAAAATAAGTTGGTTAAAACTAACTTATTCCATGATTAATGGATTAATTAATCCCCGACTGTTCTAATGGGTGGACACGTGATATAAACCTAAAAGGTAGGAGATCACGTTAAACACATATAAGTTTCTGTCCAAAATGCTCCGTTCCTCCCATGCAGTTCTGAATGGAACAGAGGTCTGGATGTTAATTTCAAACACCAATTGAGGGGTGGTGTAATCTAAGCGATCCGGAACGAATTCAAAATTGTTTAGAATGATAGTGTGCCACAGACATTAAAAAAAGGGCCATTTTTCTGGCCCTTTTTTTAGAAAAAACTTATTCTATTTCTCAACTCTTATGTCAAAAAGCTGATTTTCATATTTGTTCATAACAATTAATAATTATTATTGGAAATTTTATTGCTTGAAGAAAAATAATAGAAAACGTTTTCAAAACCAGTATACGAGTAGTTCTCAAAAAAACATATAATTTTAACATTTTAACTGATAAATTTGCATTGTAAAGTTGAAATAACCTTGTGCTGTGGCTAAAACGAGTTTATAAATAAGGCTGCATATATATCGCTACGAACAAAATTTCAAAAAAAGTATACGTGTTTTTAAAATACATCAAAGATCGATTTTATTTTTTTTTAAGTCCGAGACATATTTTTTTTTTTTAATTTTTGATTAAAAACCGTTTATAGGAAAATCACACACAGAGAAATAATAATGAGTAATTAATGTAAGCGTACTAGCACTTCTGGGGCTGAACGAATAATGTGTTCCTATTATTTTGATTGTCGTTATTCGGGCCATTGTAGTTGATCCAAAGGGCAGTAATAAGAGACTTGATGATCATTGATCTTGCAAATGTAAGTAGTATTTTTGCATTATTAGTATTATTCAAAAAATTAGCTAGTGTTGCTACTGTGGCAAAACTTCTTATAAAAATTTTAGAATATGATCTATAAGTTTACTGAAGTTCAACGTGTCAGGTCAAATTCATATCAATTCATATGTATGAAGGGCAAGTTTTGGATTCGTAAAAAAATGAAACTATATAATATGCATCTGTGCCTCGACCTGAAGACTTAAAAACTCATTCCATTTCCTCTTTTTTTTAGCTCTGTTACCATTACGTCAATATTTATTTGTTTCGAAAACGGCTTTAACGATTTTGGTTAAATTTTTTCTGTGGGTTTTTTTTTCGCAAAACTGTTATTATTGGCACTTGTCTTAATTTTCCGTTTTGGATTTTTTTTGGATATTTTTTATTTTAAATTTTGTTCAAAGTGTACGTAATTACCACTTTAAAAAAACTAAGATTAATGCTTATTAAATTGCTTCGTTACAATAAAAATAAATGTTTTTCTTAGAAAAAGGTGGTTTTGGTTTTTTTTTTAATTTCTTGAGAACGACATAAAATTTTTGCATCCGGTTTTCTTATTTAGACTTAAAATTAATAACAGCATTGAATTTTGAAATTAAAATTAGCACTTAATTACGTAAAATTTTGAAAAAAATGAATTTGAAATTTTTTTTTCAATTTTTTTTTTCAAAATTTTGACTTTGAAAATTAATATTTCAAAAACTATTTCTTAGAATAGATTTATTTAAACACAGAATGAAAAAAAAAATTTATTGGTTTTTCTAAAACGTATCGCACAGCATTGTGAATGAAGCCGTTGATTTTAAATAATTTTTTTCCCATTTTAAGTCAGTTTTTTCGAAAATTGCCCCTCCCGGCTAAACGGGAGGGGCATACGATTTTTTTCTTGTCTCAACGCAACCTACACGCCCTAGCATTTTGTCGCATTGCTCATGACTCACCCTGTATACAATACCCTCCAACGATTTTTGAAAAATCATATTTTCTCGATACATCAAATCGCATGCTAAAACATGCTTTTATAGCAATCTTTGAGAATACGAAAATCTTGAAAAAAAAAATAGATCTTAGCCTTTTTTTGGAGGATCGTTTTTATTGTTTACATAAAAAATACTTCCCACTCACCATCTTTAAAATGCATCCCAAACAAAAAATCAACAACTTATCAAAAATTCAAAACAACTTAAACTGTTGTGCCTACTGTACGATATTTTTAAGTTAAACAAAAATTGCAGAATTCAATTTTTTCAAGTTGTTATTGTTAATTTACTACTGAGCTAGTAAATTTGACCTCAGAGATTTTGAAGTTATGAATTAGTGGATACATGCTATGTCACTTGAATGTCCTTAAAATTTGAACTTATTGTCAAAAAAGTTTTTTTTTTAAATTTATTAATTAAAACTTATTAATTTGCAATAAAATTGAGATTTTTCATGTTTCGAAATTTTTGAAAACGGTTTTTTTACATTTGTATGGGAGGTACCGTTAAAATAATTTAAAATAGATGACCCGTTTTTGTACCAAATTTCAAAAATTTTATTTTAGTCGAATCTTGAAACATATCTGCGTACATTTTCAAATAAATCAATTTTCTTATTATATACACATAAAATGAATAATATTTAAATTTAAATCCTCCTCCTGCTGTTATTATATTCCACATATGAGATGCACTAAATTATATTGTTACGTTATCATGATGACACATACTTAATTTTAGAAAATATATAAAACAAACGTGGCAGTGGCATGGCAGCCAGCGTGGGGCATGACTCCCATGGGGCATCTATCAAATTCACATCATTCGAGATAAGTTAACTGGAAAACACATTATAATGTTTTCCCGCATTTTATCTCAAAAATTCAAAGTCCTCTTGTAAGCAATCGAGGATAAAAGATACTCCTCTCCTAAGGCACATTTAAAGTTTACGACACGAAACTCATAAATTTCTGCCATTCTTATCCTGTATACGAATACTATACCTTCCCACAACATGTGAGTAAAAATGGAGGAATATACAAACAATGGAAGATATGGAAGCTAGTTGAAATAATATAGTTGCCACTTTAACATTCAATTGCGTTTCTATTGTGTAAAATAATAATAATTTTCGTCAACTCACATATTTCTCACACTATGGCCGCGCCGCCCCGCCCGCCATAGAGGAAATGAAGCAAATAGAGCAGTTATTGTGAATAGACACAGCACAACAAAAGCAGGAAGGCGACACAGAAAAAAAAAATAACTTTCTAAATCCAATTCAATCACAATCACAACAAATCTTTAGAAACGAATGGAAGAAAAGTGCCCCCATCCCCCCGCCATAAGTGTTTCGGAGGATGAACAAAACAGCCGAAAAGGCATTTGGTATATTTTTGTTAGCGTTTTATGTTTCGTGAATGCGAATCAAATCATTTGGAAGTCATTCGACGAATAAAGTTCAACCCCTCGGAAATCGGATGGGTTTCAATTTTACGGGGCTTAAGATTATAGATATACGTACCTAGGTGAACCAGGTAGGCATAGGTTTGGGATAGGTATTGTCGTACAAGCGTTTTTTTTTTTTTTTGATTTTCTGATGGACTAATATTGTTTGTGCCAATAGAAAACAATTTCACGATTGGATTCAGATCAATCGAGTTTTATGATTTTCTATATAGATTTTTGATGGGATGAGATTGACACGCGGAATCGTAGCTACAGCTTTACAGGGCTTGACTCAAACGATTTGATTCAATCTGGAAGTTAATTTAAGGTGATTTGTATTTTGTGGATAATGCTTATGTTAAATTTATTTAACGATGAAAGCTATAGAAGAGCAGGTAACTTATATCGATGTTTCTTTTGATCCGATTGTCGATTTTTGCCAACAAAAAAAATCCAATTTGTTGGCTATTTAAAGTTTATGTTGTGGAACGTTTCGGAAGATAAATTTTTGCATCTAGCATATTGTACGATGGAATTCAGTTAATCAGTTAATTAAAACGATTCTTCTAGACTTTTGAAAATCAATTCGACTGAGAGCGTATTCTTTTCAATTGTTACAAGCCAGTTCTTAAAGATTGCACAAAATATAATGCAATGCAGAAGTCACAATATTCACTTTCGACCTGTGAATCTATGTTATGAGGGTCATTGCGCATCCAGTTAACATTGTTCTCCAGCCTAAACGCCTTTACCGTTTTGCTTGAAATTTTGTCTTTGTAAAGGGTTTTCCAATAAAATATGTTATTTTGAATAGCCCGCTATTTCGGTAGTTGTATCTTTTAAAGCTGTAATTTGTTCACATTTGAAAAGTAGAAATTACGCCATTAGTAAAAATGGAACGATACATGCTTCAACAACGCATTGAAATTATATAAAAAATGGTGAAAATTTGGCAGAGACGGTTCGTAGTAAAGCACCTTGTCGGACCGCGATTCAGAAATTAGTGGAAAAATTTGAGCTGTCAGAACAAACAGGTAAGCGATGTGAAGAATAAAAATCGTGCACGTCGCTCAAGAACACCTGAGAATATGGCTGCTGTAGCCTATATTGTTGAGGCAAACCCAGATTTGTACATTCCTCGTCGTTGTTAGGAATTAGGCATTCCACAAACATCATTACACCGTATTTCGCATAAAGACTTAGGTAGGTTTTAAGGCTTATAAAGTTCAGTTAACACAAGAACTCAAGCCGATCGATCATCAACAACGTCATGTCCTTGAACATCCCAGCGTTGATTGAAGACCTCAAAGATGGAATTCATGAAGCTAGAGGGCATAGAGCGCCACTTTGCGATTTAGTGATGGAAAATTTCATTAAAAGGATATTGCTGTGTTAGCGTAGCTGTGGCGGCCATTTGGCGGATGTTGTTTTCCTTTATTAATGGAAACTTTTGAAAAAAAGTTAAAAATATCTTCTTAAACACATACTTACTCAATTACTTAGCTCCTTGGACTTATTATATCCGTTAATATATCTCTCTAGTTTCCAGGGCCTCAACTACTCCTACGCACCATCATTTACGGTTTATGAAGAGCCCTCTCCAACTCTTCCCCAGTTATGCTGATTACTCTTCGACCGTTTTTCGCTAAGTGCGTCTTGGCCAGCCTTACTTGCCTCGCAATACACTCTTTACCCCAGCCTGTTATCGATGTTATCGATATACTCAAGATGTTGTTCAGACATCTATTTACGAACATTTGCAGCCTTATCAGTAAAGAAACACGGATTCAACATTATAGTGAAACAGTAATATCTTGGTTTTTAAGATTAAAGAGTTGTTTCTCCATACTTTGGAGAAACCTAGTTCTGTTCCGCAGTCAGTAGAGACAATACTTCGAAAATATTGAAAACTTTCATCTCTATTTCTTGTCCAGAAATATTTACTTCCGCAGATGAGGAAGTTCCGATGCTATTCTTGATCAACCAGTCGTCCGTAATCAAGGTGTTGAGAATTGATTGCAGAGTCCACTGAATTCCTCCATTTTCATTTGACAAAGCTGCATGCAGAACGTCACTAATGATTAACAGGTACAATATTGTTGAAAATACAGTATAGGCCTGCCTAATCCAACTTTGGATTTCAAACTCCTCTGTCAACCTTCTTCCGTATTGCAGGTGTTGCCGTTGTTTTAATAATTTGTCCCTCCAGTCTAAACATTGGGAAAAATTGACCACTCTCCCATACAACACGCTCTAACTTTTTATCACACAGTAATTAAATCTGAAGAAAATAAAGAAGAAGCAAATAATAAAACAAATTGTCAAAATAACAAAATATTTCTTTTTTGGCGGTTGCAACTTTTATATTTAGAGAAATAAAAATCTAGAACAGGAGGTCCATTTTCTAAAATATTGGCTTAAAATGTATAAAAAGTAATTCAAACCAGTGGCAATACTTACAAGAAATCCACTTTTTGAATCATGTTTTTTTAGCCCACAGTTTTAGGGAAAATAATTTTCAAACTCAAAATTATGAAGAAAAAATAATTAAAATAAATAATTATAATTTAACCTTTTTAAGAATTATTTTTGTGTAAAAGTTCTTGAAAAAAGTGCGTCTGAATTAACCTGGCTTTAAGTTATACGCTGCATTAGATTTCTCAGAGTCAGAAATCAGAAACTGGAATATAATTATTATTTTAAGCCTACACTTCTTTTTTCTAAAATTTAATTCAAAATCTGAAATAAAAATTTAAATAAAAATCAAAAAAACATTAATACCTCCATATTATAAAATCTTTTATACGCATCGTCGCCTCACTGTTACTAAAAAGGCTATTAAAACGTTAAAACATCCATCATCAAGTTCTTAACCGTAAAATTATCACTTCATCCCGCCGAGTAAACAAAACTGTGCGAAAAATTATATTATCATCCCTTCTTAGCAAAAAGCAAAAACAAAAATGCAAATGCAAAAACTCAACAAATTTGTTTTTGTATATAGTAAATAAAAATACCAAACGAATGAACATTTAAACCGCACGTTCCACATGAAACAATGACTACCCTTGCGGTCCTAGGCGTAATATACCCTCTTAAATTATTTTCACGCGCGTTCCCTTTTCAAGATACAAGCCAAGTGTGAATATGCACAGGCACACAAAGTGTGCGGGCGGGCATTGGCGTCGCATAAAAATAACAACAGAGAATGTGAGAAAGAGGAGCTCAAGCAGTTAGTCAGAAAAAAAAAACTCCCCATGTTTTCTGACTTGTTACCCTTAAGAGGACAAAAACGGTTTGGTCTGACGTGTGAATGAAGTCATTCTCTCTATTGGCCTCGTTTAATCTGCATAATTTTCACGGCCTTTAGACTCAAGTGTCTGTTAAGTCCTCGATGTCAACTGCCATGGTGCTTGGCGGTAGGTACTTCTTCTTTTTTTTTTTATTATATATGAACCTTTATTTCAAGGATGCTAAAAAAAGGACGAAGAAGAGAAAAATGTCACACGAAATTTAATGCTGGATGTGAAGTGACAGTCACATATTTGTTGACAGTTATATGGAGTAAGACATGTGAGATGTGACACAGGGCCACATGAGATAATGCTGAGCAAGTTTTTGTAGCATGTATTTAGCCACGAGTATGTGCGGGACGTATTTTTTTTATTTGAAATGAAAATGACACTTACCGCATCCAAAGTTGTTTTTGATTTTTATTTTCATAACACAACTCTGAGAAGCAAGGAAGAATTCGTTCAGGAGTTCCACATTAAAAAAAAAAAAGATAAATACATTTTTGTATCAGAGGCAGTTTGGTAAATGTACAATATTTTAGTTTTTAACCAACTTTTTGAAATATGGTGATTTAGAATTGAATGATTCTTTGGTGACTGAGATATTTTGAAAAAAAAAAAAACTGGGATGAACCTGATCACTTGATCTTAGTAGCGCAATGCGCAGTTCATATGACTCTGATGGCAACCTTCAAGGTTCAATTCCCGCTGGGCAGAAAGTTTTGAGCAATTAAAGACCAAGAAGCATCACTGAAAGGAGTCTGATGATCGGCCTGGCAGTCGTGAAATAGCTTTAACTTCATCCTTGTTCCTTAGTTTTGTTCCTGCACCTTAAGTAATGGGTTAAAGTTGTAATTTGTAAAGTTGTATTTTGATCCCCTAGGGCCCATGTGGCAAACGGCCCTAGGGGATCAAAATAAATCATTATCTAGAGATAAATAAAATATACTTATAAATATCTTGCAAAATTTTTTATTAAGTCTAATGAAAAGTAAATAATATTATGTAATACATATGCATGCATAAGAAGCTTATAGAGTAGGCGGTCCCTCACTGACTGGAAGAAGACTTTGAATGTTGACTATACTGAATAATTTATTGAAACATAAAAATTCTAAATTCGTTTTAAAATCGATTAAACAATATCTTTCAAATCTCTTGCAAGTAAGATGAGCCAATCGCCAACTACTCCTGCTTTGACCTTAATTCTGAGCCGGATAAAAAAATATGTTCCGAGTTTGGGAAAATGCTTTGAAAATGTATGTATCAGAGAAAAAAACGGTTTGACTTTCATTTGATGTTACAAGGTTCTACAACTTGAAGATTTAGTCAAGCTAAGACAGAAATTCTTATAGCGGAATTTTTAGGAAAGGTTAATTTTGCAGAAACTTTCTTAACTTTTTGAGTAAAGTTGCGTCAGAAAATATTTTGAAAGCTCATTTGATTTAAAAAAAATTGTAATAACTAAAAAAATTTTCATAATTTGAAGTAATTTAGTACTAATTTGCTGCTCTAAATTATTGATGAAATTTATTATAAATTCCGTGTAGAGTAGCACGAAACAAGCGTGTTTGAATGATGTTTTGAAAACTCACATAAAGTTCCTAAATACTTACACATACCTATTCAAATAATTGGCAAATTCACCGGTCGAAAAAGGTGGAAGGTAGATAATTTGATATTATTTTATCGTCAATTAAATGTGACAAATTAGAATTTTTCATTCTATGTTTTTTTTTTGCTGATTCGCTAAGATGATGTCAAGTAAATCGATCAACTCCTGAATTTGAATATAGACCACCCTATTGTAAAATATATTATTTTTCAGTTATTTTCTTTGAACAGTAACCACACCAAATTTTATTGCATTCCCTCCATAAACTTGGAAGATAGAATTTTTAAGGGACATCCTATGGTTCAAATACTTATTTTGTTTTTCAACACTAAAACAAATTATTTTTGAAAATTTTAGTAAAGAATAAGTTTTTATAAGTTTTAGATGTTTTTGTATAAAAATTTTAATACAATCACATGAACCCTTTTTGCGAAAATCGAAAATAAAAAAAAATGATTCTATTTGAGGAAACGGTATATCAGCATTTAAATTTATTTTTTTTTATCCTTTATTTTCATAATTTTTTTTATACGGATTTGATTGAGATTTTTCAAAAAATTATTTTTCTACCCCACTTTTTGTATTTTAAAACAGATTTATGTTTTTAATAGCACCTGTTTTTCAAATATCAATTCTTAATGTTATGGCGCAAATTTAGCAGAATATTAAAAAAAAAATAATTCCTGTACTTTGAAAAGTCGTGGTATTCAAAAACGTAAGGTAGGACAAATAAATGCACTGAACTAAGAAAATATACATATCTTTTGTTTGGCATTTTACGGGATATTCTGTATGTTGGTAGATGCAAAACTGTCTTCGAAATATTTAATGTTTGTATGTATCTTAATCCTACAGGGTTTAAGGAATGCAAGAATTTTCTTGAAACCTCACTTCATCGCAAGTTAAAAATTATTTGTTGTTTACAAAACATCGACTCAATAAAAATAATGCAGTATTGTCATCTAAAGCTATACCTAATTACAAATTTTGTAAGATCTTAAACAAGTTATGAAAATATGTATTTCCTTAACTATTACGACTGGCTTAAAGCATTTGCCACAATATGTACACCATCCATAGCATTCCCGTTCCAAAAAAGAACTTATCATCCTAAGGGCATTTAACTCAGGATAACGAAGGCAATTAGTTGACGGTTGTTCTTTGTGCGACGAACGACGAACGACGACGGCGGCGACGACGGTGACGTAAAGATATTTTCCACCAGAATCATTTAATACAGCCCCATACCCCCCAACAACTGCAAGGGAACATGGATTTTCAGAAGATTGCTTTACCCCTTATAATGGGTTTTTACCGCTAAAGATAACAATATTCCCGAATATAAACGTTAACAACTAACTACGACTACAAACGACCAAAACACTAAAAGCAAAATATCTCTGAATTGAGATAGAGAAATATATAAATAGCTAGCGCGGTAACAATTTTACTTACGCTATTCCATAGTCGACTAATTAACTGCGATTATTTCGGCCATTACGTGGGATTTCCTCGTTTGGTTAACATCTTGAATTTTGAAAGTGTTGTCCCAACTATACGTATAGCTTCAACCCTTCTGATAATACCTACATAGACATTGCTGGTGAAAGACCGCAAGCTATTTAGAGTATTAGAATGGCTCAATGAACCAACCCAGCACTCAGATGAATGAATGTTGGCAACGTAGTTCAGGAATGGTTGCAGATATTTCATTGTTTATTTAAAAATGTTCTTTAATATTTATTTAAAAATAAAAAAACAGGAAATATGGTTATTCCATTCTTAAAATATTTCAAAACTCACGTGGCTTTTCGATGAATATGCAAAAAGGTCGACCAAAGATTTATTACTTGTAACAAAATTTCGAATCGATATGTATAGTATATGTATGAACGGTTGTACCACGTTTCCAAAAATGCTTACCACCAATTGTGCACGGTCGTAAATCAATTTCAAAGAAACTCTGGCTGGGCTTCAGGTGGCACTGGGAGTGCTTTGAATTTGTGTATGGTGGAGTCCCTTAGCGACCGGATGTTGTTGGACATAACCGAAAGGAGAAAATTATGAATTATGGTCCCACATCGGGTGAGATTAAATAATTTTCAAGGGTTTCTTAAAGATTCTGTAAGGCATTCACAAAATGTGCAAGAAAGAAGGACTGAGTTGGGTCTTATTTTGAGTTTTTTTTTGAAAGATGTGGGGTCAGGACCGCATTTTGTAAGAACAAATCGATTTACATACACAGGTTTGTATCAATTTTTAATAAAGGTTCATACATAAATGTTTAAGAAGTATAAATGCAAAGTAAGACGTCATGTTAATTTATAAATTAGATATGTCTTAAGATTTGACTAATTAGATAAAGTGATTTTTCCCATTAGTTGAACAAGTCAAATAATTCATAGTGACGAAGAATAAAATGTATGCACTCAGAGCATAAATGCGTTATCTGATTACATGTTGCTCTGTATAAATAATTTTTTAATCATTACAACTTCTGAAAATCTATACTGATCCGTGGATTACATACATTTAAAAGCAGTGATGCAGCCAATACAAATAGCTCTGTAGACTAATTGGGCCAGATAAGTATTTGCAATTAAATTTGCACACATCCATTATGTACCCATTACATCATAAATCCGTTCATCACAATCACATAGGTTAGGTTAAGTTACAGGGCAGTCAGCGAAAGGCTGACCTACTTAGACCAATAAGATTGGTCCGTTGTGATACCAGAAGAATCAGTAACATACCCTGCTTTACTCATTAAACCATTTTGAGCTTTTAACGAATGTGTGAAGCTATGTGTTCAGGAATTAATACATATTATATATTTCTATCATTTGCGACTTACATATTTATAAACCAATCATTTAAAATTCCTTAATAATTTGCTCATTTATTAACTTTTAATTAAAATAATTTAACTTGTTTTTGTTAAACTTTGGAGTATGTGAAGTTATAGACCCCTTTTTTGAATTTGTATTTTTGAAAGTTGTTCCTGGTTTGTTCCAATTTTTTTTTTTGAAAAATATTCAAAAATGGGGGTTTTAGACCCCAAAAACCATTTTTGACCTAGCCCCCTTTTTTCGAAAATCGAAATTTTGAAAAATGTTCCAGAATGTCCTAGTTGTTCTGAACATTGTTCAAAATTTTTGGACTCCTATGTTCAAAATTTCAGAAGTTATAAGCAAAATACAACAAAATTCTAGCCCCCCTTTTTTCGAAATTCTAACTTTTTTCATTTTTTTTCCGCTTCTAAAATTTGTTGTAACCATTGTTGAAAAATATTAAAATTCTAAAATGTATATCTTTAAAGATTTGGCCTTCGAAAGTTTTTTTTTAAATCCAAAAAAAACGGTTTACCCAATATTTTTTTTTTTTTTTTCAAAAACCTTTGATTTTGAATACTTGATTTGAGGTACATGTGCCGAACAAATATTCGTTTTGTATTATATAATATCAGTCTGAAAATAATTTTTTAAGAAACATCTTTACATTTTTAAATTTTCAAAAAATTGCGATGGCCCCCCCTTTTCAAAAATCAAAAATCTGAAAATTGTTCCAAGTCAAACCTACAATTATCTGATATATAGCAAAAATTTGTTCAAAACTATATAAAACTAAAGGCGCAATCAAAAAAAAACAAAAAATGACATTTTATGCTCCCCAAAGTCCCCCTATTTTAATATGGAAAATTTAAAACTTGAATTCTTTTCTTTTAGTAGCTATAAACAAATATGTAAAATTTCGTTTCTTTCGAATTTATTTTAATCATAGAAAAATTCAAAAAATTATCCAAATCGCCCCCTTTTCAAAAAACCCAAACTTAAAATACATATGTTCCAAATAGACATTTTACCAAACCCCATTGTTCCGAAATTTCATCAAAAAATATCGATAATCAATGATTTGACGGCTAAAAAACTATTTTTACGATATTAAATGAAAATCTTTATTCTGAGCCCCCTATTTTAAAAAAACAAAAAAAAAATCTTTCTAAACAAAGACATTTCTAGATAAGACTAAAAATAAATAAAACAACTCACCCGATCTTGAATTTTGAAAAATAATAGGAACACTTTTCATTTTTGTTGGTATTTTGAATAATATTTGGGTGTTGTGGAGTGTTTTAAAAATGAGATAATTAATTTTTTTTTCTCCAAATTCAAGATCGGGTGAGTTGTTTTATTAATTTTTGGCGGGAAAAAAACTGCTTGCCAGAGTTACCGTATTTATTTTTATTTATATTAGGTTTTTTTGTTGAACTTTACCCAGGGTTGACCCAGGTTTTCTTGACAACCCCAAGAGTTGTCAAAAAAAACTTGGGTTTTTCAATTCTCAAAAAACACTTAAGGATTGTCAATTGTCTCTTTGACATTCAAACCAGAAAAAAAAAGAATTTTGTACTCTGTGCTGCAATAGTTTAAATTGAAAATTGCACGGATTCACCCGTTGCACAGTCGACAACATCAAATGTTTTCATTTTGTTGCAAGGCAAGAGGAGAGGAGGGTGTCGGTAAGGTGGAAAGGGTAGGGGAAGAGTTTGAAAAGGGAAGGTGGAATGTTGAGCTCCGAGGACGCGGAAACTCAACTTCGCCTGCAGACAAAAACACATATCAGGCCAAGGAGTACTAGGGTAAAAAGGAAACGGACTAGTAACGACCACGGACGGACTACTGGCACATCAGGGCATTGCGGATGTTGTTGCAGTGTGGCCATTAACCCACCCAACCGTAGGAATCCGCGGCCATGTTTGGATTCCCCCAAAGATGGTGGATGAACGGTTTCAGATCATACCATCTTCACCGAAAGAAATTAGCTTCCCTCCGCACCCCTAAAGATCAAATCTTCAAACACTCATGTTCCGAGCAGACGAAACAGATAAACACAAAATTTCATCTACAAAGGCGTAGGTATATTGAAGTTTATTTTACATTAAAACAATTAAAAAAAAAAAACTAACAGCAAAAGAAAATGTGGCGAAAAACTATCCCTTGGTGTCCAATAGAGAAAAAAAAGAAACACCAACAGTTACCCTTTTTGGTACTTAAAATTGTCTCTAACCCATTGAATATGAATTTAGATAGTACTCTCATGAACACGTTCCACACGTCGTCCCCCTGGCGATCACACAACTAACTAATTTTCTGGTTGCGGTTTCTGTGTATATACAAGTGCGCCCCCAGACGACCACACAACACAACTCAAAAATCATCGTGATGATAGTACTATAAGTTTTATATACAATGCCCGAACCACAAAAACGCTATCCCTATAGAGCTCTTTAGAGAAGTACAAATTCAAGGACCAACAAAATCAAAATTATTAACGCGGGGACACTAGGCACCGTTCTTTTTCACATACAAAATATTTTTATTAAAAATTTTAATAAGAAAGTAGGAATTTGCAATTAAAAATAAAACTATTTCGTGAGCTTCAACGTCGATAAAGTTAACACCAATGTACATAATATAATGAATTAAAGACAATCACAAACACAAATTTTTATATATGAATATATATATATATATTTTTCCTTCCTTCGAAGGAAAAAGCGGCAATTTTCTTTAAATTATATAAATATCTTCCTTCAATTATCTTTCTTTTTTTTCTATTCCTAGGACTCACGGACTTTTTACTTATGTAGGCGTATGTTCTGAGACTCCAATGCCAGTAAGTTGAGGTGGCGGAGCTCCTAAATGGTGATGTCCTGGGCGGCGGCTGAATTGCAAACGTTTGTTGGAATCTAACGCTCCTCACAAGTCGGCAGAGCATCAATTACGGTGAACCAAAATGAAACACCAAGTATCTACGCTGAGCAGCAGAGTACTTCAATTCCGTCGTGATAAGGTGATAAGAAAAAAAATCTGTTGCAGCAAATGCCGTGAGACAACCACCTTCGAAGAAAATTGCTTCAGAATTGTAGCCAGAATGAGAATAGGTATTTACCACAAGTGTAACTTTATATATTTTCGAAATTCGAATGCACTTTATTTTATTAAAGTTTTTATATTTTTGGCTTTGATTTTTTTGATTGAATTGTAATCTTATTTGTAATTTTTATTTGAAATTATATCAAACCAAACGGTCGTAGTTCTTTTTGCAGGAGTTAAAGTCGGTGAACAAGTACACTAACTTATTCTGTTGGAGAAAATCACCCAAGAACGAAAGAGATAGATCGTTACGGCCCTCAAAATCAGGTAATACAAACAAGTATTTACAAAAAAAAAAATAAGTCGTATGATTCTCCTCTAACAGGAAAACATCACCCGATCCCCATATCAACATCCATTGCGCTCTTGAAAATAACAACACACCTGTTGATAAAAAAACAACATACGGGTCTGTCACATATGTATGTATAGGTTAACAGCAAATACAAAATATATTTGACGACCATATACTCGTCTCTTTCTATTCTTCCATTTGCCATTTCTTCGTATTTTTGGCGGGGGGTATGTTCAATAATAGCACCATCTAGGAAAATTTCTCAACAGGTGGGGCTGGCGAAAATTTGAATGAAGGACCGGGCGTCCGCAACAATTTCTACTTCTATTATTGTTGAATTAAATTTATTTATTCGATTTATTTGTGCTTAAATAATAAACAATTACCTGCAACACGTAAATCCACAGCAAAACAAATGCTTCGAATTCGTGTTAGGGTTGCTCAAAAAACATCGATACATCGAAAACATCGATGTTTACTATTCGATGTATCGAATAAATCCGATGTTTCGCAACCTTTCGATGTTTACGATACATCGATGTTTTTTTATTCGATGCATCGAATGAAGCAAGCATTGAAAAGACACGCTCAAAGTGCCAAATCTACACTACAGTTAAACTTATTTCACATTCTCTTTCCTCTTTCAATTTATGTATCATTGTGGTGGTGTATTTGTGCATCGTACAATACACATAGAAGAAGAAGCAGAAGAAGATGTATGTAACGGTAACCCATAACGCAAGCGCAAGGCAAAAACAAAACAACAATTAGCTTTAGCTGTTAATTTTTTTTGGTTTGCTAGTTCTTATATTCTCCCAAAAAAAGAATATCGAGGAAAATTAACCGCTAGAAATAAAAACACACATTTTGTAATTGGTAGTATGTCTGGAATCTGGGTTGACTTTTGATTGATCTCAGGAATAGGATTCAAGGAAAACGCGTGAATAAAATTTTATTTATGCAAAGCTTAGAACAAAAGTATTGGGATTTTTAATTTCAAAATAATAACGCCCATATTATAATTAAATTAAACCGAAGTTTAATTTAAGATCGTGTCAAATCTCTCGATAACAGTGCCAAGTTTCAATAAACATGCTTTGAGTTTTTCAGATAAAACTTGTTTTGAAATTCTTTTATAAAATTATAAAATATTATTTGAATAAAACTTAATAAAAAATAAAAAAAATATTTTATTTTTGCATTCGATACATCGAATACATCGATGTTTTTATGCGATGCATCGGCAATCATCGATGTTACGTTACGATGTATCACATCGAATAAAACATCGATGTTTTTTTTCCATGAGCATCCCTAATTCGTGTCACTTTGATAGTTTATTTTTTACCTCAACTGGCCACAGCAAAAAACCTAGTTATATCAGGGCGAGTTCAGGGCGACCCCAGACTCCAGGTCTCAAAAAACACAGAACTTCATTGTCAGGGTGAGTTCAGGTTTTCAAAAAACGTTTTAGGGTGGCCCCAGGGTGACTTCAGGGCTCAACGAACAAACCTATTTTTAAAGCAGAAATCGTATGATGAATGTCAAAATATCAACTTTCTGTTTTTTGAAAACCCATTTGAATATCGAATTCTAGGAAATAAATTTCTACCAAACGTTTAATTTTGTATATTTCTATTATTACTATATGAATTAAAAAAAAAAACCAAAAACATGATTTTTGCCTCAACCTTTATGCTTTCTAAAACATCGATTTCTAGGGAGCCTGTTGACATTCGGAATGAAATATTCCCGAAACTTCAAAATATAGTTATTCCTCTATATTTCAAAATGCCACACTTCAAACTGCATAAAAGGATGGCTACGATTAAAATGGATCTCCAAACCGTCAATTTGTTTTGCCTTTTTCTGAATGCTTCATAAAAACACGAATTCTAGAGTATGTTGACATTTGGATTGAATTACTCATAAATCGACGAATGTGTCATAATGACAAGACGTGAAATAATTTTTTTTATTTTCGTTATGTGTTTTATGGTTATTTTAAAAGCTACGAATTGTTTAATCTGACTTTGTATTTTTCAATCTAGCGGCAACTCTGTTATGTATAGTAACTCTTTTCATGTCTGACCAATAATTTTTCTTTGTAAACTTTTCATAGCTGATTTGGATAAAATGAATAAATATATATGTGCATACCATTAAACGTTATTGTAACATTGAGCCAACTTAAATTTGTTTTGACATTTTTTTTTCAGACAAGATTACAGTTATTTATTTCATGCACTGATGTGTCGACAGTTTGGAGGACAGTTTGTAATTCATAATTGTGAAGTTGAGTCGGAATCGGATTATTCGTGCAATAAAATTTGTGTTAATAATATTAAAAATGCCATATTTAGTACTAGAAGCAAAAAAAAGGAACACGATATGGAAGGGAGTTCAGTTTTGCTCCAAATGGTTGGGTAGACCAAGTAAACGCAATCGTCTACTGGCCAAGGTTGAAATTATTGTCGAAAAGACAGCATGAGGAATATTCTGCTTTCCAATTAGATTGGATTCCTCAACCATTCATTAAAATTAGACATCAGAATCTGTCTTTTCAGGAAGCTATTCGTTCATCGAAGATGCAGATGAAAGTACTATGTACATAGCACCTGAAAATTTTTCTTCTTCGCCTGATGAGCAGATTTTTGAAGTTCAAAAAATTCAGGATGTACAGACAACAAACAACATTCAAAGTCCATCTCATCATTGTGCTTGCAATCAACATTTTGGCAATCTTTGTACTTCTGTCGGAGAGATGCGTAAAATTTTCACTGTATTCATGTTTCGCATTGTAAGGATTGCTGACCACACCAAAGTTCAAACCGATGTCGACAAGATGTTCGAGAACTTGCTGCGTTTTAAAAAAGTAAATAATAGTCGTGAAGTTTTGCGAACAAAACCTTCGAAGAAACCCTCTCCTCGCAGCCGTCCAAAAGAATTGAAATATAAGTTTGAAAGCGAAACCGGATCTAATGATGAAGTTGAATAAGAAATGAAACTATTTTTTCGGAATGAAGACTGATTTTTCTTTGTTATATTCTATTCTTACAAGTTTACAGTAAATATCTGATAAAGGCGAAAATATAGGAGGTTCCATTTGGCAATCAGATTCATAAATATTTATTTCTGAAGAACAAATAGGATATTCAAAATAGTCACTGATTTTTGATAATGGTTCAGCATAGAAAAAAATACCAGGATTTTCAGAAAATGTTTTTATAATATACTTCACACATAATATCTTGAACGATTTACTCAAAATCCACCTATTTTCGTTTTGATGGCAATTCAATACAAAATTTGACAAGTGTAAATAGTTTGACTTGGCTGTAAATAGTTGCTTTTTGCGCAAATAAAAATGAAACTAGTGATGAATCACTATTATCAAAATTCTTCATAGGATCTTTTACTTGAAAAGGAACTTTATCTTGGAAGTCTTCATATTTAATAAACCTGAACTTTGACGCTCGGAAATTCTTCAGGCTACTTGGCTTAGAGGTGTTCTTATTATTCGGAGCAATCTTTTTATATAATACAATTTAGATTCAAATGCGTAAGCAGAAAAGGTGTCAAGTGGTCTAAATTTCCGAACGTCATTTACAACGTGACATAAATTATGCAAATTGCTGGAAAAGTGATCTATTACATACATATACCTAATGCTTTAAAATTAATCAAAAAATCTTTAAACATAGATTCCGCTACTTCATAATTATTGTCATACTGATCATTTCTCATACTAATAACAACTACACAATGAAAGAGCAAACAATGTTGGCTAATTTTTGGATCGTCGAAAAATTTGTTTACCGCGACAATTATGAGATATACGTAATAAAAAAAAAAGTACTCGGTTCCCTTCCAGTGTGCCAATTCACTCAACCTCCGAGCAGCTCTATCAAATTCTTTTGGTAGCTTGCATGATTCAATAAAGGAAGAAACATCATTTGATTGATGAATACGCCAGCGAGCTTTATTATTATTTAAATTTCCAGTTTTCCACCCAATTAAAAAACGTTTTGTTATACCTTTTGGGCAAAAATAAAATAAAAACAATCAAGAACATAATGGACTCAAATTATTGCACTACCTACAGTGCCGGTAAAACAATAGCACCATTGGCACATGTACAAGTTTCATTTTAACTTCTGCAATGGAGTGAATAGAAAAATATTTAAAGCAACTACTGTAAATTGTTATTGCTTGAACTGCCACCTCTCTGTATTGTGTATTTCTGGCACTAAAATGGTAACTGTTTTCTTTTTACGAGGCCATATTGGAGAAAGTCACATTTTATTTCCGGTAAAAATAATAGCACTGATCGCAGTTTTCGTTAAAAAAAAAATAATTTTCTTAGCATATTTCAAGGTAAGGTGGTCAAATGTTAGAATTAGATTATATTTAATTCCTTTCTTCCTTCATAACACAAAAGTTTACAATTTTTCAAAGAAAATGGGTCGTGGAAAGCATTGTACCAACGAAAAACGAGAAATTATTAAAAAAATGATCATGGAAGGCAAAACGTATGGAGAAGTTCGACGTTTTGTTGTTTGTTCCAACAAAATGGTTCGGAATGCAATAACTTACGAACCTAAAGCCGCAACTCGTGGAAGAAAGCCGGTAATGACGACAAATCTCATCAGGCGGTTAGTTCGAGAAAGCGAAAAAGATCCTTTTAAGCCTGCAACTGAGCTCAGAAAAGACCTGAATATAACAGCTTGCGTGGAAACTGTTCGTAACAGATTGAGGGAACACAAATTAAATGCTTGCAGTCCAAGAAAAGTTCTTCTTTTAACTGCAAAACATGCTAAGAAGCGTTTGTTGTTTGCAAGACAGCATTTGAATTGGCAAGCAGAGAAATGGCGCAATGTTTTATGGACAGACGAAAGCAAAATTGTGTTGTTTGGCGGTAAAGGATCTCGTTCCTATGTTAGAAGGCCAATAAGCACGGAGGTTCCAGTATAATGGTGTGGGCTTGTTTTTCCTACTATGGAGTTGGGCCCATATATTGGATTAAACCTATCATGGATCAACACCTTTACGTTGATATACTCCAAAATATTATGCTCCCTTATGCAGAGGAAGAGATGCCGCTTTTATGGGTCTTCCAACAGGACAATGACCCCAAGCACACCAGTAAGAAAGCAAAAAAATGGTTTGCAGATCATGCAGTTAATGTGATGCAGTGGCCAGCACAATTGCCTGACCTGTGGGCCGACGTCAAGAAAGGAGTCTCTGAAGCTAGACCGACAAATAACGAAGCACTCTGGGCTGCGGTGAAGGTTGCCTGGAAGAATATTTCGGTTGGAAGATGCCAAAATTTGGTAGATTCAATGAGAAGACGTTGTGAAGCTGTAATAGCCAACACCAACAAAGGCTATGCCACAAAGTACTAATTTTGTTCAATTAGGTACTTCTTAAGCAAAAAATCAAAAAAAAAATTGTGTTCTTACGATGTTTTAATTTTAAGTTGTATTATAAAGCAATGCAATTTTTGTTACCGCCTACTAACAAGAATTTTTGAAAAAAATTTAAATTTTTTTTTTTAAAATGATGAATAAAAGTTGCAATTCTTTTTTTAATGTGTTCTTTTGATTAAATGTAGTCTTTTTGCATTTCCAAAATTTTCCTCAAAATATTGACAAAAACTTTATTTTTAAACGAAATTTGTTTCTCGAAGTGGTGCTATTTTTTTTTACCGCAGCTGTAAGTCTATTAACTGAAGGCTACCAGCAATAGGAAAATCTTCGATCATATCGATCTTATGATAGTCAGTCAGGTCACGGAACGAAATTTTTAATCTGTTCGCAACACAGCATTTATGTCTGTGTAAATCATTGTTCTTGCGTTATGGGAGTATTTTCCTTTTGTTTCGCACTTCAAACATCCAAAATAACCATTGCTGCCTATCACACCTGCATTAAAAAACAAGATACATATACCATTGAAGTTAATCATTTGATTTCAATAATTATTACTATAGTTTTTTTATATTATTACCTTTCAAGTAATGACGGGCTGGTGTGTCGCATATAAAGCAACGGATTTTGACTAAAACTTTTTTTCCATTTATGTCTAGCCCATTTTTTTTCTTTAATTGAACAGAATTCATCAACAAATTAATGTCCTTTGGCTTGCCTAAAAAATTTAATTTTTATGAAATTTATTTAAAATATACAATTTTCACAAAGATTTTAAATCATACCTTTTCCATAATAAATTCCAACTACCATGGGTGCTATATCAGCTTTTTCATGAATATTTAAAAGAATGGGCCGAAATTCGAATCGAGAACTTTTGAAAAGGGGCAATCCATTTACATTAATTGTACCTCTATGTCATTTTCCGGTTTTCCAAGACAACTTCGAAGCGCTTTTTCCAACCCATAGTGCCAATACGATCCTCCAAATTCATCGTTTTCTATATCGCATTTGTTTCTTGGCGTAACCATGACTGTTCTTGAGTCCTTTGGAAGATCGAACTCTGGCAAGTTCTTGTTCAGCAAAGTAAGCAAAGCATTCAAAGCGTTTTGCTTGATTAAATATAATGCACTCCATTCTCTCAAATCCAGGATTATAGATATGTACTCTACCTTCTTCTGCTTTGATCTCTTTTCGAGTTCTGGAAAACTGGTTTCATCAAGTTCATCTTCCAAATTCTCATCCAACACAATGCAGCTATCCAGGTTTTGGTTATGAGAATTTTGAATGCTTTCTTCAAGAGGTGGACTATACAAATACAACTCAACATTATTTTGATTTGGAGTATTTTCCTTGCTTTGAGCGAGGTTGGAAAATGTCATCGTCTTGTTGCGAGTACAAATTAAAGAGGAGGACATCATTACGTTCAACAGTTCCCTCCTTTTTTTCGATTGTTTCCATTGGATTTCACTTTTTTCTATGACGCGAAATTTAAAAAATTATATTTTATATTGTTTTTCTTGTCCATAATTATCTATTTGTCGTTTTTACAAATGCGGCTTAGACAATACTCGCAGGCGCAGCTACACGCTCACAATTGAAAATTGAAACGATGAAATGAAAAATGGCTGCCTGTCAAAAATTCTATTAACTTTAAAGTTAAAAAAACTCAATTACAACAACACTTGAATCTAAAGAAATGTTGAAGCTTTGTAGCAGATACAAACCAAATGTTTTTTTATTCAATTATTGTAGTATTTTGGTTACTTATCTGTTTTAATGTCGTAGCAATCTTTGTTTCTTTACAAATAAGAAACCAAAAGGTAACAAAGTCTCCTTTTGTGGATGAATTCCGTTCAATTAAAGAAAAAAATGGGCTAGACATAAATGGAAAAGAAGTTTTAGTCAAAATCCGTTGCTTTATATGCGACACACCAGCCCGTCATACAAAATACAAGCAGTTATGTTGCAACTTTGTTTCAACTATATTTATTAAAATTTTTTGTATGTTGCATTCGCGTTATGTCAAATACAACGAAAGAACAATATAACAAAACGCATTCAGAGTTACATCTTTGTTTCAGTGTTGTTAATAGTAACAAAATGTTTGACATATAATTAAAAAAGAAACAATGGTGAGGGTTTATGCATACCAATACTTCTTTGAAAAAAACAGACTCGTATGATATTCAAGGAAAGATGTAGGTATTTCATTACAGTATAAATAATTTTTATCGTATTGTGAATACCGACAAAACCAATCAACTTATTCTAATATATGTATATAATAAATATACTATAAATATGCTACAATTTGCTTCAAATGGTTATTCAAAAACTCTTATCGATTCTTTTGTTAAAAAACACGCGCGAAAACTGTCTCAAAATAAAAATACAACATTATTTAGACAAAATGTTTTAGAAGTGACAAATGAAATGAAAAGGGAAGTCTTTAACTATATTCCGGGAATAATGAATAAATTAAAAAATTGTTTAAAGCAACATTTATTAGCAATGCAGAAGAGGGCGACATTAGATCACCGATGTTCTCTTTGGTTTAGTCAGTGCCCGTTACATTCAATAGACAAACTTCTTATGGTGCCAAAATTATATGCAAATCATTACAATCGAGTTCGTGCTGATGATGAACACCAAAGAAGCGTTTGAAATGCATTCGCGTTTAAAATGTAAGTCTTTTTTTTTTTTTTGTTAATTGGGTACGTTCAGGTGAATTAAGGGGCTGCAAATGCTGTCAACAGCATTCTTGAACGCCATTTTTGCTTAAGGCAACTACTTATTTTTTAAATGTCATTACTGTCGAAATTGGAACTTTACTTCTATATTTTACGGCGCAGAAATTCATGAAATTCAATAAATCTTGTAATTATTAAAAAAAAAGCTATGTGTGATCCTATATATGATTTAATGTGTGAGAATTTAAAATTATTATTATCTTGCTGAACTGGAAGTCGTAGATTACCTAATTATAGAACTATACCTACTTTATAATTACTTATAGAAACAATTGTTTTA
The DNA here is from genome assembly GCA_958431115.1 of Syrphus vitripennis. NCBI lineage: Eukaryota > Metazoa > Arthropoda > Insecta > Diptera > Syrphidae > Syrphus > Syrphus vitripennis. Next base: position 72,685,476 of record OY288110.1, read on the forward strand.
TAGAAACCCTATTTTTTTAGGTCAAACAAGCTCTTCTTTGATCAAAGACTTGATGAGTCCTTCTGTTATCTTGCAAGACCCAGTTGGTGAAAATGAACGCCAGCGAAGTCATCCTGGGAACAGATACAGAAAGCGAAATAACTTATTATCTTTTTTCGAATAGCTACATACATAAAAAAGTTTTAAACCATTTTGAAAAATAAAGAACATGAAACTACTCTATAAATATGTTGTCCATATCTACATAGATACGTACGATTTTTATTTTAACAAAAACTTAAATATTCCATTCTTTGAAAACATAAATTAGAAACAGTCAATGGAATGTATCACATAGAGTACTAATTAACACAGCAAACAGTAAATTATTAAAATTAACACAAAAGAACTTCATATACCTAATATAATAAAAAACAAAATAATAATACATATGATTAATACAGTCTTCATTTTCTTTGAGGAAGCGTTTTGTTCATTTTCATTCTGCTCTAGATTGATTTTATTTGGTTTGACTCGATTTCCTTTTGTTTAATGTTCTTTAGTTCTACGCCTAAGTTTGTTCTCCTCTCTAAAAGCTCCATTTCTTTTTCTTTCAATGCCACGAGCTTAAGCATTGCACCGAGGTGGGCCTGTCCCAAAGCAAGTTTTTCCCTCTCCAGGTTCATGACTTCCTGCCTAGCCTCGTCAGCCTTCCTAGCTCGTCCCTTTGGCTCCTTATTCTATGTTTGTGAAGGTGTCGGTCTAGACTGGGACTCAGGTGTTTTGTCCATTAGCAGTGTAGAGTCACTGGACTCATTTGCCCCACTGTCAAATGGTTCTCAACAGAAACACCTAAGACTATGTTGGATTCCTCTGCTGATGTGTCAAAAGTAGGGCAATCTTGGACCCGCGCTTCTTCGGCATAGATCTTAGACAAAAGGTCAAAATACTGCCATGAAATCTCGCCCAGTTTTCTTCTTTTTCTTGTTGTCTAGAACTCTGTGGTAGTTTCCCTTCATATTCTGTAGCTTTTCAACATCATTTCCTTTTGAATTTCCAAAAATATAGTCCGCCGTCTCATTTTTATGTTTCTTAAATTAGTTTTCCTCTTGATACATTCCTCTAAAAAAAGAAGTGTGGATCTGTGGTCCCAAGATGAAACTTTTTCTGAAACGAATACAATTTTTTGAACTTCTTTGAATAACTTATGTTTCTGTTGAATACAACATGTATGCATGTTTATTTGATATTCACACAAAAGACAAATATAGTGCTAAATGTCCGTACTTTTTGCCACTGCGCAATTTATGCTATCAACTTGTTCTTGGTGTTGTATTTCGTTGGCAATTGCTAAAAAAATATTTGTTCTTAGATTATATTTTCTCATATTTATGTAAGCACACCTTACCAGAACTATTTTCGGTTCCTCCAAAGAGCAAATGCTCCATATATGCCGTTGCAAATTCTGGGTCTGAGAAAAAAAAAAATCTGATTGGAATTTCTTTTTTTTTTAATTTATTACAAATTTACCAGTCGATATAAGCTCGTGTATCTCCTCAGAATCCTCCACATCATAAAAAGTTCCATCGTAATTTACCGAAAACTTCATTTTTTCACAGCACAAAAATTTATAAAGTTGAAATAATAAATATTTGACAGCAGATTATTTTGACACAAACTATAAGCTGATACACTTATTTGAAACACTTATTTCCAGTCAAAAGTCACCTGCATTTGCAGGAAATTTTTTGACAGCTGGCCAATCAGAGACAAGAAAATTGCCTTTGCCTTGCAGTCTGAACTGAACTCACACATTGACTTTTAATTTGTTTTGTGTGAAACAATAAGGTGTCGTTTTAAAAGTCAAGTGAATTTGTTTATTTCACTTTTTATTTGTTAAATTATATGTTTCCACGTTTGTTCGCGTAAATATGTCTTTTATGACTAAAACTATTGAATAAGAGGATAACGAAAAACAAATTCAATAGATGAAATTAGAACTTTTCATTAACTTTCAATTGTTTGACCAACTTATAACCTTTTTATGACAACTACAGTTTTTTGGAAACAAGTTCAAACTCTTACGAAACCGATTTGTAGCATCTTTATTCACAAAGTTACAAAACTTTTTCGATGAACAATTGAAAAATTGTATTAAAACAAATAATATTTCAGATTACTTTAAAAAACACAAATACAACCAAATTCTTGTTATAAATCGAATTCTGTGCTACTCGGGGGGCGATGGGGATAATTTTTTGAAATTTTCTATGATTAAAATAAATTCGAAAAAAACGATATTTTACATATTTGTTTGTAGCTACTAAAAGAAAAGAAAGCAAGTTTTAAATTTTCGATATTAAAATAGGGGGGCTTTGGGGAGCATAAAATGTGATTTTTTTTTTTTTATTGCGCGTTTAGTTTTATATATTTTTGAACAAATTTTAGCTATTTATCAGATAATTGTAGGTTTGACTTGGAATAACTTTCAGATTTTTGATTTTTGAAATGGGGGGGCCATGGCAATTTTTTGAAAATTTAAAAATGTAAAGATGTTTTTTAAAAAAATTTTTTCAGACTGATATTATGATTGTACAAAAAGAATATTTGTTCAGCACATATACCTCAAATCAAGTACAGTACAGCCTCGCTAGTCCAGACACATAAGGTTTCTACCGTGTCCGGAATAGCGAAATGTCCTGACTATAGAGAAAAAATTAAATACAATGGACAACCGAAAACTTTTCCAAACCTTTTTATTAGAAATAGAAGTACATATTCATATACATACACATAATTTAAATATATACATACATATGTAAGCAATATGAACGCATTTTAATTTTTTTTAAAGAGTAGGAAAGCACATGTTAATTTTCGGTTGGAACGCTTTATCTAAAAACATCTTTTCAGCTTTTTCGCGTAACCTCTTTGGTAAGGCTATCCATTTGAGATGCATTATTTTGTTCGGCCCACTGAATGCCCTTGGCGAATGTCTTTCTAGCTTCATTGTTTGAAATTTTTGAAACTTCTTTGTTTACATTTTCATCTTCACTGTCTTCTTCTTCATCTTCATTAACATTTTGTTGGATTTGTAAAGCGGACTGAATAATATCATTATCAGAAAAGTCGTAGGAGACTTCATTTTGACCAGTTGCCCATTTATTGATTTCATGTGAGGATGTGTCATCATTTGGAGCAATTATTCTTATCATGGCATGAATTTTATTTAAATCATCAAGCGAAGAATCCGAGTCAATTTGTTGGCGTAACTGTGAAAGTGGTATAAGGTCTTCATTATTCCATTAGGATGCCAGTTCTGGCCATAATATTGACCAACTCTTTTTAATATTTTTCTCTCCGATACCTTTCCAAGCTGAATCTAACAAATAAACAGCATCTCGCAAATTGAATTTTTTTAAGACTGCTGCAATGTTTTTATCATCTTCCAGTAGAATGTGGGTCAATAGCTGCTTTCTATATGCTACCTTTATGTTCTGAATTAAATTTTGATCCATCGGCTGCAATATTGCTGTACAATTAGGCGGTAAGAATGAGACTCTGAAGTTGGGATCAGAGTTTATTTCGTCTTCTTTAGGATGAGATGGGGCATTATCCAAAACCAAAAGTGCTTTCAACGGCATGTTAATCTCTGTCAAAAACTTTTTCACACTTGGAATAAAATTATTCTTGAACCAATCAATAAAAATCGTTGTAGACATCCAGCCTTTTTTGGTAGCTTTATATGCTACTGGGAGATTAACGTTCTTAAAAGCCCTAGGATTAACTGATTTTCCGATAACTAAGAGGGGTAACTTATGAGTTCCTGCAGCGTTAGAACATGGCATAAAAGTAACGCGATCTTTCGATATTTTTCTGCCAGGAGCAGATTTTTCATCCGCATGAACCCATGTCGTCCCCGGAAGAACCCTCCAAAAGGCAGCTGACTCATCAGCATTATAAACCTGTTCTTCGCTTATGTTCATTTCTTGAATCAGTTTTAAAAATTTTTCTTGAAAAGGCTTAACAGCAGCAACGTCGCTAGATACTTTCTCGCCACAAATCTTAAGACATCGAATCCCATGTCGCAATTTAAATTTTTCCAACCAACCAGAACTTGCTGCAAAATCTTCTTTACCTATCTCTTTTTAAAAGAATTTGGCTTTGGTTTGAATTATATCTGTTGAAATTGGCACATGATGATTTCTTTGTTGGATGAACCATGTCATCAATGCTTCTTCTACGACTGGGTGTTCACCTTGTCTGATAATTTTTCTCTGTCCTTGTAGCAATTGTTAAATGTTATTTGATCGTAAATTTGAGACCTTTTGTAACCTTACCTGATCCTTGAAATGTGTTAGATACAAATTTCCGAATTTTCATCTTATTCATTTTTATATCAAAAACAGTTGACTTCGAGACTTTGAAAATGTCTGCTACTTGCCTAACTGATTTGCCATTTTCAATATCATCCAATATTTTACATTTCTCAGAAAGTGTCAAAGTAACATGCTTTCTTTTCTTTGTAGAAGCCATAATAAGTAAAAACTTATGTTTTAAAAAATTTTCAATAACAAATTCAATTTACAGCAAAAAAATATGCCTTATCCTTAAAGAAAGCTCACGATGAAATGAAACAGAGCATGAAAGATAAACGACCACAAATATAAGCTTCCAGTGAGTAAATTTGCAACGATTTAAATGTATACATAGATTCCAAAGCCAACTACAAGCGACAAAACTAGTAGGGAATTCCCCGTAATTGTATGAACAAACGTTTTTTCCAAGAAACAGAGTCAAATAGTATGTATGTATATGTAATATGTAAGTACAATTTACATTGTACATACGCATTTTAATACGCTGTCCGGACTACTGAAGTGTCCGGGCTAGCGAGTGTCCGGACTAGCGAGGCTGTACTGTATTCAAAATCAAAGGTTTTTGAAAAAAAATAAAATATTGGGAAACCGTTTTTTGGATTTAAAAAAAAAAAGCTTTCAAAAGCCATATCTTTAAAGATATACATTTTAGAACTTTAATATTTTGGAACAATGGTTACAAAAAATTTTAGAAGCAAAAAAAAATGAAAAAAGTTAATATTTCGAAAAAAGGGGGGATAGAATTTTTTGAATTTTGCTTATAACTTCTGAAATTTTGAACATAGGAGTCCAAAAATTTGGAATAATGTTCAGAACAACTAGAAAATTCTGGAACAATTTTCAAAATTTCGATTTTTGAAAAAAGGGGTAGGTCAAAAATGGTTTTCGGGGTCTAAAACCCCCCTTTTTCAATATTTTTCAAAAAAAATTGGAATAATCCGTAACAAACCGGGAACAACTTTCAAAAAATACAAATTCAAAAAAAGGGGGGCTAACTTCACACACCCCCTGGGATATTGATTATGTGCAAAAAGTGAGTAGAGACTTTTTCAATTTCATGAAACAGCTTAGGTACTGGTTTATGGTTTTGTTCTGTAATTTTTGTTTATGTAAACTTTAATCAAACTAAACTCAAATTAATGGAAAGCCTTCATCGCACCACAATAAATGATGGAATTAATATTGATATGAGTTATAGCAAATTACTTACCTGTAAACCGTAGTTCAAACAAAAATAAACTCAATAAAGCGATTAAAGTTATAAACGAAATTAAACTTTTATCTCTACCACTCCAAAAAATATATTTATTGTTCTATTTAAATTACACGCAATAATTTCACTTGGCCAACAAAACGGCCACAAGTAAAGTATCCACGCCAACACCTGATACATTCGAAAACCCAAGTTAAGCACCAATCACTTGACCAAAGGAACAAGTACCTATAAAACTTCCATGCGTTAACACGAAATATACTTACCATCGGAAAAAGCAACCGTATTATTACTGGGTGCTCACATTCATCAGGGACTCTGAACTGAAGAACCATGGTTATAAATTAACCCTTTTGTTAATTGATACAAATAGGGTATATCAATTTACCCTTTGCTTGCAGTCAGAAGAACGACACGGACGAACATGGACATAGGAGTTGGATCACCGGACGATACCATCGTCCTTCATCGTGCGTCGTCGTAGGTAGTTGCCGTGTGGTGGGTTTTAGGGGGCTGACGCATTTAAACACCACCTTGAATGCTTTCACCAGTTCATTGTGGATACATCAGTTTAACTCAAAGACTTTTGTGTGCACTGGCTGTGGCTCTGGCACTGGCAATTCTCATGTGCTAGGGTCATTGTTAAGTTAATTAGGCCTTTTAGCATTAAAAATTCATTGAGCCTGCAGGATGGGCTGATCCAGTGTGGGTGGGATGGTTGGTGCGTGCGGCTGCATTTGTGCATATGATGGCAGTCTAATGAAATTAGGTTGTCTCATTTGGTTGTAGATATAATTGTTGGCTGTTGATGTAGTAATTTGATTTATCGTATATGTTAATTATATTGAAGGCTTAATTTAAGGACATGTGAAAAGGAAGTACCTAATATTGTAAAGTGCTTTTGTGTATTGAAAATTATGGAATTATTTCAAAATTAAATTTATGTGCGAGTGTTTAGATGAAAGAAATATTTAGGTTTAAGATTTTCAAGCTTCTCTCATGTAATAAGAACACGGAGGTTTCCCTCCTCTCAGTACAACGACTTTTATACGAAGTTAGGTGTAGGTACGAGGATTTGTCATTGGATGGTTCCAAATTGAGCTTTTACTTTAATCGGTAAAGATGTTATGCACTCAATACTAAACATAAACAATTTCGTAAACGAGGTTTTTTAACTTTTTTAACTGACGACCATTTTAATAGCTGTTTAGTGGATTATGCTAAGTTTGATTTGGTTTTTCAACATGATACGTAAGAGAATTTCGTTTAGAATGGCTGCGTCAATAAACAAGATCGCAGTACCTATTTGAAGTGAAGATAATCTTTTAGTGTATGTTGAGAAACCTTTACAACCAGAAGAACTGATCGTTTCATGGGCTTTATAAGCTGCTGGAATCACGACGCGGGCCAGAACGTTACAGTCAATTGTGAAAGCTGACTTTTTTAATCCTCAGTTGAACAACCATGTTGTGCAGGAGTTGTGGTTTCAACAAGATGGCGCAATATGTCATACAGCTCGTGTCACAATGGATTTATTGAAGGAAACGTTTGGTAAACGCTTAAACGTTTCGGACCCGTGAATTTTCCTGAAAGATCGTTTGATTTTGAAGTCGCCGATAAGCCCGAAACATTCGCCTAGTATACGTCGATATACAGCTTCAAATGTTGGAAAAAAAGATCGAAAATTGGACCTCCAGGTTAAATTATACGTCCGAGTCAGCCGTGGCGGTCTTTCTAATAAACTCAATTTCATGTCAATTTTAAAAAATCATCATCGTATTCAATGTTCTCTTCCTCTAAAAAAAAAACACCCTTTATTAATTAATTTTTGTTGAAAGCGACAATTACTTACAACATCTGCATTTTATATCTACCATAATTATCATATTTACTATGGTAGTAAACATTACCAATACTTAAGTTTAAAAGTACTGCATTTAGTATTAGACCAATAACCGCATTCTTCGTACATCTTCTAAATACGTATAATTATTGGTTCAATAAATTAATTTTGCCGATAAAATCTTGGAATAACATAATTTTACGTGATTTCAAAGAGATTTTTTTCCTTACTGTGTACACTAACTTAACCAAACGTCTTTTTTTTTATTTATTTGCTTTTGACATTAGACGTTTAGAGGATGACATTCCGCTATGTTTTTATTTCCTCAGGGATATAAATATTATGCCATCCCCAGTGGCTTGTTTGCATACCGTATTTCGATATCAAATTGATTGAATCAATACAAGGGGAGACATCAGAGCCAGGATGATGATGGCAGTGATGACACGAGATGTTAAAATTGTCCCCAATCGAAAGTATAAAGTTTTTTGTTTGTTGTTTCTTTTATTGTATCTACTACTAAGGGGGCAAGGATGACTAAGGCAAATAAAAGTAAAAGTTTATTTATTTGTATTTGAAGTGAGCCTGCTAGACATTTTTATTACCAAAATAGTTTACTTTGAGATACTATTCAGAATGTTATCAGAAGTTTGGTGTGAGATTTCATACATTCAAATATGTACCTCGTATGTATAAATATTAAATACAGAAAATAAAGCAAACAAAGGAATATTCATCTTAACTCAGCAACAAAAATCTACTGTACATTATTGGAAATACAACAAAGCAATGTACTTCTAAAGAGGATGAGAACTATTTTATTAGCTTGGATGCCATAGAAATAATAATTGTTAGGGCAGAGGGAGGAATTCTATTACACTTTTTACAAAGATCAGCCTGGATCGCTTAAAAATCGAAGTATATAATATTTTTAAAATTTGGTATTTTTATGAAATATATTCTAATTCAGATTTCAGCATTAAAAATCTTATTAACGTATCATCATCGGCTCGATAGCCGGGGTCCGGTCCTGGTCTCCTTCAACAAGTATTTCCATCTAACCCGGTCTCGAGCGGACGCCATCCAGTTGCGCACCCCAAGGCTTCGGATGTCCTGGTATACGCCATCTCTGTGGAGCAAGCATGGTCTACCACGCTGCCGTCTACAAAAGCATGTACCACAAAGGACTTTCCGAGCCGGTTTCTCGTCGCTCATGCTAGCTAGGTGCCCTGCCCACCGGAGACTACCGAGCTTAATTTTTGTTACTATGTCTGCTTCAAGGTAGATTGCTTACAATTCATGGTTGTCCAGGATCGCCCTTCCTCACATATGGGGCCAACAATTCTCCTTAAGACTTTTCTCTCAAACGCGGCTAAGAGGTCGGTGTGTCTTTTGCTAAGCACTCAAGTCTCGGATCCATGCGGGAGTGGGAGTACTAGCACGACCATGGTCCTGTACAGCAGCAGTTTTGAATTTATGCTGAGATTTCTGGATTTGAAGAGCTTTGACATA